>CM070792.1:19778488-20215988 GCA_036346955.1 Dipus sagitta
CTTGGATTAAAAGTTAGGTGAGGGCTGGAGAGATGGTTAGTGGTTAAGCGCTTGCCTGTGAAGCTTAAGGAGCCCGGTTCAAGGCTCTATTCTCAGGACCCATGTAAACCAGATGCACAAAGGGCACATGCATCTGGAGTTCGTTTGCAGTGGCTGGAGGCCCTGGCACGTCCATTCTGTCTATATATCTGCCTCTTTCTCTCTGTCTGTCGCTTTCCAAAAAAAAAGTTCAGATGAGGGCTGGAGAGAGGGCTCAGTGGCTAAGGCAAAGCCTAACAACCCTGGTTCCATTCCCCAGTGCCCACATGAAGCCAGATGTACACTGGCACATGCATCTAGACTTCATTTGCAGTGGCTAGAGGCCCTGGTGTGCCAGGTTTTTTTTTTTTTCCTCTCTCTCCTTGCCGACAAACAATAATAATAAAAAAGTTCAACTGAGATAGAAGCTGTTGCAGGATTTTGAGCCAAGAGATGACACCCTACCAGACATTTTAACAGATCACCTTAACTGTGTTGAGAAAAAGAACGGTGGGGCCTTGGAGCAGGTACAGACCGAGCCAGCAGGAGGAGGCTGCTTCAGTGGTCCAGGTGAGAGCAGACGGCGGTCTCGACCAGGTGGAGGTAATGGAAGGTGGTTGGGAGGGGTCCCACCCTGGGTGAGTGTTAGGGAAGAGTCAGCAGGTGTGGGGGCCTGACCAACAGTAAGAATTGGTGGAACCCGGGACTTCCTGATTGGGTTCCAGTATCCTTATCTCACACTGCGCTCAACACAACCGTGGGCCAGATCCCAGACGTGGACCTCGTCCTTGGAGTCTTTCGCCGGGAGTCCTGCCCTTTTCTGAGTGACCGGCCCGTGTGACGCGTGGTCTGGGGCCTGTATTACATAGTGCACGGAGTCCTTTATTCCCAGTGAGCGCTTAGTGAGCAGTGAGCTGATGACGTGAGTAATGAAGAACTGTGACTTCATTGATTTAGAGAGATGTCTTCTGTGACTATCGATGCTTTGTTTTTGTATTTAAAAGTATACAGGAAATAGGGGCTGGAGAGATGGCTTAGCAATTAAGGCTCTTGCCTGCAAAACCAAAGGACCAAAGTTCGATTCCTCAGGACCCATGTAAGCCAGATGCACATAGTGGCACATGCGTTTATTTGCAGCGGCCGAAGTCCCTGGCACACCCATTTTCTCTCTATCTGCTTCTTTCTCTCTCTAATAAATACACAAATAAAAGTAAAAAGATTTAAAAGTATATAGGAAATAAGGTTAGAAATTGGGTGTGGCTTCCTAAAGCTCATTAGAGCAGAGAAATTTGAAACATTTCTATTTTATATACCAGAAAATTAATAAAACCTCACATTTCTTTTTTGAATGTGTGTGTGTGCATGTGTGTATTGGTGTGGGCACGTGGGTGTGCGTGTGGGTGTGCACTACAAACTCATGTCAGGTGTCTTCCTCTGTCATTTTCTACTTTGCTCCTTGAGACAGGGTCTCTCACTGAACCGAGAGCTTACTCATTTGGCTGGAAGTAGTCAGTGGACCCTAAGATTCTGGTCTGTCCCCGAGTGCTGGCTTACAGGCACATACCACCATGCCCAGCTTGTTCACTGGGGTTCACACTTAGGTGCCCGTGATTGTGCAGCAAGCATCTTATCCACTGAGCTGTCGCCCTAGTTCTGGGGTTTCTTGATTTTGACTTTTTGGTGTTTATACATGTATATACAGTACACAAATGTACACCCTTCTTTCTTTGATAAATTTTAATTGTAGTAGTCTTTTCTGGGGAAGCTTTTTTTAAATTCAGAGCACAAGACCCAAGGTTTGTGCATTCACATTATTGATGGACATGGACTCGTGGAGCCCCAAGCTCAGGTGTTCATCAGAAGCAGAGGTGCTGGGGTGGGGTGTGTATAGAGGGCTTCAGATGCAGGTGGGTGTCACTCCGCATAGGGGAGCCATGCAAGGCCATAGGATGGAGGGGCATGGTCAGCTCGTGTCATGGGTCTGGGTGGAAGGATGGTCGGACCTGGGTTTTGGAAGAACTTGGCTGGGAAGTGTTGGTCTTGGACACCCTTGGGGTTTTAAATAATAGTTTTGTTCTGCGTCGAGTCTTGAAGTCCACAATGGAGACCGGGTGGCTGTCTGCATCCAGTTGACGCCTTCACGGGCATACCAGGTGTGAAGTTGGTCATAGGGGAGGGCCTGTTTCTAAGTATTTAACTGAGGCAGATTGAGGTAGTTTCTGCAAGTCTCAGGTTTGAAAGCAGTTGTTAAGTTTGCCAAGCAGACATAGCAGGGGAAGGGAATCCCAGATCAGAGGAGCCATGCTTGTAGGCTGGGAGCTCTCGGGCCTGGCTGTTTGGGCATCAGCTGTTGCCCACACATCTGTGGGACCTGAACGTCATCCACACTGTCTAGACAGTCGCGGTTATCCAGAATTGCTTTTGATATGCTTCTGGGTCTGTAGCTGCTTTGGGAGGCTATGGGAGACACATTGTGGAAGGTGGGTGGTGGTGATGCAGCCAGCGTCGCACTTCAGATGGAAAGGTCCTGGTGGCCAGTGTAGGTGACTTGGGACACAGCACGATGGTGAGCTTTTGAAATCAGTGAGGGAAGCTGAGACAGAAACCTAAGCAGGGACGGTCATGGGGTGGGCAGAGGACGCAGGAGCTGCTTGCCTGCAGGCCTGGGGAGAGGTGGCAGAGAGAAGTATAGAACAAGGTCAGAGCACGGGCTGAAGGGCCACCAATGTAGATTTTTGGAGATGGCTTTAGTAGGCTCTGCAAAGTGCCAGATCCACCAAAGCACCTGCTTATGGCTCTTGAGATAGGGATGGTTTCTTTATTATTCAAAAGTCTGCTTTTTTATGATTATGTGAATCTGGCCTGCTGATCTGCAAAGCCTAAAGTCTTTACTGTCTTGTTCGTGAAGAAATGTCTGCTGCCCCGTTGTGTTGGAGGATGGGTTAGAAGGATGGGCGAGTGTGGTAGAGCTGCTGTTTGTGTCAGTCCCTGTGCGACCCTCACCATCCAGGCGAACCATAGACATTTTGTCTTCCCCCCGAGCACCAGGGGTATTGCAGCAGACAGGAACCAGATGGGCTCGAGTTCCTGCCAGCTTCACGTCTGTTATGGAATTACTGTCTAATATTTTCAGCATTAGTTATTAGCTACCGTATTAGTATCCAAGGGCTGCTTTAACAAATCACCACAGGCTGGGTGGTTTACGATGACAGACAGCCGTTTGTTTGATCCGCACAAAGATGAGCTGCTCCTTTCGGACGAGCTCAGTGAAGGTGTGGGCAGCGCCGCAGGCTTGCGGGGCCTCCATGGAGACCCCTTCCGGCTCCTGGCTGCTGCCCTTCGGTGGGCTTCCTTGGCTGTAGGAACACCCATCATCACTCCAGTCTCTGCCTCCATCATGACATGGCTGACTGTCTGTCTGTCTGTCTTGCTAGTTTCTTTTTCTTCTTTTTGATTCTGGGATCAGTCCTAGGGCCTTGCTTTCTCTCTTTCATGGACATCGGTCATCCTGGAGTTAGGGCGCACGCTAAATCCAGCATGGTCTTAGATCTACTGCCTCTCAGCTAATTAGAGAGGTAGGACCTGTCTCCAGGTACAGCTGTGGTCACAGCTTCAGGGTGGGTGTGAGTTCAGACCAGTTAATGACTTCCCAGAAGGAGTGTTTTTCCCAGCTTGGTGGTTGTGATGTCTTAAGGCTGAAGGAAGCTGGGTGATTTCTGGGACCATACAGCTGATAAATAGAGCCAGGACTTGAATTTATTTTTTGACTTGAGTCAATGCGTCTTATACTACAGCTAGCATGCTTGCTAAAAACTGGAATCTATTCTGCAGGCAGTCAGCAGCCACTGAAGATGTGAAGCTAAGGCACAGTCACGACTGCCCAGTGCTGAGGACTCGGGGCTTCGGGTTTTTTAGTCAGTGTCTCCAGAGCATCACGGGAGCCTTTGGAGTAGACTCTTCTGTCCCCACTTTGCAGATGGGGGCTGAGCCTGTGGAAGTCGTAGCCTGTGGTTTTGGGAGGTGTGCTCCTGGAGCAGACCTCAGGAGCCCCCAGTCGCTGGGCAGAGGTGAGGACGCCCTCGGGAGGAGGCAGCTTCGGTGGGGAGGTGAAGTGGAGCTGCCTGCGAGCCGGAGCTGGAGCCGCTGCGGTTGGCGAGGTGCTGGCCGTCTGGAGGGGTCTAGTGTTACCTCTGCGGTGTTAAGTTTACGCGATAGGAAATGGTGGGGCCAGTAATAGAAATAGGCAGGTTAGAGGGATGGCTTAGTGGTTAAGCGCTTGCCTGTGAAGCCTCAGGACCCCAGTTCAAGGCTCGATTCCCCAGGACCCACATAAGCCAGATGCACAAGGTGGTGCATGCATCTGGAGTTTGTTTGCAGTGGCTGGAGGCCCTGGTGCGCCCAGTCTCTCTCTCTCTCTCTCTGTCTCTCTCTCTTTCTCTGCCTTTCTGTCTGTCTCTCTCAAATAAAAATTTAAAAAAAAGAAAAGAAAAAGGCAGGGGAAGGAGAGAAGCATGATTGGAAGGCAGGAAGGAGGGGATGAAGGTGGGGGAGGCTAGAAGGAACTTTAGGACATCCTGTGGTCCAGACCTTTAATTTTTTTTTTTTTCTCCTGAGTCAAGGTTTCTATATGGAGCCCTGAACTTAATGGAGATCTCCTGCCTTAGCCTCCCAAGTGCTAGGATTATAGGCTTGTGCCATCAAACCAAGCTTTGTTGTTTTTATTAAAGATTAAAAACAACACAAACAGGCAGCCCAGATGAAAGGAAGTCTCCAGCGAAGCTGCGTAACAGCCCCCACACAGGGCCGGTCAGAGTGAGAAGTGGCGCAGGCTCTTGACAGGAGCTGCCCCGGGCTTGGAGATGGCTCGGCGAGTAAGTTCCTGCCACGCCAGCCCGAGGACCTGAGCGCTGACGCCCACCGCTAGCGCCAGACTGGCTGAATGCCGCCCGTGGGGGCGGAGGCAGTGACTCCATGGGTTCACTGGCCAGCTAGCTGAGCTGAATCCCTGAGCTCTGGCTCAGCCCGTGATCCTGCCTTGGTGATTAAGGTGGAGAGTAGTAGAGGAAGACGCTTGATCCTGACCTCTGGCCTCTGCACACAGATGCAGACATGTGCACACGCGCCTGCCACATGTGCATCCCCACTACCAGTGAACATGCACACTCACGTGACTTGACACACCCCAAAATAAAAAGACAAGAGTCAACAATAGGTCATCTGAGTTTTCATATTTTGAGACTTAGACTTAGATTTGAGTAAAGTACATTTTTTTTTTTTTTTTTTGAGGTATGGTCTCACTCTAGCCCAGGCTGACCTGGAATTCACTATGTAGTCTCAGGGTAGCCTTGATCTCAGAGTGATCCTCCTACCTCTGCCTCCCGAGTGCTGGGATTAAAGGCATGTGCCACCACGCCCAGCGAGTATATTTTTAAACTTGATGCATCTTGGTGTTTTGCTTATTGTCCAGCTGGTTGTTCTTGTGATCTTATTCAAGACAGTGTAGAGGGGCCAGAGTAAAGACTGGAGGCCAAGCGACACCTGGTTCTCGCCAGCACGAGGAGTCAGGAAAACCACAGTGAGGGGACTGAGGGGGCTTCAGTGTCAAACAGCTGACACAGGAAGGACATGGGAAGCCCAGTGGTCAGCAGACAGCCTGGGGTGTGAGTCATGAACTCACGTGCTCTGAATGCCTGGTCCCCAGCTGCTCCGGGTCATTGAGAGGCCGGCTGTGCTGGTCCCGTCACGAGGATTTGAGCAGGGTTGACCTGAGAAGAAGGGGTCGAGTGGGAGCACAAGGCTGTGGTGCAGACAGCGATGGAAGTCTGGGCTGCTTCCACCGCAGTTGTCTGCGAGAGTCACCATCATTGAGGTTGGGCCACCCGTTCTGCATTGGGACAGCAGGAACAATGCTGAAGGAGGGTCCTGCTCTCCAAAGTTGGCTTTATTGCCTCTGGATTAACTAACAAGTTGGTACCCCACCTAGTATTATGGGAGTATAAGAAATACAGGGGAAAAAGGGTCATTGAATTTGCAACATGGTTTGGTTTTTGGAAATGGCCACTGGGCAGTGTGAGGCAGGGTTGGTGGAAGTCCCTGTGTGGAGACTCCATGGAGCTGTGAGGATGACCTGTGAGCCGCAGTGACATGTGCTGGGGCTGGGGGCCCGCTGCCGGGAGAGCTGCCGTGTGCTTTGGGTGGATGGTTTCCCAGGCGCTGAGCAGCCAGCCGCAGGGGCAGAAGTGGAATCCTAGATTTCAGGTGGACATGAAGCTGCAGGATTTGATGCTTTCCAGTTTTGTTTTAGATTGTGCACTGGCTCTGTCTCTCCTTGCTGTGCCATCTTCTGCAGTGTGGATGTCTGCTCTGTGCTGCATGTGCTGACAGGCCCACAGTTAAGAGACCCTGGGTCATGGGGTGTTTGAACAGTGTTGGGATTGATTTAAAAGTATGGGGACTTTTGAAGTTGGACTGAATGCATTGCAGTTTACACCATGGATGGTCACCACTTTATGGGGCCAAGATCGGCATGGGTGGTTTGAATCAGATGCCCTCTCTCATAAACTTGAGTGTTCTGAATGCTTTGTGCCCAGCTGGTAGCAGTTTGGGTGGAGCCTTGCTGGGGGAGGTGTGTTGTTGGGTGGGCTTGGGCTGTTATAGTCCGTTCATCCTTGCCAGAGTTTGCTGTGTTGCTCACCTGCTGTGGCAGAGGTGATGTCCAGCCTTTGCTCATGCCAGGCTTTCCCTGCCACTTGGAAGTGTCCCCTACAGACTGTAAGTGTGTATAAATACTTTCCATCAGCTCCTTCTGGTAGGGTGTTTTGTCCCAGCAACAAGGAGACAGCTGTAACACACCCCACAGCCGCAGTGGCCAGTTGAACATTACTGGGGGGAAACATCGGAAAGTAAGAGAGTGTGTGTAATATAAACACACATTTGATGTGTGTACAGCGTGTGTTTGGTGTGGGGGTCATGTGGTTTTTCACATAGGTGTGTAA
Source organism: Dipus sagitta (assembly GCA_036346955.1). NCBI lineage: Eukaryota > Metazoa > Chordata > Mammalia > Rodentia > Dipodidae > Dipus > Dipus sagitta. The sequence goes on from CM070792.1 coordinate 19,785,502, forward strand.
ATGTGTGTGCCTCTTTTGCACACTCGCAGAGGTCAGAGAACGATGATAAGTGTTCTGCCCTATCTCTCTTCTGTCTTATTTCCATGAACCGGAATCTCTCATTGAACCTGATGCTCCTTGAGTTTTGGTTAAACTGACTGAGCAGGGAGCCCCAGCAATCTTCTTGTCTCAGCCCACTCTGGCTGTGCCTGGCTTTTTAGGTGGGGTCTTCTCCAGGGTCAAACTCAGGTCCTCATGGTTGCATATCAAGCACTCCTACCCACTGAGTCATCCCCCTAGTCCCAAGAACTACATTCTCTAGAACTAACTACTGTAAGTACACTGTGAACCACACTCTCAGGAGCCTTCACACAAGCCTAGTACAGTGTGAACCACGCTCTCTCAGGAGCCTTCACACAGCCCAGTATGGTGTGAATCATGCTCTCTCTGGAGGCTTCACACAGCCCAGTATGGTGTGAACCATGCTTTCTCTGGAGGCTTCACACAGCCCAGTATAGTGTGAATCATGCTCTCTCTGGAGGCTTCACACAGCCCAGTATGGTGTGAATCATGCTCTCTCTGAAGCCTTCAGAGAAAAACCAGGCTCCTGAGCCGGGCGTGGTGTCGCATGCCTTTAATCCCAGCACTCGGGAGGCAGAGGTAGGAGAATCGCTGTGAGTTCAAGGCCACCCTGAGACTCCATAGTGAATTCCAGGTCAGCTTGGGCTACAGTGAGACCCTACCGTGAAAAAAAAAAAAAAAAAAAAAGAAAAGAAAAGAAAGAAAGAAGGAAAAACCAGGCTCCTGGAAGGCCTGACTTGCTGTGTGCGGCCTACAGATCTCAGGTGTTCTTGTCTCTGCTTGGCCCTGGAGGGAGAGGCTGCTCTGCCTTGCAGTTTCAGGAAGGAATTATCGAAGCCCTGGGCACTGTTTATCTTCCTGTAATAAAAGAAAGCAAGATGGGGCTAGAGAGAGGCTTAGCTGTTAAGGCGCTTGCCTGCAAAGCATAAGGACCCACGTTTGATTCCCCAGTACCCATGTAACACCAGATGTACAAGATTTTCATTTGCAGTGGCTGGAGGCCCGGGTGTCCCCATAGTCTCTCTCCCCCACCCCTGCCTTGCAAATAAAGTGGAAAAATGAATAGAAGAAAGCTAGCTACACTTCTCTTTGGTGTGGCCGTTGTTAAGTGTGAAGGGTCTTCTGAGTCCAGAGTGCTGACAGCTTGCTGACGTATGTGGTGGTGCTTCGCAAGGTTGTGTGAGTGTAAAATATGACAAAGAGAAATACTGGACTCTCTTTTCCTCATCTTGGTTCTGTTTAGTTTTGCTTGAGACAGAATCTCAGTCTAGCTAAGATTGTCCTAGAATTCACCCTGTAGCCCACCCTGGCCTTAAACTCATGGTGATTCTCATACCTTTACCTCCCACGTGTTAGGGTTATAGGCATGAACCACCACAGCCAGCATCTATTCTTGGATTTTTAAGTTTTCATTGGTATTTGCTTAGATACAGGCAAAATCAACATTTTCACCATTGTACCAAAACAGTGTTCTTAAAGAAATACTGTGTTTACAGAATTTTCCTGAAACACTGTTCTTTGAATTAATTCACTTTTTTGTTCTAGAGATTAAACCCAGGGCTTTGAACATAGGAGGCACAGGTTCTGCTGTGCTACATTTCCATACACATGTTTGAAACCTTTCTTTGTATATAAAAACTTCCAGCAATGAGCAATTTATTTTTACCCAAATAAACCACAGGGATATAATGTTAGGATTTCACTCTGCATTTTTGGAGCAAGTAAACTATGTGAGTGTCCATGCAGAGTGGGTAAATATGAGTAATGTGGGTTTAAGGTATTGTCACCTGAATGTCTTCATTCATGCTGAGCATCATTCTGCCCTCAGACATTAAGTGACTGTTGAGTGGAGCGTCTAAGCTAATTATTCAGGAGATAGCAAGACTTTAACCTAGAACAAACCACTTATAGCTTCAGGAACAAGCCAAGCTTAAGAACAGTTCTTGAGATCGTCATTTTTCCATCAACAATCAACATGTTTCCTGCAGTTCATTCACCTTGTCCCTCTCCTCTTCCCCTTAGAACGGCTCTGAAATTCACCTAGTGAGTTTGTAAGTTGAAAGTGAATTTAAATTAATTTACTATTGAGTATTAGCAGCTTTTAGGCCCTTCAAAGAATTTCATTTCTTTTTTTTTTGTTGTTGTTGATTTGCTTGAGAGCAACAGAGAAAGGGGGAGAGAGAGAGAGAGAGAAAATGGGCGCATCAGGGCCTCCAACCACTGCAAACAAACTCCAGATGCATGCGCCTCCTTGTTCATCTGGCCTACATGGGTCCTCGATGTGGGTCCTGGGGAATCGAGCCTTGAACCAGGTCTTTTGTCTTCACAGGCAAGCGCTTAACGGCTAAGCCATCTCTCCAGACCCCCCTTCTAAGAACTTCTTTCTAGCCGTGCATTGTGGCGGACACTTTAAGTCTCCCGCTGTGCAGGTGTAGTCCGGAGGGCCGGCACGCCCTACCTGGTGACGTCACGTCACGGGAGAACTGCTTGCATCCTTCAGAGTTAAAGCCTGCTCCAAACCTGGGCCTCCTAGTAGCACTTGAAGCATCAGTGGAAGTCCGGAGGCGCTTTCCTCATCCCTGAGATGTGGGCTGAGCAGGTAGATAGATGCCCAGTGTTGACTGTCACCTGGGTGAAAGCTGATCCCACCGCCCTTTGTTTTGTTTTCATTTTAATTAATTAATTAATTAATTAATTTGTGAGAGAGGAGAGAGAATGGGCACATCAGGCCTCTAGTCACTGCAAGTGAACTCCAGATGTATGTGCCACCTTATGCATCTGGCTTTATGGGTACTGGGGAATCAAACCTGGATCCTTAGGCTTTGCAGACAAGTACCTTAATGGTTGAGCCATCTCTCCAGCCCTGTTTTTCTTTTTAAGGTTTTCTTTCTAAGTATTTATTTGCAAGGGGAGAGAGAGAAAGAGGGAAGGAGGAAAAGAGTAGGTGCGCCAAGTCTCTAGCCACTGCAGAAGAACTTCAGATGCATGCAACACTTTGTGCATATGGCTTTACATGGGCAGTGGGGACTGAAACTCGAGTGGTTAATCTTTGCAAGCAAGCGCCTTTAATTGCTGAGCCATCTGTCCAACCCAGATACTGGTTTTTGTTCAGGAGAGTATTTTACTCCAAGGACAGTCATAGGTAAACTTAAGTATTGAGGCAGGGGCTGAAGAGGTGGCTTAGTGATTAAGACACTTGCCTGCAAAGCCTAATAACTCAGTTTCTATTCCCCATCGACCCTGTAAAGCCAGATGCACAAGGTGGCACATGCATCTGGAGTTCGTTTGCAGCTGCTGGAGGCCCTGGTGCACCTATTCTCATTCTCTCATTCTCTCTCTCTCTGTGTGTTTGCACATAAAAAGACAAATATTGAAGCAGAGAAAGGAGTCAAGATAGATGAAGACCCAAAAGAAAGAAGGAAGGGGTGAGGAAGAAGGGAATGAGAAGTGAGCCCCAGTGGGGACCAGAGAGGAGGGTAAGAAGGAAGTAGGCCCTTGTGACCCAATTAGCATTCTCTCTGAACACTGAAGAGTAAAGAGGAGTGGAGCCCAGCCTCCACTCCTTCCCTGTGCCTCCCTGCCTGTCCTGGGCTCTCCTCACACCACCAGGCCTTGGCTTTCTGGAGAAAGGCCATAGGAGACCAAAAGTCTATTGTTGTTTTTGGCACATTCATGGCTTCAAAATACTTCTTGTCTCTTCTCTCATTTTCTCTTCTCTTCCTAGTGAGAAAACGTCGCCTTTGGATCCCTGTTGCTTAGTGACAGCGTTTTGTGTGAGGGGTGCAGAGGGGTGCAGGCTGGGGAGGGTCGGCGGCCCTGGGGCGCGGTGGGCTCCTCTCCTTAAAATGCCGGAGGCAGCACCGCCTGTGGGATTGCTTTTCCTCTCCCGGTTTGCTGGGTCAGCTGTTGCCAGGAGAGATGTTTGTCCCGGGAAGTCAGAAGAACGTGGAAGTGCAGCTCAGCGGATGCAAGCGTGTGGCCTGAGCTCAGCTTACAGCGGGGCTGATGTGGGCAGACGGGCTAGCCCGTACCACACCAGAGGGCCACTGTCTCATCTCAGACACAAGGCAGGGACATTACCGTGCTGCCGACACATTAGAGTTCCTGATGGCAGTAGCTCAGAGACTTGCTTTACACGCCATGGTTTCGCTCTCCTCCCTTCTGAAGGCCGTCAGGGGAGCAGGCTTCCTGCTCGATTCCTCAGTGACCTGCAGCCCAAGCGTGGGTCTCTTTAGCAGAAGTCTCACCATCTCGTTCTGGTGGGCACTGCGAGCCTTGGCCATGCCCCGTCATGTTTCTGGGGCCTTGGGCCTCCCTGGCCGAGAACTCACTCCGTAGACGGAATCCCACTCGTGGCACTGAGATTTTTCTAATGACAACCTGTGACTCCTGGGTTATGCTGACTTCTTTGATCATTATTCATTTAGAAAATGAAGATTTTTTTTTTAATTTGAGCCCTTTAGAAGAAGGATATTAGTGAATTTTATGAAGCAGATTATTTTGTTTGTATTCATCACAAACGTGAGTAACACACTCCCTCTGGAATTGAGTGCATATGAGTTAGCAACAAAGACGCAGTTGCTTCCTGCTTTGCTCTTTCCAGCGTGAACATATTTGAAATCTGTGCCGGACGTCTTATGCTGGGAAGACACGAAGAAGAACGGCAGGGGAGGGTGCAGGTCAATTTAGGACTTCAGCTGTCTGTGGGACCGGATTTCATGGTAGAGAAACGGAGCGAGGGGACTTTCTGAGTGTGACAAGAGTGACAGTGAACCCTGTGAAGAGCTTTGCCTGCACAGTCTGCATTGGTCTCTCGGAGATTTTGTTATGTAACAGGTTCCAAACAAAGCAGACGTGTTAGTTTCCCTTTAACTTTGACCGTGTAGGAAGGACCCTTTTGAATTTTCTTAGACTGGCGTGGAACTCACTCCATTGTCCAGGTTGGCCTTGAACTCATGGAGGTCCTCCTGCCCCCCAGCCGGAGCATCCATTCCTGGCTTGGGAAGGTCCCTTTTCAAGAGTGTATAGCCGGATAGTCTCCATCTCAGATCTCATCTGTGGACCCCTCAGGCTGTCCATAGAGAGGGTGACAGTGTCCTGTCACATGGGCATTGACACTCGCTCACACGGGACAGGGAGCGGAAGGGGCCAGGACAGGTGGGGATAGTGAGGTTTTGTCATGGATAACTGGGATATTTTGGGCAAGTCACTCAGCCTCTTTTCTAGTAAGATTGAGATTATATCCAAAAATTTTTCCAGGTCCCTTTCTTGTTAAGTAACCCTGCCACCCACTCTGTGCACCCTGGGCCTCAGCTCAGTTCACCTGCCCCAGGGCTTCCGTCACACTTGAGTGGTGGGAAATTCATTCTCTCCTCAGGGCTTCTATGGCCTCTTAAGGAAGAAGGGCTCAGAGTTATTAGCTCTTGGGTGAACTCTGTTTTGTGAAAGGTTCTTCTTAATTTATCAAACTGTACTTGAATGCTTACCTGAACCCTTAAGGGGGTTTTCTTGTGCCCCTCTTGCGCCCTAGAGCGCCTCTAGAACAACTGGACGGTGCCGGAGGCTGGGCTGGTGGAGACGGTCTGCTGCTGCCCAGTGGCCCTGCTGGGGAGGTGGCTGCCTCCCTCCCTTGCAGTGGCACCTTTCCCTGTCTTTCTTTCCAGTACGCTTTGGCCGTTCATTTCCATTGTGTAACAGGAGGCTCGACTGCTTCGTCTGTCCCCTTCCTGTAAGCAGGGTTCTCTTCCGAGCTAGAACATTCCAGATTGCTCTGGAGGAACATGTCCACCCTGCTCCACAGTAGTAGCTCCTTTATAGTAAATGTTTATTTGCTCATGTTATTCTGGATGCGACTAACGTCTTTTAGTCCGAGAAACATGTAATAACTATGTACATATGCCCTCTTTGTAAAATGTCACCCCTATGGGCACGTGTCAGTGTTACTTTCCTTTGTGTGTAGGTAACTGTGTGTGTGAGTGTGAGTGTGAGTGCGCGTGTGTGCGGCGCTGTCAGAGGACAGTTCGGTGTTGGTTCTTTCCTTCCCCCTGGTTCCTTATGCGGCGTCCCTTGTTCACACGTCACCACCGCATCCCGAGCTGGCTGCCTGCAAGCTTCCAGGCCGCCTCATCGTCTGCTGCCGTCAGCCACGCGTGGCTGGCAGAAGAGCAGCTTGTGAGAGGAAAGGGTTTATTTTGGCTTACAGACTCGAGGGGAAGCTCTGTGATGGCCGGGGAAAGCAATCGCATGAGCAGAGGGTGGACATCACCTCCTGGCCAGCGCCGGGTGGACACCTGCAGCAGAAGAGCAAGCTGAGCACTGGCAAGGGCCATCAGCCGGCCCCCAACAGCACACACTCTCCCGGAGGCCCCAATTCCCAAATTGCCGCCAGCTGGGGACCTAGCATACAGAGCACACAAGTCTGTGGGGGACACCTGACTGTAACCACCACGCCCTTGGCCTCCTCAGGCCGCTGTGGCAAGCACGGTCTCCACTGAGCTGTGTCCCCCGCGGTGCCCCCACTCTTTAATTGGCCGTCTTCGTTGTGCGTAGCGGTGGGTTTCACTGCGACATTTGCATCCTTGTTTGCAGTGCACTTTGCTCACAGTCGCCCTCTCACCCTTCTCTCTTGTGCCGCTCCCCTTTCCTGCTGGCCTCCTCTCTGCTTCCTTGTCTTTCTGAAAAATCTAGATTCCACATAGAAGAAAAACGTAATATCTTTCTGTGTTTTGCTTATTTCACTTAACGTGCTGCAGGTCCATCCATTTACCTGCACATGACATGGCTTTATACTTGTTTATGGTTGAACACTCCACTCTACACATGCCACCTTTTCTGTTTTTTTTTTTTTTAATTTTTATTTTAGAGGAGAGAGAGAATTGGTACACTAGGGCCTCAGCCACTGAAATTAAAGTCCAGACACTTGCGCCACCTAGTGGGCATGTGCGACCTTGTGCTTGCCTCACCTTTGTGCGTCTGGCTTATGTGGGATCTGGAGAGTCACACATGGGTCCCAAGGCTTTGCAGTCAAGCGCCTTAACCGCTGAGCCATCTCGCCAGCCCACATGTCACATTTTCTTATTCCGTCATCCCTTACGGACAGTAGGCCTGTTCCACAGCTTGTCTCTTGTCATTGTGGATGTGCAGCATCTGTTCTATGCTGACCTAAGATTGCTTCACGCCCAGGAGTGGCACAGGTGAAGCAGGTGGAAGCTCTGCTTCTAGTTTTCTGAGGCACCTGCATGCTGCTTGTGCGTAGTGCCTGCACTAATGCCCCTCCCCACGCTGGGTTCACTTCCCTCAGTCCTCACCAGCGTTTACTCTCTGTCGTCGATCATACCCATTCTGTCTGGGGTGACATGGAATCTCACTGTGGTTTTGTTCCGTTTTTTAATTATTTCCGAGAGAGGCAGATAGAAGCAATGGGCGTGCCAGGGCCTCCAGCCCCGCTGCAAACCAGCTCCAGACACATGCACCACCTTGTGCAGCTGCCTTGCATGGGTCCTGGGGAATCAAACCGGGGCCCTTTGTCTTTGCAGGCAAGTGCCTTAACTGCTGATCCTCTCTCCAGCTCTCTTGTAGTGTTGATTTGCATTTTCCTAATAGCTAAGCGTTTTCCATGTGTTTCCTGTATTGGCTGTTTGTACTTCTTTCGAGAGAGCTGCTCGCTGCCAGTTTGTTGATCAGATCTCTCTATTCTTTTCTTTTAAAACTTCACCCTAACTGTGAGCATTATGGGATTTTTTGCCTAACAGTGCTGCTTTTGACCTTAGACTTGACTGTATGATTTCATCTCCCATCCTTTCATTTCCCTTTTCAGCTTTGAAAGCAACGTGTCACTAATGAGCACGTGGGCAACTCCTCATTAGGCCCTTAAGAAGTGGAGCTTCTGAAACCTTGGATTATGGATTATGGATGATGATAATGTGTGGTCACGTTGTTTAGATTCTGGGCAACACCCCTCCCTACCCCCAGGTAGGGTCTCGCTGTAGCCCAGGCTGACCTGGAATCCACTCTAGTTTCAGGGTGGCCTTGAACTCACAGTGATCCTCCTACCTCTGCCTCCCAAGTGCTGGGATTAAAGGTGTGTGGGCACCACGCCCGGCTGGGCAACAGTTTTTAGCTTTTATTTTTCCCTCCTCTGGGGCCTGATAAAAATCAGTCCAACCAAGGGGGTGCTTCTGGGATGTGAAAATGATCTGTTACCGCCCTGCAGCTGGCCAGACGGTCCCTGTGCACTTGTTTGTAACCACCACAAAGCTGTCCTAGAAAGCAAGTCTGTACTGACCTGCCTGCCCCAGAAGAGGTTTTCTACAGCCACCTGCTCCTTACCTTCTAGCCTTGAGTGAAAAAGTTACAAGCTCTGCTTGTCTTTGGGTATTTACATTTTTAAAGGGGAGTGGTGTGAAGCCTAGAGACCGTGTACTGGTAAATAGCTCCCAACACGGGAGCCCATAGAATGAGCGTGGAAGCACAGTGATTTTTAACAAAACCCAAACTCTAGTTCTTTCCTGGCGCCAGCACTGCAGACTCACTGATGCTCGTACCACCGTCTCCACTGGAAACAGGTGACCGGAGAGTGTAGGGGCTCAGTGGAAGGGGCGGCAGGAAGCTCTTGGGACCCTAGAAAGCAGCTGTCACCCCCACGTGCTGACACACTTTTGATTACATCCCTGTGTATAACTTGCTTAGGTGTTACTTTTCCCTGTTTATTCCAGGTCAGTAACATAATTGGTTTTTGTAATAATCTTTTTTCATAGGAAGGACAGTATGTTCCTTGTCTGTTAGAGGGTGGTATGGAATGAATGTTTTAAATGGCTTTTTCTGTGAAGATAAACTTTTTCTTTTTTTGGTTTTTTTTTTGGTTTTTTGAGGTAGGGTCTCACTCTGGCTCAGGCTGACCTGGAATTCACTATGTAGTCTCAGGGTGGCCTCGAACTCTCGGCGATTCTCCTACCTCTGCCTCCCGAGTGCTGGGATTAAAGGCGTGCGCCACCACGCCCGGCTAAACTTTTTCTTTTTTAACCTTTGCAAAATATTTTATAAGAGAAACCTTGTGTCTTGTGGAAGGCCTTGGGTTCTGACGCCCAGCTTTCCAAGCCAGTGGCTGGTCTTTCATAAATGAGGCCAGGAGGCTTGTCTCTTGTGCTCACCTGGGAGGTTTTTAGCTGATGTGGTTTGAATCTCGTGTCCCTATGGGGGATTTATGGAGTTCGCATGTCCTGAATGCTTCGCCCCCAGCCGGCAGCAGTTTGCTGGGGAGCTGTTTCTCTTTGCTGGGTTCTGCTGCCTGTCCTGAGCAAGGCCAGACCACGGAGCCCAGCCTCTGCCCGCTCCCCGGGTTCCTCTGCCCTCAGGAAGCTTCCTTTCAAGACTGTAAGCCAAAGTCGTTCTTTCCTCCATCAGCTACTTGTCGAATGCTTAATCCCAGTAAAGAGAAGGCTGACTACAACAGCTAAGCTTAGGTTGTTAGTATATTGCTGTCAGTTTCTTAGTTGTTAATCATCTTGCTTTCTTTTGAAGGCATGTGTAAGGAAAATCAGTTTAGTTACAATTAAAGTAGGTTGTTACATTTTGAAAAATTTAGTTGCATTTGGGAGCACAGTTGGAGATAGGATCTTGCTATGTAGCCCATGCTGGCCTTGAACTTGAAATCCTCCCGCCTTCCCTGTGCTGGGATCACAGGAGGGTCCCACCACACCTGGCTCGTGGATGCAGTTTTGTGGAGAGAGAAACTTCCTTGATGACAGATACGTGGCTGTCACTATTCTTTGTGCCTTCCTAGCACGTTATTGAACAGACCTTTGGGTACTGTTTTGCATAGGTCTTCAGTTGTCTCAGGTGTTTATGCCTTATCATTTCAAAATAATTTGAACCCTTGACACAGGAGTAATGTCACTTTTTTTTAAGCATGCATATCTCCTTTTCTCCCTGCTGTTGCAATCCTGACACATTGTGCTGGTGAATTTGAATGGCATTAAGTGGGTCAAACTCTTGTAGAATTGGCCCGTGGGTGGTGCTCACTCTTTCAAATGTTCTGTCCTGTCCTTCTGCATTTGCAAAACAAAGCATGTCATTACAAGAATGCCCCAGTAGAGACCCATACATTCCTAAAAGAGCTGTGTGTTAGTGTTTATAGTGATAGCTCACAATTATGTCATCTTCCACTGGGGTATATGTAAGTAGCTGGAAAGAAGGGAGGAAAAGAAAGAGTTCCCTCCCTAGTCTTAAGTTTGGCTTAGACGTTCAGAATACTGAAGTTTGAGCCGCTTTCTCAATATTTTTGTAGTACCCTAATTGTGCTCTGCAAAGAACATTAGACAGTTTTAAATATTAAGGAACTTTACTGGTTCAGTTAGCAAATTGAGGTAAGTAAGATTTCACAGACAAGTTTCAAATTGGTAGTTTGTTTTACACACTCACAGTGTTCTGTCCGTTGTATGTTCAAATAGAAGCCACAGCTTTTCTGAGAAAGGTGAGAAAAGAGATGATGGGCTTGCGTGCCCAGTGCCCGCTCCCCTCGCTGTTCAGGCACCTCTCTCTCTAAAGCCAGTGTGCGTCCACCTCCTGTCTCAGCCTCTGCCGCAGCGGGGTGGCTTTCAGGCTCAGGTGCTGAACACTCTCCGTTTACCATCCCGCCTATGCCCGGTGCCCTCTCCCGCCATCCTAGCCCTGCTCTGGCATGTGTTAGCCCTCAGCATTGTGTGCTGACACAGTTCACGGTGCCTTCAGGAAGCGACTTCCAGCCCCCATGCGGAACCCCACCCCTTGTGGTCCTGCTTCTCCATGTGCAGGGCTGTGCCTGTCCTGAGCTCAGGGAGGGTGGGGACTGGGACAGACATGTTTGATTCTCCTGTTCTGCCAGTGTGCTGTACATGAAATCAAGTGAATGCTTGTTTGTTTGTCCTAGAGCCTCGTGGAGGCCGTACAAAGGACAGATCTGTGTCACTTACTAATAGACACACTTGGAGGAAAACTGAGCCTTGAATTTTTTCTTGACCTCTTTTTTTTAGTGCTGTTAGAAAGCTCTGAGGTTCTTGCTTGTACTTCAGAACTTTCAATATATTTATGGGTGTGCATGCATGCGGGTGAAGGCCAGAGGCTGGCATTGGCTGTCTTCCTCAGTAGTTGTACACTTGAGTTTTTGAGACAAAGCCTCTCACTGAACCTAGAGTGCACCAGTTTGGCTAGACTAACTTGCCAGCCGGCCCCAGGGACCCTCCTGTCTCTGACTGACTCTTCAGCATGGGGTCCACAGGTACGCGCCGTGCCCGCTGTTACGTGGTGCTGAGGTCATCGTGCATCTGCCCAGCCCCTTCAGACTTATTTTAACCCTGGTTGCTGTGTCTACCAGTTCTAAAATGCATGCGGTTGTGGTAAGTTCTGAAAGTCACAGGCTTGTTCATTTCTATATCACAGTGTGGTTTTGGAAAATGTGATCCAGTCTGGGGCTTGACACACTGCAACGTAAGACACGCTCAGCCAGCCCCCGCAGGTTTCATTCTCTCCCCAGTGGAAAGCGGGCTCCGGTGGCGAGCTGTCATGCTTGCCTGTTGTTGCTGTGCCAATAACTGCTGCACAGGTGGGTCAGGTCCCTGTGGGCAGGGCTGTCCTCCCGCCTCCAGCACTGTGCTTGGAAGCATACGTCGAAAGGCAAATCAGACAGACAGACAGACAGACGTCCTCTACACTTTTCTGCGCCCTCTGTCTTTTCTCTCCCTTCTGCTTCCCTCCTTCCCATATTAAACTTGCATTTCACGTTTTCACTTGCTCTGTGAAACATTTTTTTCTTGGAGTTTTACTGTCTTATAATGTTACTGGTCTTATCCACCTGTACAAATGTAGCAGAGTACTATGCTTCAAGAAGTAATTCTTTTTCTTTGGGGTGGGAAGAAGTCTTTAGTACAGAGAGGCAACTACAGGGCTTCATTGCACTGTCGGCCGGGGGCAGTGTTGGAAGTGTGCTTGCAGAGCGGGCAGAGTGTGCTCTGGAAGGGAGGGGTGCTCTTGGAGGAGGCTGCACTGAGTGCGTCTCTGTGGCCGGAAGCAGCGTGGGCACGGACCCCTGCCCTCGCTGAGCTGTGTCCTGCTCCTCTGTCCCTTTCAGAGAAAGATCTGTCAGAATGCATACATGAAAACACATGCTTGGATATATAAACTGCATGTGCATACATTTCTCTGGGTAAAATTTGTTGGTCCTTTTTCACTTCCTAGGTTTTTGAACTGTGCAAAACATAAACGACTACTGCTCAGTGGTAGAGTACTTCCCTGGCACGTGCAAGGTTCTGAATTCCATCCCACAAATTATAAACAATCACAGTGTTTTAAGTATACGTTTAACCTTTACTGGATTTATTCTTTATATATAAATTACTTATTTGAGAGAGAGAAAGAGAGAATGGGTGTGCTAGGGCCTCTAGCCACTGCAAGCAAACTCCAGACACATGTGCCACCTTGTGCATCTGGCTTACGTGGATCCTGGAGAATCGAACCTGGGTCCTTAGGCTTTGCAGGCAAGCGCTTAACCACTAAGCCATCCCTCCAGTCCCCTTTTAAATACCTTATTTACTTATTTGAGAGAAAGAGGTAAATAGAGAAAAGGGGATGCTCCGGGACCTCTAGACACTGCAGACAAACTCAAGATGCATGTGACACCTTGTGAATCTGGCTTACGTGGATACTAGGGAATCAAACCTGGGTACTTAGGCTTTGCAGGCAAGCGCCTTAACTGCTAATCCATCTCTCCAGCCCTGGATTTATTTAATACCAGTGCTCCTGTCTGTCGGTGTGCTATAGTGATGTGAGGGCTCGATGTGTGAGTGATTTACACTTTATCACTACTTGTTTCTGGGAACCTGTGGAAATCTTCCCTACCACCGAACATGCTCAGGTGACTGCACTTCTGAGTACAGTTGTCTGCCTGCGTGACAGAGTCCCGTGCACACCCTGCGGCCCCTCTTGAATGATTTCTAGACATCTGCTATTGACAGACCCCCCCCACACACACACACACTCTACAATCCCTCTGGTATGATTTCTAGACAAGAAGCTGCCATGCCTCTGGTGTCATTCTGAAGTGATCCTTGGGGTAGACTGGAGGACTCACCGTCCCTCCAGTCCTAAGCCAGTGATGGATTCTAGTTCCTCCAGGCCTGGTTGCTAAGTGTGGTCTCATGCAGGAAGATGAGGTCAGAGCAGGCCTGCGTGGACTGTCCCCCTGCCTTGCCAGGGGCGTCCATGAGGCCTGCGCTCGTGCTTGATGAGACGGGCACCGGCACGGGCACGGGCACCGTGATGGGGACAGCCGCAACTGCACGTTGGCAGTACTGTTAAGCTCCTGCCGCCTGCGTGGCATGTTTATTAAACCAGCTTGAGCTGCTACTGACATGTTCAGGGCTGAAGCATAACATGACAATTCTTCTGTAAGACTTTTAGGAAGTGTGGTTTCTTCCTTTACGGGGCCTTGTTTCATATGTAATTCCTTTACTATGCATGGGTATAAGAGTCTCATATTTTTGAGCACAGGGAAATTCATTTCGTTTGTCTTTTTAAGATAATTTCTTGTACTTTATTAACTATAACAACTCAAGAAATGCTACAGATATTTAGTCAGGTAGAAAATACTAGTTTTTGGTTAAGAGAAGTGGCAGCATTATGAAAGCTTCCAGAATCATTACCAGATTTAAAAGAAAAAAAAAAAAAGGCATTTATGGCCAGGTGTGGTGGCACACACCTTTAATCCTAGGACTTGGGAGGCAGAGGTAGGATTGCTGTGACTTTGAGGCCAGTCTAGAGCTACAGAGTGAGTTCCAGGTGAGCCTGGGCTAGAGTGAGACCCTACCTGGAAATAACAAAACAAAACAAAAATGACATTTCCCACAGTCACTATTTTAAAGGAGTCTTAACCGTATCTGTGATCCTCTGCAGTACTTAGCGATGACACTTGGATATGCTTGTATGTGTTCTGACTAACGTGTCACTTTTAACTGCAGGAGCCCTTACCAAAGTGAAGGAGAGTAGGCGGCACGTGGAGGAAGGGAAGATGGAGGCCCAAAAGGCTGACGGCATTCAAGACCGCTGTAACACTATTTCTTTTGCTACTTTGGCTGAAATTCACCACTTCCATCAAATTAGAGTGAGAGACTTTAAATCACAGATGCAGCATTTCTTACAACAACAAATAATATTTTTCCAAAAAGTGACCCAGAAGTTGGAAGAAGCTCTTCACAAGTACGATAGTGTTTAATGACTGGACATGGGATTGTGCACTTTTTTCATTTCAAGGAGAATTTCCACAGCAGAGTAAAGACTGCTGTCAAAGAGCTGTTGCCAGCTATCAGCGGTGGTACAAGGATGGTGTTGTGTTCCACTGAAACCCAGCTGAATATATAATTCTGTAGGAGAGAAGCAGTTCATAATGGTTCTATAACAGAAGCAGTACCACACTCTGTAACTCAATTACCCTATGTATGCCTACACTACCATTGTAACTTTTGGAATAATGATTATACTATTTGCCTTATTGCATTTTGAAGTATGGGTATCTTAGTGGGTACTTTGTAGACCTCAAAACCCATGGAGGGTCTCAAAGAAGCCGGCTGAGTAAAGCCTGCTGTGGGTGCCTTCTTATTCTCACAGATCGGGGTACCTAAATTCAGCCTGTTCTCTGTTTACAAACTCCAACTAGAGCAGCTATGCGACTTTGTGCCTTTAGACTCTTGGTTCATTTCTGCACCCTTCCCCCCCCCCCCCCGCGCCCCACACCCCAACTTTCCCGATTGAAAGAGTGAAAGGCTGGTGACACTGAAGAAACCCTCCTGTTGTTGGGGGCGGGGGGAGGTCAGCTGCCCTCTGCACAGCGAGTGTCGTCTGACGAGATGCCCGTGCACACAGAGGAGAGGCGCAGCGCCGTGCCTGGACGTGAGGTCTCTAGGGAGGAGACAGTGTCCCCTGCTCCCGTAGATGCTGCCGTAGGACAGCCTTCCCAGGTGAGGGCCGGGCGGGCTTCGTGCCGGGGCGTCCTGCGCCGGGGTGCAGGGGGACGGGCTGCTCGGTCGGGGTACAGTACAGAGTCAGTAACAGCAACAGCGCCACTGGGTCTTAGTTCTGGGGAAGGCTTTTTTAACTTGAAGATTTCCTTTTGATAACTCATCTGTTTGATTTTTGTTTTGTTTTAAATGGATCTACACTGTTAACTGATTGAGACTCCACTGTGATTCACTCGTTTACTTAATCAAAAACTTTTCAGGGATGTCTGTAAATTTCAGTGTTATACGTGATGAAAAAGTGGTGTTGGTTGATCTAAAGAGGGACCATAAATTTCTACTATTCCAATACCGAAAGAAAAAAATGATTTATACTGTGTTTTTAAGAACTAAGTATTGATAAAGCCCCCCATGTAGAACATTTAACCCTAAAAATTAAATATATTCTTTTGTTATTATAAGGGAAATACAAATGGCTGATAAATACCAAAAAGATTCAAAAGCAGCTTAATATATAAAGCACAAAGAGAGTGTGGCTTGATATGCCTCATTCTCAAAATGGTTTTGTAGTTGCTGAGCTAATAATGTGATTCTTGAGTTTGCCGATTTCAAAACTCACTGAAGGGTCAAGTGTCAGTAGCTACTGTTGTTACGAAATGAGACTCGTGCCTCAGAAGTCCCTGGTACTGAAATGGTAACAAGTAAAGAGGTCCGTGTGAAATCATGGTGAGTCACAGTATCAGAAAAAGGCCAGTTTGCAGAAAATCACCAGAAGAAGAGGTTACTGGAATAATTACCACTCAATAGCACACATACTCTCTTTGAAAGTAATCTCATGTGGGTTGAATTTTTAAGATCAGATTGTAACAATACTGATATTGGGTCAAAATGTTGTACCTTAGAATCCTTGGAGCCAGATTTAACATCCATGGCCTGGTCTTGACACAGACATGTGGATCTGTCACCAAATACATGGTTGGCTAAAATGTACCTTTCTCATACTGATTACAAAACACTTATATGCACAAAACCCATGTATATTTAAAAATTTTATTTCAGGAGCTTGGAGGTTATAATTACAGCATAATTTAAGTTTGAGTCTGTATTGAACAAACAAGCACTCTGCTTTTCAAATGATCTGAAAGTCACTTTTTTTTTTTGCCTCTTTTGATGGTAGTTTTATTTTTTTATAGTAAAATCACTAAACTTGTGCAATGGTAGCATGGAAATGCTGTGGGGTGTCTTATATGACTGCTTTTTAGCCGTGGTGGACATAGCTGAAATGACAAAGATTAAAGTACAAGTGGATTCATGCTGCCGACTCCTAAGAATTTTGTCCTTCCTAAGTACGTAGCATAATGCCATCGACTCACAGGGGCTTAAATTGATTCTGCGGGTTCAAGCACCAGAGTCCTCAGTGTGCATCTTCACCTGTATCCTTACTCTCTAGCGTTCCTGGTCCTATCAAAACATTTCAGTATGTAAAAATACTGCAATGTCACTACCCAAGAGAAAAGCCATTATCGTGTGTCTACTGGTCACCATGACCAGTGTGGTACCATTAAAAAAAATAATAAACTAGCATGCCCTTCAAGCTAACCTGTCTTCGTTTCTAGAATTTGTAATCCTGACCTGGGATGTTTCCAACACAAGGGCGTGCGCACTTGAGCCAGGCTCTGCCATCTTCCTCGCAGGCCGGGCTGACTGCGGGCTGAGGCTACCACGCAGCCAGGAGGGTTTGGCGCCCTGTCTGGCCTTCCAGCTTTCTCTGTCTGAAGGTCCAGTTCACACCCAGAATGGGGGAGGGAGGAGTGAAAACAGGATCGCCCTGGCTGGAAGGGTGCCGGGGTTGGGGTTGGGGTCACTAGTCCCCAGGCTCCACGGTGCGGTCGTACGTTTGTAACAGTGCAGCTGGGTCTCAAATGCCAACTTTAATCATCTTACATCCTGCTGCTGTTCTCATAACTAAGGACCTGAAAAATGTTTTAGATTGTCAAGTCAAGCGTGTAAAGTGTATATATAAGCCTTTAAATGTCAATCTTTACTGAGTTCATTGCTGTACACAGTTTTTCTGTTTGTCTTTATTTTCTCAGAATCAAATATGTCTGAGTCATCAAGCCTATAATAAGCATTACCCAGTTTTCTCGTTTCCAGCTTTATCTTTGTTTAACAGAATAAGTAAAACAGGGTATAATTTATTTTTTAGATGAGACATGTTGGATGTTGTTTTATTCCTTTCAGTGTTATGATCAGCACAGATCAGCGGTGTTTATCTCTCAGAAAATAAACAAAGGTTGCTTATCTCTCGGCTTCAGTGGCCTGTTATGATTATTTCTCGCCATCAAGGAGGCACTTCTGTAATGTGAGACTGACAGAGAAATGGAAGAGCTTGTCCTCCGTCCTAAGCCTTCAGCTGCAGTTGCCCTGCAGACCAGCTGTGAAGCTGTGGCTAGCTGGATGAACTTGGACCCCGAAGCCATTCAGGTGGTCTCCTGGACGGTCTGCCCGTGTGGGTAACGACCTCAGGAACGAAGCAGTAGCTCGTGACAGCTCTGAAATAAGAGCCACCGTGTCCCAAGGGCAGATAGACACACAGTAGGTGCCGCAGCACAGCCACTCACGAGCCGTCTCCACTGCTTACCAGAAACAGGCTAACGCCAACCCTGCTGGGCATCAAAGTAATGGGCACAGGAGCCTGGTGGGTCCCACGCGGTCCAAAGTCCTATGGGAATTACGTTCGCCTTCTTTGTGGGGGGCTGTGATGTGGCATCTTGCTGCTTTTGCAAGTGTTTCTCTCTCTGCCTCCTTCCTGTCGTCTCCCGCCCCAGCCTGCCTTTCCTAGAGGGCCTGTGAGGGGAGAAAGGGAACGACTGGAACCTCTGTGAGGGGAGAAAGGGAACGACTGGAACCTCTGTGAGGGGAGAAAGGGAACGACTGGAACCTCGACAGGAGCTGCATCTGCTGGTCCTCGCGCCGGCCCGTTCTCTCTCCTGTTCTTAGGTGAGTTAAAGGGGTTGGTGAGGTTTCCTTGCTTTTGTCCAAGATCACAAACTAAGTGACGAGGCTGACATTAAAATGAGGGTCTGACTCAAGCCCATTGTTTTTATTTGTTTTTAAGAATATATATTTTTAATATATTTTATTTATTTATTTATTTATTTTATTTTTTCGATTTTTCGAGGTAGGGTCTCACTCTAGCCCAGGCTGACCTGGAATTCACTATGGAGTCTCAGGGTGGCCTCGAACTCAAGGCGATCGATCCTCCTACCTCTGCCTCCCGAGTGCTGGGATTAAAGGCGTGCGCCACCACGCCCGGCTTTGTATTTTATTTTTATTTATTTGACAGAGAGAAAGAGGAATGGGGGGAGAGAGAGAGAAAGAACAGGCTGGCCTAGGCCTTCAGCCACTGCAAACGAACTCCAGACGCATGTACCACCTTGTGCATGTGGCTGACTTGAGTCCTGGGAAATCAAACCTGGGTCCTTTGGCTTTGCAGGCAAACACCTTACCCGCTAAGCCATCCCTCCAGCCCTAGCCCATTGTTTTTAAACTGCATTTCACTGGGTGTCATTCCTGTGCTCCCCCCGCCCCCAAGTAGGGTCTCGCTCTAGGGCAGGCTGACCTGGAATTCACTCTAGTCTCAGGCTGGCCTGGAACTCACAGCGATCCTCCTACCTCTGCCTCCCTAGTGCTGGTATCAAAAGCATGTACCACCACCCCCGGTTTATTCCTCTGCTCTTTAAAGTTCTCTCAGCTTTCCCTTTTTCCCTCATCCCCACCCCTAACTCAATGCTGGCTCGATAGGATGTCTGGCATTCTTTGGGCACTGGGCATAGAAGTGCAAAGGAAACCTCTCAACCTGCTTTGTTCCCGTTTCTACTGGGGAAGCGGAGAGAACCGGGCCGTCTTCCTGGGAAGGGCCGATAGCCTGGGAGGTGCGTCAGGACGTGATGTCGCTCACTGCCCACCTCATGCCAGCGCTAGTGCATCTCAGTTGCCATACAGAAGGCCTTGGTCATGCAAGGGTCAAATGTTTTGCTCATCCTGGTCCGGTCATCCTGTGGGTTAGCTGTCCCTAAACAAGCGGCCAGTCCTGTGAGTCTTGATGAACAAACCACGCAAGGACGCTGTGCTGGGCTCGTGGGCAGGAGCCAGGCCTGTGGGCACTTTCTAGGCCTCCCGAGGTAGCGGTGGAGGTAGGGAGTTAATCAGGACTGGCTCATGGCCACCGCCTTCCTGGGGATCTCAAGTTGTAACCAGGCTCCTATGCCCGACTATCCCAATGCAGTCATTTCTGTGGTAGACATGCGTTCCCAAACCTACCACATTGGTTGTCTCCAAAAAGCCCAAGGGCCAGAGAGATGGCTTAACGGTTAAGGCACTTAACTGCAGAGCCAAAGGACCCAGGCTCGACTATCCAGGATGCACGTAAGCCAGATGCCGAAGGTGGCACCTGTGTCTGAAGTTCATTGGCAGTGGCTGGAGGCCCTGATATGACCATTCTCTCTCTGTCTCTCTCTGTCAAATAAATAAATGATGGCTCAGTGGCTAAAGTGCTTGCTGCCACACAAACATGTATGTGTTCAGGTTATTTCTGGACGTAAACACCCCAAACTGGTAACAGAATGACAGTTTGCTTCTGAGTTTGAGAACTAACAGCAGAGGGAGGAACACCTGTCAATGTATACTGTATTTTTTAAAAATATATTTTTTTATTTAATATAGAAAGAGGGTTAGAGAGAGAGAGAATGGACGTGCCAGGGCCTCTGGCCACTGCAAATGAACTCCACACACATGCGCCCCTTGTCCATCTAGCTTACGTGGGTCCTGGAGAATCGAACCGGGGTCCTTTGGCTTTGCAGGCAGACGCCTTAACCACTAAGCCATCTCTCCAGCCTCCCTTTACTTTATTATCTATTTACTTGACACAGAGAGAGAATGGGCATACCAGGGCCTCTAGCCACTGCAGTCGAACTCCAGATGCATGCATCACCTTGTGGGTTCTGGGGAATTGAACCTGGATCTTTAGGCTTCACAGGCAAATGCCTTAACCACTAAGCCATCTCTCCAGCCCGTGAAGCCTTTCATAATGGTCACTTCCCAAGGTTGTGTCCCTTCTCTTTACTCCCGTCACTTTTGTGAGGGCATGTAGCAGCCAATGGCAGACCCGGTACGCACACCGATTTCTTACTGTTCATGCATGAAGTATTTATTAGCAGTATGATCCTGCCTCCCGCCCTACAGTTTCTTTCTCCACAGGACTTCCCTACTAAACCATCCTATAAGCAAGGAGGCCAAGGGATTTATCAACATTTTTCTGAAGGTCCCAGAACCACAAAGAGGCAGAGCTGTTGGGAACATAGGGCGCCTGACTCCACAAAGCCATCTCGGCCTCCTTCCCATCTATCCGAGAGCACCAGGTGAGCGTAGACAACATGAGGAGATGTGGCTGTCTTCCTGGGGCCGTGGCCCTTCTCTAGCCCTGTCCTGGGCTTTCCCCCGTCCCCAGCACCTGACAGGAAATGCTGAGCAAATGCAGCCTTAAGAACAGAAGACCTTTGTGACCCACTGGGTTGATAAATAATACCAAGTTGCACTTTTTTTTTTCTTAAGTTTTTTTGACAAGGTTTTTTTTTCCTGTAATATTTTCAGTGGATGTCATCTTGCCTTCTATATTTTAATATTTATTTGACAGAGAAAGAGGGAGAGAAAGAGAATGGGCACGCCAGGGCCTCCAGGCACTGCAAACAAACTCCAGATGCGTGCACCTCCTTGTGCATCTGGCTAACATGGGTCCTTTGGTTTTCCAGGCCGACACCTTAACCGCTAAGCCATCCCCTCCAGCCCCTAAGTTGCCCTTCACGAAAGAGAATGAGGTGGAGACACGCAAGGCCTGTGTGTTGGCACCACCAGCACACACAGCAGCCCTTCCTGTCAGAGCCATCTTTTTCCATTAAAAACAGACCTCTTTTCTGCCTCCGAGAGAATGGTGGGCCGGGCGGCCACAGAACCGCTTTGTCCAGCTGGGCGCTGCCTCTGCACACACACGCACGCAGCCTGAGGATGCACATTTGTGCCTCGGCAAAGCTACAAGTCCCCCCATATCTGCGTGCCCTTCTGAGCCCGGGGCGAATGGCTCTGGATTTTGACTCCGAAACCCACGGGGGACACCAGGGTTGCTTCCATGTCTGTTTTTCCTAAGGCCGTGGACAGAGTCGGGAAAAGGCACCAGGGATGGGGTGAGAAGTGGGGACACTCACAAGAGTGACCTCAGCACCATCAAAGCTTTTAGAGTGGACCAAATCTGAATACCATGGAAAGCCATGCTGGTTCTTTTTCTTTTGTTGTTATTGATTTATTTTATTTGAGAACGACAGAGAGAGAAAGAGGCAAATAGAGAGAGGGAGAAAGAATGGGCGCGCCAGGGCCTCCAGCCACTGCAAACGAACTCCAGATGCATGCGCCCCCTTGTGCATCTGGCTAACATGGGTCCTGGGGAATTGAACCTCGAACTGGGGTCCTTAGGCTTCACAGGCAAGCACTTAACCGCTAAGCCATCTCTCCAGCCCAGCTTTTCTTTCTTTTTTTTTTTGGCTCACAGTCTCAAGGGAAAGTTCCATGACAGCAGGGGAAAGGATGGCATGGGCAGAGGCTGGGCATTACAACTGTCCCAGCAGGTGGGCAACAGCAGCAGTAGAGTGAGCTCGCTCTGCTGGCCCTTTAACCCCCCCCCCCCCCCCCCCCGCAATACAGAACCATCCAGCCAGACACAGATGTGGGCCGGCATGCTGTGTGCTGTAGACAAGTCCCGTGGAAACCAAATTGTCCTTTTCCAAAAGGACAGCACACGTTAGGGTGAGTGACCTTCAGAAGCTTGTGAGGGGACGTGGGGAGGCGGCGCAGTCAAGTTCTCGTTGATTACAAGCATGAAGACCTGAGGACACTCGCCGCTGCCCACACAACGTGCCTGGCATGGTGGTCCATACCTGTAAGCCCAGTGCTGGGGGGACAGACACAGCACCCCCTGGGTTCTGCTGCCCAGCTAGTCTAGCCTAAGTGGGGAGTGTCAGGCCAGCGAGATCTCCTGTGTGAAAAGGAGGTACGTGCAGGCTGGAGAGACAGGCTCAGGGCAGAAAGGTACTTGCTCGCACAGCCTAACGGCCCAGGGTTCAGTTCCCCAGTACCCTCCTGCCTCTGCCTCCCTTCTTTGTATGCAATTCAGTAACCATCTTGCCTGAGGGGTCATTTGTTTTCCTGAGACGTGGTCTTCTCATGTCCTGAACTTGTAAGTCAGCTCTGAGAGAGTTATTCTCACAGTTACATTCTGGTTGCTGGGACGGAATACCTGTCCCGAAGCAGCTAGAGAAGAGGAACATCTCACCTCAGTCTCAAGGGGGAGTTGCGTCGTGATGTTGAACACGTGGCAGGAGCAGGAAGCAGCTTCACGTAGTCACATTAGCAGGAAGTGGAGTGCAAGAGCAGCTAGCCAGGCTGGGCTGTGCCACCTCGAGACCTGCCCCTGGTGACATGCTTTCTCCGGCAAGGATCAGCCTCCTAAAGGTTTTCCCGACCAGTGCTGCCAACTGGGGATAAAACAAAGCTACGACAGAGTCGTCTTACATTCAAGCCACCACGTTATGTCTCTGGCTCCGATAGACTGGGCCATCTCGGGAATTCAGTCCAACTGAGCGCATTCAGTTCAACTTTAAAAGTTCCAGGAGAGCTGGAGGGATGGCTCAGAGGTTAAGTCGTTTGCCTGCCAAGCCAAAGGACCGAAGTTCAATTCCCCAGGACCCACATTAGCCAAATGCATAAGGGGACGCACGCGTCTGGAGTTCGTTTGCAGTGGCTGGAGGCCCTGGTGCGCCCATTCTCTCTCTCTCTCTCCCTCTTTCTCTCAAATAAAAAAGTTCCAGGTAGCTTTTACCTTTTCTAATGTTGTTTAAAAAAGAAGCAAGGTACTCTGTGAGCCCTGTAAAAATCAAAGCAACTAGTTACATACTTCCAACATGTAATTGCACAGAGCAAACATTCTTGTTCCAGAAGGCAAGAATGGGGGCATAGCAAGGAAAGACTGAAGTAAAGCAAGATCACAAAACAGTAGGGGAGGGCTGGAAGCCTAAGGACTCCGATTTGTGGCTCGATTCCCCAGGACCCACATAAGCCAGATGCACAAGGTGGCACATGCATCCAGAGTTCATTTGCAGTGGCTGGAGGCCCTGATACGCCCATTCTCTCTCTCTCTCTCCCTTTCTCTCTCTGTCTCTCTGCCTCTTTCTCTGTCTGTTGCTCTCAAATAAATAAATAAAAACAAACAAACAACAACAACAACAAAAAAAACACAGTAGGGCAAACGTCAAAGCTGGGTGCTGTAGTTCCTTTCTAAGAACAACTGACAGAGCTTACTCAGTTTATAGTTCAGGGGGAAGCCTCGTGATGGAGTGGAAAGGACAGGCTGGACATCCTATCTGGCCAGAGCAGCTAGAGGGAGAGCGAGCCAGCTAGCACTAGGCCACAGGGTCGACACCCAGGATCACACCTCTTCTGGCAAGCCTCCACCTCCTCGATTGTGACCAGCTAGGGATTGAGTTTGAGGCTTAATCCTAGTCACACGAGAGTGTGGGGGAACGTTACGCAATCAAACTATGACACTGGGACCCCTAACGTAATCTGGTCTCCAAAAGACGGGTCGCTCCATCCCTCCGGCTGTGTTGCCTGTAACCTCTCTCCTGAGCAGGGTCTTCCCCGAGCCTGCAGCTTTCCTTGGCAGCTAATCCCATGGTCTTGGCCTCTCTAAAATCCTGGGGTCTCCATTATCATTTAGGTTCACTTTCTCAACTCCCTATAGTGGCCTGTGACAGCGAAAGCGGCTGCCGTCTCTGGGCCTGGGGCTTGACGTTTTTATTTCCTTCTGTGCCCGCTTTTATTATCCTCCTGCTCTGTATCCTCCTCTGTTGTAGATCTCAATTAAGAGCCACAAAGAGCTACCATTGCCACAGAGGCGGTATTTTCCTGCTTTGAAATTCCCTCTAAACTCATTACTTTTAAAATTCAACTTTTAAGTTCGCGGGACATGGATAGAATGCAGCCAGATTCTTTTGACAGAATATCACACGAACTGCCTCTGGCCCAGCTCCCCCCCCCCCCGGCC
Organism: Dipus sagitta; assembly: GCA_036346955.1. NCBI lineage: Eukaryota > Metazoa > Chordata > Mammalia > Rodentia > Dipodidae > Dipus > Dipus sagitta. The sequence goes on from CM070792.1 coordinate 19,809,694, forward strand.
CCACACACACCCCGAAACCTCAGAAGCTGAGTTCTCACAGTCCATGTTTTTCTCAGCCCTCTGGTCTTTCAGACTCCCACCAAAACGACCCCTGAAGCTCTACTGATAGCATTATAAGTCTTCTCTAGTCCAAAGATTCAAATCCCCCCCCCCAAAAAAAGCCGGCCATGGTGGCGCACACCTTTAATCCCAGCACTTGGGAGGCAGAGGTAGGAGGATCGCCATGAGTTCGAGGCCACCCTGAGACTCCATAGTGAATTCCAGGTCAGCCTGAGCTAGAGTGAGACCCTACCTCAAAAAACAACAACAAATGGTTCAAATCCTTCCTTATTCCTTCCACAAGCCAGTTGAAAAAGTCTTATGACAGCACCAACCTCACTCCTGGTACCAATTTTCCATGCCGGCTACTTTCTCTTTGCTGGGACAAAACACCCAGTCAGAAGCAGCGTAGGGAAGGGTAGCATTTATGAAGGTGTCAGCGGTGCTGGGGGAAGTGTGACAGGAGAGCACGAAGCTGGCTCACGTTGCCTCATCAGCATGGAGGAGCAGCGAGAACAGCAAGCAGCGTGGTCAGGCTGTGACATCTCAGCGTCCGCCCCCAGTGACACCACCTCCTAGCACAGTGCTACCTTCTAACGGTTTCACGGCCTTCCCAGACAGCGCCACCGTGGTAGTTTGAACGGATGTCCCCCAGTAGATTCAGTTTTACTAAAGGTGCTTGGATTTCCAGCTGCCTGGAAGGAAGAGGTGTCACTGTGGGCGGATCCTTGGGGGGCGGGTCAGCCCTAAGGTGTGTTTGGTGGGGGGGGTGCGGATCTGAATTCCAGCCTAAGGAATGCCGGGTGCTTGAGCTCTGCCTGGGTTCCCTGCTGTTTGGCTCTTGCTTCCGGCGGTGGGTTTTCTCTTTCTCTCCATTATGGACCATCCCCTGGATCTTCAGTAATCCCTTCCTCCTGTAAACTCTTCATCCCAGCAACATGAAGCTGATTAGTGCAGCCACCAACTAGGGATTAAGTATTCAAACACATGAGTCTATGGGGGGTGCATTTTTCCATTCAAGCCACCACAAGTAACACAAGTTGTTGGGGCCATATCACTGTCCTTAGGTATAATATCCGCATCCAACCTGAAAAGTGTCCTCCACATCTCCGAGTACACACACCTGTATATCAGCAATTGGCTGGTCCACCTGGACGTGTCCTGAGAACCTTGATTTTGAGTACAGTTGAGTCTGCCTGGTCACTATAGGTACCAATCAGTTCAGCCCTGAAAGCTCCGATACAGAGGTCCAAGACTGAGGTTTCCCATCCGCCCTCTAAGGGGACCTTATGGTTGCTCGGTCCGGATGCTGTCACTTGACCTTTGAAAACTGAGTCAGAAAACTTAACATGGGCTGGAAGCAATCTTGGATTCCGTCTCCCTCACCAAGGTACAGGCATTAGACTCCTTGTTCTTTATAACAGCTGGCCTGCCATTAATCTCATGTGCTTTGCCTGCCTACAAGGCGCATGGCTCCTCACCCTTAAAGTTGTCCTTGGTGAGGCTCACCTTGTATCTTCCTATGTGCTTTTGTGTTATCTAATTTAATTTTTTTAAATTTTATTATTTATTATTTGAGAGAGAGAGGTACATAAAGAGAGAGAGACAGAGGGAGGAGAGAATGGGCACATCAGGGCCTCTAAGCACTGCAAACGAACTCCAGAATCATGTGCCACCCTGTGCATCCAGCTTTACGTGGGTACTGGAGAATTGAATCTGGGTCTTTTGGCTTTGCAGGCAAGTGCCTTAACCCCTAAGCCATCTCTCCAGCCCAGTTTTTTTTTTTTTTTTCTACTTTTAACCATTGTCTTCTAACAAATATCTGTAAATAAATGAATGAAACTCAATGATTCTTTTCTCATTCCCTCATTCTTTGGATATGGTAAGGTGGACCTTGATTTCATATCAGAATCACTTAGGGAGCTTTGAAAATATTTGGGTGCCTAGATCCCAGTTTAGGCCAGTAAAGGCAGTATCTTGGGGGAGGGGGCGTGCAGTAGTATAATTTAAAAGTTCCCAGAGGGCTGGAGGGATGGCTTAGCAGTTAAGCCATTTGCCTGCAAAGCCAAAGGACCCAGATTCGATTCCCTAGGACCCACGTTAGCCAGATGCACAAGGTGGTGCATGTGTGTGGAATTTGTTTGCAGTGGCTAGAGGCCCTGGCGTGCCCATTCTCTCTCTCTCTCTCTCTCCCTTCCTCTCTCTTTCTGTCAAATAAATAAAAATAAAAACATCAAAGTTCCCAGAGAATTCTAAAGTCCAATTTCTCGTTCCTCAAGTACACAGGAGCAGGGCCGACCCTCACGAACTCTTGTCTTCTCACTGACCGCAGCTCAAAGGTTCTAAGCGAGACCTCATAGAAAGTCATTTGGGGAAAGGATTGGCAGAAGAAAGCATTAATTATATAAACTTAACTTGCTGTTCCATTACCAGGACTCATGGCCCAGAGTGAACTATGAACTAATATGTCCTGGTCTGTCATCCATTCTGAGTGGCACAAGTCTATGCCACAGTGTTTTTGTGCACTTGTCAAAAGCGGTGACATGTTAAACAGAAATGATTTCAATGCATCCACAGCATGTTTTCCATTCCTTAATACATTAAGGGTTTTCAAGTCCCAGGAGCGGCGCCACATGCTTGGGAAAAGGGGATTTTTCTAGAGAGCAGACACGGCCTGGAGGCAGAACAGAGTAGAGATTTCCACAAGTCAGGTCATCCTTTTCAGGTTCTGGGATGCTAGAAAGATCTCTTAATCCTGCCCCCAAAAGGAAGGCTCCACCACTCTCATATTACAGTGGAGGGGAGTCTGAGGATCAGAGAGCGTTTTGGACTTAATTCTGTACAAATCCCTCGTGGGGCTCTGTACGGCTTACTCGGCTTCTCACACGCCACCGCACCCTCAAAACCACAGCGGACCCCATGCCAGCCGAGCTTTTGTAAGCCATTTCCTCTGCGGGTTTGGCCTTCCTTCCAAGTCCTCTTTGTCTGGCTGGGTCCCGGCTCAGACACTGACAGATGTCCCCGCCCTGTCTTCCCAGCCTGCCTGGGCTAGTGGCCCCGTCTGGGTTCCTGATGTATCTGGCTTATGTTGGTACTGGGTAACTGAACCTGAGTCCTTAGGCTTCACAGGCAAGTACCTTAACCACTAAGCCATCTCTCCAGTCCAGAGACAACTTATTTTTAAAAAATATTTTATTTCTATTTATTTATTTGACGGAGAAAGAGAGACAGAGACAGAGAGAGAAAATGGGCACGCCAGGGCCTCCAGCCACTAAGGTGGGTCCTGGAGAATCGAACCTGAGTCCTTTGGCTTTGCAGGCAAGTGTCTTAACTGCTAAGCCATCCCTCCAGCCCCAGAGAGAACTTATAATTAAATTATCCCCTGACTGGGCCTTTCTGTCATTCATCCAGTAGGCTGGGAAAGATATTAGAGTCCAGACAAAGGGTGTGCCCCACCTGTCTCTCCTCTGACAAGGCCCTAGGTGACATCATGGGAAGTCATTTCCTGCTTAGTTCTTATCTCTACTGCTCACTAAATTAATGGTCTCATTTCCTTTGCTTGTGTGTGGAGTATGGGAATAAAAGTAAAATCACTTCCTATTGAGGTTTATGCTTAAGTTCCTGAATGGTCACATGCTTGACTGATGGCCCCCCCCTCCCGCCCCCAGGGACTCAAAACTCACTGGGTATAGAAAATGAACAAATCCTAAAATGTGCCACGCTGGAATACAAGTGAATGTCATGATTTATCCGGTCTCATTTCCCAGTGAACCTATTTCTGACCCTCAAACGTGCTGAGGATTAGCTGTGAGGAAACCCGGCTCACCATCTACAAGTCTTGCAGTCAATGAATAAGGGCGATGCTTGTCATAAATGCGTCACTCAGTGACACGGTGAAGCTGGTGCCCTGTGCAGTGGGGACAGTGACAACCCTGGCCCTCAGGCCATTTCCGCTGTGGCTCTGGAAGCCAGAGCTGCCCATTCCAAAGGGAAATTGGCATCGCGTGCCAGTCACACATCTGAAAGTGCAGGCGGAGTTCATCAGGGTCCCAGCATCAGGGTGAGATGTTTACACTTAATCAACTATAAATGTACATATTTAGAGGACGTTGCTCAAAAGTCAAACTACTAGTACAAAATCTACTGCTATTCTCATTATGTTATTATAAACGCTTCCTTTTGCATCCCCCTTGCTCAAGAAAAACACTTCAGGGGTACTATTTTACTATCAAATCCTGACAGGGTGCTTTTTATGCGACAGAGCAAGGGTAATAGCCGCTGTGTACATTTCAAAGATTGCTATGGAAATATCAGGGCCTCTGCGCTTTTGCATGGAGTTCGTAATATCTTCATTATTCTTCTTATCAACAGGAAACAGATGGATGGCTGACAAAAACTGACCCAAGGCCATGAGTCCCAAAATTGGAATTTTTTTTTTTTCATTAGCACGTGATTATTTTACTTAGGGTGAAAGCTAGCAAGTCTATTTGGAGTCCTGTAGAGTGAGGCTTTTGTTTCTGTGATGAGAAAATGGTGAGTGCTTTGTGAGGAGAAAATGGACACGTGGCTTAGCGGTTAAGGCGCATGCCTGCAAAGCATAAGGACCCCAGTTCGATTCTCCAGGTGCCACGTAAGCCAGATGCACAAGGGGGAGCATGCGTATGGAGTTCGTTTGCAGTGGCTGGAGGCCCTGGCGCACCCATTCTCTCTCTCTCTCTCCTTCTCTCTGTCTCTAATAAATAAATTAAAATTAAAATTAAAAAAAATAAAACCCCAGTGTAAAGTGTACCACGTTTTCATTATCCATTCATCAGTTGATGCGCATTACGGCTGGTTCCATTTCCTAGCTATTGTGAATAGCATTAAGTATGGATGGGCCAGGGTCTCTATAGTAAACTGTAGAGTCCGTAGGGTGTGATGTGTAGCTGGTTCACATGTAGATCTATTTTGAGCTTTTGGGGGGAAGCCTCCACACTGGTTTCCACGATGGCTGTAGCAGTTCACATCCCCATCAACAAGGAACAGAGGTCCCTCTTTCCCCATGCCTCCGCCAGCATTAATTGTCCTTGGGCGCCTCGATGATAGAATATTGCGTAAATCACAAGATTTGGAGGGTTGGGGCCTGGGAACTGACTATGGATCGTTGTGTGGGGTGTGGAAAAGAAAGAAAGGCAGGAGCTGGAAGGGACGATGGCATCTTCTCCTGCGTGCTCGTCCTAGAAAGCAGTGAGCTTCCAGCAAGCAGAGGGGGTGCTGGTCACTCAGCAGACGGGGCTGAGAGATGGAGGTGCAGAGATGGAGGTGTCCTGGGCCACCTGCCCCGGGGGAGCTCCGAGCACTGGCCTAGACCTGCAGCCTGGTGCCTCTGGGTCTCCCCGCACCTTGCCGGTGTCCAGGGCGGGCGCCTAAGCTCATGCTTTGGAAGGTGTCCCCCCCACGCACCACCCCCATAGAAGCTGCTGTCGCGGGCCCAGCGCCGGTGCCACAGCTTGGCAGTTTCTTCCCTGGTTCACTGATGACTGTTTGCTTTGCGAGTTCCCTAGAAACCGTGCTTATAGCACTGAACTCACCCCTGGCTCCGCTCAGACACATTTTTCTGTGCAAGTCACAAGGTCTGTTCTTCTTCTTCTTTTTTCCTTCTTCTTCTTTCTGCTTTCTCTCGGTTTCCAAAGTGTGACCGTGCAAGACGTCCTTTGTCATGCCAAAATGTGTGCTTGTGCTGTCGGCAGGATGTGTCGTTAACCTTCCAAGGCTGTGTCTGGAGGAAAAAGGATGTGACATTCTTCATGCCGGGACCCTCGTGAGCCGCTGGAAATGCCATCACACACATGCCCAGTTCTGGGCTGCAGAGGGCACCTGATTATCAAGTGGTAATGCAAAAGCTGTCCCTTCCCTTGCCAGTGTTCTTCGGCGAAACACTCCTTCATTGACTTTCACCCCTCCCCCCATGCTGTTGCTATCCACCGTGCTCCCAGTTCCGAAGGGTGCTCATAGGAGCTCTGGGCCCAGAGAAAGTACGAGAGCCTTCTTGACACTCACTGCTGCTTCATAAGACTCAGCCCTGAAGAGATCAGGCTCCATCTTTGCGGCCCTCAGGCCTCATGGAGGGAAAAAAAAAATGACCATTGGCTGCAAAATCGTTTGTATTGATGATGGTGACAGACAGAGAGGCCTCAGCCGTTAGAAGTGTTCATCGCTTGTGGCTCAAAACACAGCCATCAGGGCCTGGAGAGATGGCTTAGGGGTTAAGGCGTTTGCCTGCAAAGCCAAAGGACCTCGGTTTGGTTCCCCAAAACCCATGTAACCAAATGCACAAGGGGGCACATGCATCTGGAGTTCCTTTACAGGGCTGGAGGCCCTGGTGTGCCCATTCTCTCTCTCTCTCTCTCTCTCTCTGTCTCTCTCTCTCTAGTAAATAAATAAATGATAAAGTATTTTTTAAAAGTCTTAATTTTTTATTTTATTCTATTTTTGGTTTTTCAAAAAAACACAGCCATCATACTTCAGTGTCTCCTTCTCCAAATAAAAGTGACAATTTTTTCTATTTACTTAAGTAATATGCACTCATTTTAAGGCATTCAGAAAACAAAAACAATACGAAGAAGAGGATTAACTCCTCTCACCTCCCAAATAATTACTGCTCACTGTTAACATTTTGGACTAAAATCTTCTAGCCCTTTTCTATGTATGTACCTACATTTATATATATATATTTTAATTTTTGTTTTGTTTTGTTTTGTTTTTTGAGGTAGGGTCTCTCTCCAGCCCAAGGTGACCTGGAATTCAGTATGTAGTCTCAGGGTGGCCTTGAACTCACAGCGATCCTCCTACCTCTGCCTCCCGAGTGCTGGGATTAAAGACGTGTGCACCACACCCAGCAATTTAAAAAAAAAATTTATTTATTAGAGAAAAAGCAAGAGAACATGGAAGAGACAGAGAATGGGCATGCCAGGGCCTCTAGTCACTGGAAACAAACTCCAGACACATGCGCCACCTTGTGCATCTGGCTTATGTGGAACCTGGAGAATCAAACCTGGGTCCTTAGGCTTCGCAGGCAAGTGCCTTAACCACTAAGCCATCTCTCCAGCCCAACATTTACATTTTTAAAATATAGTATTCAGCTGGGCACAGTGGCAAACGCCTTTAATCCCAGCACTTGGGAGGTAGAGGTAGGAGGATTGCTGTAATATATATATATATATATATATATATATTTTTTTTTTTTTTTTTTTTTTTTTTTGAGGTAAGGTCTCACTCTGGTCCAGGCTGACCTGGAATTCACTATGTAGTCTCAGGGTGGCCTTGAACTCATGGCCATCCTCCTACCTCTGCCTCCCTAGTGCTGGGATTAAAGGCGTGCACCACCAATTTGAGACCAGCCTGACACTACATAGTGAATTCCAGGTCAGCCTGGGCCAGAGCGAGACCCTACCTTGAAAAACCAACAGAATAATAATAATAATAAAAAAATACAAGCTAGGTATGGTGGTGCATGCCTTTAATCCCAGCACTGAAGAGGTAGAGGTAGGATCGCTGTGAGTTTGAGGCCACCCTGAGACTACATAGTGGATTCCAGGTCAGCCTGGGCTAGAGCATGATCTTACCTTGAAACGAACACACACACACACACACACACACACACACACGCACACACACATGCTCACACAGAGTCAATGGGTTATAGAGGTGGCTTGGTGGTTAAGAGCACTTACTGCACAAGCATGAGAGCCCAAGGTGACCTGAGACCACCCAAGTTTGATTCTCCAGCACCCATGTAAATAGCTGGGCATGGGCGTGGCATTCACGTCTGTATTCCAAGTTCTGTGTGGAGAATTGCTGGGGTTTGCAAAACCAGCAGGCCCCAGATTCAGAAAGAGACTCTGTCTCAAGTAAACATGCGGATGAGAAATGAAGAGGGACGCCCGGGGTTCTCTGGCCTCAGCAGAGCACTGGATCTGCATATATCATTTGCATAGACCACACCCACCACACCACGCGTACTGCACGCACGCAAATGTGAACACGCACATGCAAAAAAAAAAAATATATATGACTCTGCTGGGCGTGGTGGCACACGCCTTTACTGCCAGCACTCGGGAGGCAGAGGTAGGAGGATCTCCAAGAGTTCAAGGCCACCCTGAGACTACACAGTAAATTGCAGGTCAGCCTGGGGCTACAGTGAGACCCTACCTCGAAAAAAAAAATGTAGCAATCATTTCATTATGTCACATGCATTTTGAGGGTGAGATGGCTCGACTAGGGAAAGGGGGCATGGTTTGCTATAGCTCCATGAAGTCTGGGGCCTCGTGTGGGAGAAGCCAGATGTCCAGGGTTGACGAGAATGTCTCAGATCTGGAAACATCTGGAGGTTTGCAGGCTAGCACCTAGGCCGAGTTCACTGGGTTTCTGAGTTCATTTGGGATGTTAATTATAGTGCATATATGTGGCTTCTGGAGAGAGGGCTCAGCAGTTAAGGCACTTGCCTGCGAAGCCAAAGGACCCAGGTTCAATTCTCCAGGACCCACGTAAGCCAGATGCACATGTTGGCACATGCATCTGGAGTTCATTTGCAGAAGCTAGAGGCCCTGGTATACCCATTCTTTCTCTCTCTCTCTGTCTCTTTCTCTCTCAAATAAATAAATAAAAGAAAAAAGAAATAGATTTATTTATTTATTTATTTGAGAGAAAGAGTTAGAGAGAGAGAGAGAGAGAGAAAGAAAGAATGGGCGTGCCAGGGCCTCTAGACACTGCAAATGAACTCCAGACACATGGGCCACCTTGTGCATCTGGCTTACGTGGGTACTGGGGAATCGAACCTGGGTTCTAAGGCTTCACAGGCAAGTGCCTTATCTGCTAAGCCATCTTTCCATCCCCATATGTGGCTCTCTCCTATGTGTTCTCATCTATATGCCAAGATATTCCAAGGATTGCTTCAACCCCAGAAGCCAGGAGGAGACAAGGAAGGCCCTTCCTAGGAGCTGTCGGTGGAGGACAGCCCTCTGACGACTTGATCTATCTTTCACAACCACGAGAGAATAGTTATCCATTGTTAAGCTGCCTCAGCTTGTGGCAGTTTTCGCTTTGCTATAGTTGGTCACAGAAGTGCTACGATACGAACACGGTTACTCACATCTGAACTGATCTCATTCGTGCCTTCACGGGTGTGTGGAACCCACGGATGCTTAATCCATCTGTTGTCATCAATCTTAGATAACTCCAAGGGACGTAGCCCAATGCTTAGCATGAGATTTTATAATCTCTACAATGGCGTAGATGGTTCTCTTATCTCCCAGATGCCCAGTGTGTCCTCTACCTGGGCCGGACTTGATTGGAAAATTTACATTCAGCAATTATTGACTAGCTTGTCACCACCCACGGGGAGTCTCAGAAAACACAAGCGTTATCTGAAAGGGTTCCAAATCTTCAGGGTAATATGGATTTAAAGGACTTGTCCTTTTTGGATACCGGAGTGGTTAGGGGACTTACAGCACAAAATACCTTCTCTGAAAACTTCAGCTATTTTAAAATATATTTTATTTTTATTTATTTATTTGATAGAGAGAGAGAGAGAGAGAGAATGGGTGTGCCAGGGGCCTCCAGCCACTGCAAACAAACTCCAGACGTGTGCGTCCCCTTGTGCATCTGGCTTACATGGGTCCTGGAGAGTCAAACTGGGATCCTTTGGCTTTGCAGGCAAACGCCTTAACCTCTAAGCCATCTCTCCGGCCCAACTTCAGCCATTTTAAACGAAAGGTTATAATACAGCAAGATTCGAATGCATTGTTGTTTCCAGATGTCCTCCCGTAAGTGTCCCGCCCTTGGAGTGCTCCGCATCCAAGCCTCTTTGCCAGGTGTTGGGAAATGATTCAGAAACGTCACCATGTCGGACGACGGTGGAAACATTCCTGCCTTGTACAGGCCTTTATGACTTCCGGATGGACCTCTGGGTCTTCCTTCTCCAGCGCAAGTCTAACTTTGCTTGGCTCCATTTGGGGCTTTTCTACACTGAAGGATGGAACTGGGCAGCCCTGGTGAGGGGGCATGGAGCCCATCCCTGCCCCTCAGGTGGGAAGCCAGAGCAGCTGCCAGCCCCCCCCCCCCCAGGCTTACCCTGGCTTCTCTTCCGCGGATCACAAGTTCTCTAAAAAAGCGTCTGCAGGAAAAACAAGCATGCTTTGATGGAGGACTCTTGGCCTTGTCTTCACCATTTTTATGAGCTTGTCACCTGCTCTCGGGCCATGTTTAGATGCCTGCTGAGAGCTTGGTACAAGGGGCCCTGAGTCCTGACTTCGAAAGGAATAAGTGCTCACTGAAGGCCAGCTTCGGGATTGGGTGGAGATCTTCATATTTTCTGAATTGTTAAATTCAGGACCTGATAAATCTGAACAGTGCTCTCAGAGGGAGACAGTTTTCTCTTGGGGTGAGTGGAGATGGGTTTGACTGGATGGAGAGCCATATTTACGTCCTGAGAGAGACTCCCCCTTTCTCTCGGGGTGCCTGGAGATGGTTTGACTGGATGGAGAGCCGTCTTTACGTCCTGAGAGAGACACCCCCTTTCTCTCGGGGTGAGTGGAGATGCTTTGACTGGATGGAGAGCTGTCTTTACGTCCTGGGAGAGACTCCCCCTTTCTCTCGGGGTGAGTGGAGATGGTTTGACTGGATGGAGAGCTGTCTTTACGTCCTGAGAGAGACTCCCTCTTTCTCTCGGGGTGCCTGGAGATGGTTTGGCTGGATGGAGAGCCATATTTACATCCTGAGGGAGAGACTCCCCCTTTCTCTCGGGGTGAGTGGAGATGGTTTGACTGGATGGAGAGCCGTCTTTATGTCCTGAGAGAGAGACTCCCCCTTTCTCTCAGGGTGACTGGAGATGGTTTCACTGGATGGAGAGCCATCTTTACATCCTGAGGGAGAGACTCCCCCTTTCTCTCGGGGTGAGTGGAGATGGTTTCACTGGATGGAGAGCCATCTTTACATCCTGAGGGAGAGACTCCCCCTTTCTCTCGGGGTGAGTGGAGATGGTTTGACTGGATGGAGAGCCGTCTTTATGTCCTGAGAGAGAGACTCCCCCTTTCTCTCAGGGTGAGTGGAGATGGTTTCACTGGATGGAGAGCCATCTTTACATCCTGAGGGAGAGACTCCCCCTTTCTCTCGGGGTGAGTGGAGATGGTTTCACTGGATGGAGAGCCATCTTTACATCCTGAGGGAGAGACTCCCCCTTTCTCTCGGGGTGCCTGGAGATGGTTTGACAGGATGGAGAGCCATATTTACATCCTGAGGGAGAGACTCCCCCTTTCTCTCGGGGTGAGTGGAGATGGTTTGACTGGATGGAGAGCTGTCTTTACATCCTGAGGGAGAGACTCCCCCTTTCTCTCGGGGTGAGTGGAGATGGTTTGACTGGATGGAGAGCCGTCTTTACGTCCTGAGAGAGAGACTCCCCCTTTCTCTCAGGGTGACTGGAGATGCTTTGACTGGATGGAGAGCCATCTTTACATCCTGAGAGAGAGACTCCCCCTTTCTCTCGGGGTGAGTGGAGATGCTTTGACTGGATGGAGAGCCGTCTTTATGTCCTGAGAGAGAGACTCCCCCTTTCTCTCAGGGTGAGTGGAGATGCTTTGACTGGATGGAGAGCCGTCTTTATGTCCTGAGGGAGAGACTCCCCCTTTCTCTCGGGGTGAGTGGAGATGGTTTCACTGGATGGAGAGCTGTCTTTATGTCCTGAGAGAGAGACTCCCCCTTTCTCTCAGGGTGAGTGGAGATGGTTTGACTGGATGGAGAGCCATCTTTACATCCTGAGGGAGAGACTCCCCCTTTCTCTCGGGGTGAGTGGAGATGGTTTCACTGGATGGAGAGCCATCTTTACATCCTGAGGGAGAGACTCCCCCTTTCTCTCGGGGTGACTGGAGATGGTTTCACTGGATGGAGAGCCATCTTTACATCCTGAGGGAGAGACTCCCCCTTTCTCTCGGGGTGAGTGGAGATGGTTTCACTGGATGGAGAGCCATCTTTACATCCTGAGGGAGAGACTCCCCCTTTCTCTCGGGGTGACTGGAGATGGTTTCACTGGATGGAGAGCCGTCTTTACATCCTCAGCTTCTTCTGTTCTGCTGCTCTGGCTTGTGCTGTGTCCTAGAGGGTAGGAGGTCCCTCCCTAGAGACTGTGGTGTGCTATACAATGGGCATGAGTGACAAGGATTTGTTTGATCGGTGTCTACCATCTACCACAAGTCCTCTGAACAATCAGCCAGAGAACCAGCCGGCTAAGGGAAGGATAGTGGGACAGTCTCTGTTCGAGGCCTCCCTGTCTCCTCTCTTCTCTTTAGTTAACAGAACTCTAGGATTTTTCTAGGAAGGTAGATAGAGTTGTCTTCTCAGGCTAATTTACTCACGATGCCAACCTCCTATTCATATAATGGGCTATGTACCTGCTGTACTTAGAATTCATTAGCGTTCTCCCGGGGGCTTGGAGTAGGCTTTTGTACCTTTTTAACTGCTTTGAACACAGGCTCAAGGTCTGGAGCTGGAGTCACTATTTTGTGATGGAAGGAAGGAGAGAGACAAGAGAATGATCCAGTGAACAGACCTGAGGGCCCCAAAGCCTCTCACCGTTGCTGACTCTGACATCCGGAGCCCCAGAATAAATGACAGGTAAATTCCTAACAGCCTTACTTACTGCTGTCTAATTGCTCTTGACTCTTGGTCACCATAAACTGGTTATATCCCTAAGCAGCAAATGCACACATCTCAACTCTTATGCCTAAGCTCCCTCTTATTAGCAATGTAGTCACTGCAACTTGAGAGGATGGTTCCAACTGCCCTTCCCCCACCAAGAAATGGCCTACGTGTTATCTGAAACACACACACACACACACACACACATGTCTGTCTTCCCCTCTCTATTTTATAGCTTATATATTTGACATATTGGGGTTATATTAATTTATTAGAATGTTTACAATGACATTAAGAAATAAAGTCTAGGGCTGGAGAGATGGCTTAGCAGTTAAGCGCTTGCCTGTGAAGCCTAAGGACCCCCTGTTCAAGGCTCGATTCCCCAGGACCCACGTTAGCCAGATGCACAAGGAGGCGCACGCGTCTGGAGTTCGTTTGCAGTGGCTGGAAGCCCTGGAGCACCCATTCTCTCCCTCTCTCTCTCTCTCTGCCTCTTTCTCTCTCTCTGCCTCTTTTTCTATCTGTCTGTCACTCTCAAATTAAATAAAAGTAAACAAAAAAATTTAAATAAAAAAAGAAATAACGTTTAAATTATAGCACAGGTACTCTGGGAAGAGGCCTTCCCCACACTCTGCCCATACCCCTACAAATGCCACGGAGTGAGAAATACCAAGGGAAGAAACAACAGAGATAAAGATCACGAGGTCAGCAGAAGTGGGGTACTGACGACTGTGCGTGTCAGGGGAAGAAACTGGGACCAACCTCCTTCAGACGGGCGACCGCTCAGGGGACCCAGCACTGGGGAGATTATGCAAAGCCGAACTTTCTGAAGACTGATATGACAGGATTGGAACTCAGCAAGTTCTTGTCACGTGAAGTTTCTGCAACTCCTCACCATGCCCGGGACAGCTTCAGACATCTTTTTGCCAGTAATCATGTTACAATTGTTGTTTCTGTTGTGAAATCGCAAAGAAGGTTATCCAGTTATTTCCTTTAATAAATGTAAATTTCTTTCTCACGTAGCCTGGTTCACTTGGCGTTGGTGAGAAGCTGGAAGTGTCCCCGTGTCTTGGTTCATGCACGTTTAAGGTCATATAAGGGTCTAGGATGGATGCAGAATAAGAGGCCCCTGTGAGGCTTTTGGGGGTGAGATCACCAGCATGCAGCTCCTGTAACTACTGCCAGTTGGAAAAGGAAGTTAATCAAAGATGGGGAGGAATCTTGGTGGGCTCCCATGGGGACTCCTTGGCAATACACTGAGGGTGTGGCTGGCCTCGGCAATGCTAAAAAGTGCATTTTCCTATCTTTCCAGGAAAAACAAACGGTTTCTCAATATAAGCGTTGAGTAAAACAAACATATTCTTTTCCAGTTTTTTTAGTTTTTCGAGGTAGGGTCTCACTCTAGCCCAGGCTGACCCGGAATTCACTATATACTCTCAGGGTGGTCTTAAACTCACAGTGATCCTCCTACTTCTGTCTCACGAGTGCTAGGACTAAGGACCACGCCCAGCAGAAATATATTTTCCTTAGGAATAATATAGGTGTTTGCACTTGACAGGTACACCCATAACTGAATAATTGCTTATGTGTAATGCTGTTTTTTATTTTTCTTGGTCCACATATAGAACATTGAAGAACTCCATACTGTCTGGCTCCAGTTACACTGGCTGAAACTTATCAAGACTTTTTTGGAGAGAGAGAAAGGGGGAGAAAGTTCTGAGTTACCTACTTGTCTAATGAGGATTTTAAAACTGGTCAGTAAAGAATGTTTACAAAGCAGCTTCGAGAAGGCCAGACTTAATAAACACTAGCTCAGTCACTTCCCTTGATATGTGGGTTTGCATTAGAATCCTAGGAATCTCCTCTCATAGGATTGCACATTACATTTAGCACAATGTCTGCAAAGGTATGTCTTGATGGCTCCTTAATTAAAAAGTATGGAATTTATTGACTAAGGAAGAAACCAAATGTTAGCTTTTTAAAGGACTATTCTCTCTCTCTCTCTCTGTCTCTCTCTCTCCTTTCCTCATTTGTGGTTAGGTGCATTCTTTTTTTTTTCAAATTTTTTTTATTAACAACTTCCATGATTATAAAAAAAAATCCCATGGTAATACCCTCCCTCGTCCCACTTTCCCCTTTGAAACTCCATTCTCCCCATCTCAATCAGTCTCTCTTTTATTTTGATGTCATGATCTTTTCCTCCTCTTATGATGGTCTTGTGTGGGTAGTGTCAGGCACTGTGAGGTCATGGATATCCAGGCCATTTTGTGTCTGGAGGGAGCACGTTGTAAGGAGTCCTACCCTTCCTTTGGCTCTTACAGTCTTTCAGCCACCTCTTCTGCAACAGACCCTGAGCCTTGGAAGGTGTGATAGAGATATTGCAGTACTGAGCACTCCGGTCACTTCTTTCCATAGGTACATTCTTCTTACAATTTTTTGCTTTGCTTTCATTACCCTCAGGATATTTAGAGCCAGACAGTCCTGGATGGACGAGATGATTCTATTTATTCTATGACTAGTTATAATCTTAGTTAAATACCAGGATTATATTTTTCAAATGTTCTAAGAATACTCTGGTTTCTCTTCAAATCTTTGGTGTTCTCAGGTGTGCTAAGATTCAAACAAACTTTGGTATAATTTCTTTTTTTTTTAAATACAATTTTGTTTTTTATTAATTTTTTTGCTTATTTTTATGTATTTATTTGAGAGCGACAGACAGAGAGAGAAAGAGGCAAAGAGAGAGAGAGAGAGAGAATGGGCGCACCAGGGCTTCTAGCCACTGCAAACAAACTCCAGACGCGTGCGCCCCCTTGTGCATCTGGCTAACGTGGGTCCTGGGGAATCGAGCCTCGAACTGAGGTCCTTGGGCTTCACAGGCAAGCGCTTAACCGCTAAGCCATCTCTCCAGCCCTATTTCTCTGTTTTCATTTTAAAAATATTTTTATTCATCTTTTTGAGAGACAGGGAGACAGAGGGAGGGAGAGAGAAAGAGAATGAATGGGTGCACCAGGTCCTCCTGCCACTGCAGACAAACTCCAGACTCATGTGCCACTTTGTGCACCTGGCTTTATACAGGTACTGGGGAATTAAACCTGGGCCAGCAGGCTTTGCAAGAAAGCGTGTTTGACCGCTGAGCATTTTGCCAGCCGCTCTCTTTCTTTTCAAACATAGGTTTTAGGGATTGACCTCAAGTCCTCATGCTTGCGGGGCAAGCGCTTTACCAACTGAGCCATCTCGCCAGCCCCTGGGGGGCTCTTGAGTCAGCACTGCTCATGGTAAGTGGTGGGAAGGTGGGGCTAGGGATTCCTCAAGAATACAATACAGAGCCGGGCGTGGTGGCGCACGCCTTTAATCCCAGCACTTGGGAGGCAGAGAGGTAGGAGGATCGCCGTGAGTTCGAGGCCACCCTGAGACTCCATAGTGAATTCCAGGTCAGCCTGGGCTAGAGTGAGACCCTACCTTGAAAAACAACAAAAAAAAAAAAAAAAAAAAAAAAAAAAAAGAATACAATACAGGGCTGGAGAGATGGCTTAGCTGCTAAGACGCTTATCTGCAAAACCAAAGGACCCAGGATCGATTCCTCAGAACCCACGTGTTGCAGACAGGTTTCCATTGCTGGCAAAAATCACCTGACCAAGAGCAGCTTGTGGGAAAAAATAAAGGTTTATTTTGGCTTATAGGCTCAAAGGGAAGCTCCATGATGGCTGGGAAAACAATGGCATGAGCAGACGGTGGACATCAGCCCCTGGCCCATTCAAGGTGGACAACAGGAACAGTAGAGTGTGCCAAATACTAGCAAGGGGGAGCTGGCTATAACACTCATAAGCCCGCCCCCAACAATACACTCCCTCCAGGAGGCTTTAATCCCCAAATCTCCATCAGCTGGGAACCTAGCATTCAGAACACCTAAGTTTATGGGGGACACCTGAATCAAACCACCACACCACGTAAGCCAGATGTATAAGGTGGCGTGTGAGTCTGGAGTTCATCTGAAGGGCTAGAGGCCCTGGTATGCCCATTGTCTCTCTCTCTCTCTCAAATACAAGAAAATAAAAGAAAGAATAGAGTACAGGGAGAGGCGGGAGGCTGGACAGCGAGGCTGAGGAAGCGTTGACGTCGGAATGGCAGAGAGAAGGCAGATTTGTGGCAGGTCAAGGGAATCTGTCTGGGCAAACTGCAGTCAACTCCCTTGACCCAACACGTACCTTGGGTCTCTTCTGTGTCATTTCTGTGTCAAGGGTAACGTGAACAGATCCGGAACAAATATAGTTGCAAACAAGGTTATATCTGGGAAGCTTAATCAGGCTTCGCTGTGTGGGAAAGATTAGAAAAAGGAAGAAACCAGAGGGGGGCGGGGGTGGGGCAGGGCCAAGTTAGGAAGCAATTGTCCAGGAAAGGAATGAGTACTTTAAATACTTTATTTTTATTTATTTATTTGACAGAGAGAAAGAGGGAGAGATAGATAGATAGAGAGAGAGAGAGAGAATGGGCATGCCAGGGCCTTCAGCCACTACAAACGAACTTCAGACACGTGTGCCCCCTTGTGCATCTGGCTAACATGGGTCCTGGGGAATCGAATCTGGGTCCTTTGGCTCCAGCCCAGAGTGAGTATTTTAGGAACTAAGGCTGGGCCGCCATCTCTCTGAGTCTAAATATTCCAAAACAAGTACAGTTGAAAGGAAGGTTTTAAAAAATGTGACCAAAAGGAAGACAAGGCGTGTGACCATGTCTGGGGTTTCACTTGGGAGGGGATGAGGGTGTACTCTAGAGGTCCCCCCTGACTTTTCCCTGGGTTCCATAATCACAGAGAATCTACGTCCATGGGCTCCAAGGGCTCCCTTCTCCATCCCTTGTTCTGGTCACAGTGACACCAGAGTTCCCCACTCAAGAATGCAGCAAGGACCAGCAGGACGAGCAGGCAGCTGGTCACTTCCTGGAAACCGGTGTCCTTATCAAAGTCCTGCCGCTGGGTGATGGTTGTTTTTATTGAAACCAGTCTCTGCTCAGCTCATCATTGCAATGTTGCAAAGCGTCTGATTGCCAAAGTATGTCCCAGTCTAAAGATGCTAAGCCTGCTGTCCTAGGGGACGCAGGGACATCTGTGCCCTGTTGCAGCTGGCATGCACACACCAGACTGAGCTTTAGGGTGGTCATTCTAGCCCTGGGTAGAGCACTGTTTGGGGTCCTGAGTGCCACAAAAGCCAACACGTCCCAAGCCAACATGTGAGAACTGATCTCTACGCCCTGGCCCAAGACATGCCCAGGAGAATGTTGTGGCTCACACACAAAAAAACTCAGCTTTCCTAACCCCTAACCCCTCACTTCTAACCTTAAAACCAGGCATCTTGATTTTTTTTCCCTTCATCATATTTCTTTTTCTTATTTTTGTTTTATTTATTCATTTATTTGAAATGACAGACAGAGAGAGAAAGAGGCAGATAGAGAGAGAATGGGTGTGCCAGGGCCTCCAGCCACTGCAAACGAACTCCAGACATGTGCGCTCCCTTGTGCATCTGGCTAACATGGGTCCTGGGGAACTGAGCCTTAAACCTGGGTCCATAGGCTTCACAGGCAAGCGTTTAACTGCTAAGCCATCTCTGCAGCCCATATTTCTTTTTTTTAATATTTTATTTATTTATTTGACAGGAGAGAGAAAGAGGCAGATAAGAGAAAGACAGAATTGGCATACCAGGGCCTCCAGCCACTGCAAACAAACTCCAGACATGTGCATCACCTTGTGCATTTGGCTTCCATGGGTCCTGGGAACTGAACCCGGGTCCTTTAGCTTTGCCCGCAAGCGCCTTTACCGCTAAGCCACCTCTCCAGCCCCATATTTATTTGTTTGTTGTTGTTCATTTTTCTTTGAGGTAGGGTCTCACTCTAGCCAGGCTGATCTGGAATTCACTCTGTAGTCCCAGGCTGGTCTTGAACTCACAGCGATCCTCCTATCTCTGTCTCCCAAGTGCTGGGATTAAAGGTGTGTGCCACCACACCTGGCCCCTCATGATAGTTGTGAAAAGCTCTCAGATGATTGCATCCTGCACAAAGCACTCATGGCCTGGCCAGCACACTGTGGAAAACATGACACATCCCCTGAGCTTTGACTAAGGAAGGTCACGATGCAATGTTGGATACTTTCAGTGACAGCATGTTTTTAAATGTTTGTGTTTATATCACGTTTTTTCTAAACGTAGAGTTGGTGTGGAATTTGGGGGGGAAAAAAGAAAAACTAAATATATTGCTGACTTCAGAAGTAACCAAACTATCATGGTAATTAATTTTTTAAAGTATTTTATTTTTATTTATTACAGTCAGAGAGAGAGAGAGAGAGACAGGAACACGAGGGCCTCTAGCCACTGCAAACAAACTCCAGATGCATGTGCCACCATGCACCATGGGACCTGGAGAATCGAACCTGGGTCCTTAGGCTTTGCAGGCATGCACCTTTACCGCTAAGCCATCTCTCCAGCCCCATGATAATTATTTTGATGTGGTGGGGGGAAGGGGAGGTTATAAGTATGTTTAAGTCTTTTCCTATCCCATCCATTCTTTTTTTAATTGATTTTTCTTTATTTTCAAGGAGAGAGAGGGAAAAATGGAAAAACTGCTGGGGAGAGACAGAGAATGAGAGAGGAAGAGAGAGAGAGAAAGAAAGGCCTCCTGTCACTTCAGATGAACTCCAGACACATGTGCCACTTTGCGCATCTGGCTTTTTGTACGTACTAGGGAACCAAATCCAGGCCATCAGGCTTTGAAAGCAAGTGCCTTTAACCTCTGAGCCATCTCTCCAGCCCTCCTACCCATTCTTAATAGTTTGGCTTAAATTTATTCTTTATTCAACTCTCCCTGGGTTAGCACAGCCCATATTCTCCTTCCTTCCTCCTTCCTTCCTTCCTTCCTTCCTTCCTTTCTTTCTTTCTTTCTTTCTTTCTTTCTTTCTTTCTTTCTTTCTTTCTTTCTTCTCTCTCTCTCTCTCTCTCTCTCTCTCTCTCTCTCTCTCTCTTTCTTTCTCTCTTGTTTTTTTTGTTTGTTTTTTGAGGTAGGGTCTCACTCTAGTCCAGGCTGACCTGGAATTCACTATGTAGTCTCAGGGTGGCCTTGAACTCACGGCGATCCTCCTACCTCTGCCTCCCGAGTGCTGGGATCAAAGACGTGTGCCACCACGCCCGCCTCCCGTATTCTCCTTCCTGATTGCTGTAAAAGTTGTACCAACACCATACAGCTCACACCTTCATTGTGCATTACTTTGTATCCGTCACCGTTATGTGTCTTGCCACTTTGATGGTGAGCTATGTTAGGAAGCAAGGGGTCCTGTTACCTCCTTAAAGCTAGGCGTACTTCTCACAATACAGGAACTTGATAAACACGGGCAGAATGAAGTCATTGTGCATCTAACTAAGGGTTCATTTCAGGAGCCAGATGTGGCTCTGGCATTTACTTTACTGAAGGAGGCTTGGCGTGGCACAGGGCGTGCCACGTGAAGAAGCTGTGCCACAACAAAGTTCACCATCTGTTGACAGCCATGGACGGCAGCAGAACAGGAACAGGGGCTCTGGGGTCAGCAAACCAGGACCCAGAGCTGGTTGTCACCGCCTACTAGCTATGTGGCATGTAGCACTAGACACGTTATCTTACCACAGTTTACTTTTCTCATATATAAAATGGTAACCAACCTTCTAATATCTTTAAAATATATTTTATTGATTTGATGGAAAGAGGCAGAGAGAGAGAAAGAGAGAGGGAACGAACTCCAGATGCATGCGTCTCCTTGTGCATCTGGCTAACGTGGGTCCTGGGGAATTGAACCAGGGTCATTTGGCTTTGCAAGCAAACGCCTTAACTGCTAAGCCATCTCTCCAGTCCCCTGATATTTTTTTTGGTTTTCCGAGGTAGGGTCTCACTCTAGCTCAGACTGACCTGCAATTCACTATGGAGTCTCAGGGTGGCCTCGAACTCACGGTGATCCTCCTACCTCTGCCTCCCGAGTGCTGGGATTAAAGGTGTGCGCCACCACACCCGGCTTTTTCTGTTGTTTTTGAGGTAGGGTCTCACTCTAGCCCAGGCTGACCTGGAATTCACTCTGTAGTCTCAGAGTGGCCTCGAACTCACGGCAATCCTCCTACCTCTGCCTCCTGAGTGCTGGGATTAAAGGTGTGTGCCACCACGCCCAGCCCAAGGAATGTATTAAACTTTTGTTGTTGTTATTTAGTTATATTTATTTATTTGAGAGCAACAGACAGACAGAGAGAGAAAGAGGCAGATAGATAGAGAGAGAATGGGCATGCCAGGGCCTCCAGCCACTGCAAACGAACTCCAGATGCATACGCCCCCTTGTGCATCGGCTTACGTGGGTCCTGGGGAATTGAGCCTCGAACCGAGGCCCTTAGGCTTCACAGGCAAGCACTTAACCGCTAAGCCATCTCTCCAGCCCTGATATTTTTTTTTTGACATGTACGTGGATGAGCATGTGTGTATAGAGGTCAAAGGTCAACATCAGGTAATCTTCCTCAACCATTCTTCCACCTTATTTTAAGGCCTTTTCATGGATAATGTAATATATGAACATACTGCAAACTGGCCATGTTCCCATCAGGTTCTTGTCCATGTTCCCTT
Organism: Dipus sagitta; assembly: GCA_036346955.1. Classification (NCBI taxonomy): domain Eukaryota; kingdom Metazoa; phylum Chordata; class Mammalia; order Rodentia; family Dipodidae; genus Dipus; species Dipus sagitta. The sequence goes on from CM070792.1 coordinate 19,831,015, forward strand.
GCAGATAGGGAGAGAGAGAATGGGTGCACCAGGGTCTCTAACCCCTGCAGACAAACTCCAGACACATGCGCCACCTTGTGCAGCTGGCTTATGTGGGTACTGGGGAATTGAACTCGGGTCCTTTGGCTTTGCAGGCCAACACCTAAACCATGAAGCCATCTCTCTAGCCCATCAAGCTGTAGGCTTTTGACTCAGTTCTCAGTACCAGGCATGAATTCTCTTGCAGCCAGTGGGCCTCCTATCCAATCAGAGATCAGCTGATTACCCCTATGACTTATGTGTCTTCCTCAATTATGTTTTTTTTTTTTTTTAACCCTAACCCTGTAGAGAAACTCCAGATGCATCTGTGCATCTGGTTTACGTGGGTCCTGGGGAATCGAAACCTGGGTCCTTTGGCTTTGCAGGCAAGTGACATACCCACCAAGCCCGTCTCTCCAGCCCACACCCAGCATTTTACATAGATATTGGGGTCCTCAATTTTACCAAAGGAACCAGCTGCTCAGCCCCAACACCCTTTCAAGAAATGAAATAAGTCGTACAGAGCCTTGTGGTCCAGTAGCCTAGCTGGGTAGTAAATAATGAAATTCCACCAGCTGCCTATAGGCCCAGAATAAAAGTACCCACAATCCTCTCCCTTCCACGGGGGTCCCTTCCCAGTGTCAGCTAGGCGTGTCCAGGGACACGTTCAGGCCCTTCCTCCCTCGCTGTGACTCTGAGCTGCACAATGACTTTCTGCTGTGGTTGGGCCACTGCGGGCTGGGTGACCGTGGGGGACAGCGCCCTGGCCATTGTCAAGAACGCAGGGCTGCCCCCCGGCCAGGAGGGACATGTTTCCAGTTTGCTAGAGTCACTGTTTCTTTAAAAGAGAACTTCCCCTCACTGCTTAGTATAGGTTTACCCTGGGCCAAGAGGAATCCTAAAAATGTACGGATCACTCCGAATTGCTTGTAGAGACTGTTATGGGAGGACACCTTAGCTAAAAAAATGTAATCTGGTGCAAGGGGGAAAACTTTTTGTTGTTGTTGTTGTTTGTTTGTTTTTTTCGAGGTAGGGTTTCACTCTAGCTCAAGCTGACCTGGAATTCACTATGTAGTCTCAGGGTGGCTTCGAACTCACAGCGATCCTCCTACCTCTGCCTCCCAAGTGCTGGGATTAAAGGCGTGTGCCACCGCACCCGCGGGAAAAACTTTTTTAAAAAAATATATTTTATTTATTTATTTATTAGAGAGAGAGAGGGATAGGTAAAGAGAGAATGGGCATGCTAGGGTCTCTAGCCTCTGTGAACGAACTCCAGACACATATGCCACCTTCTGTATGTGGCTTTATGTGGGCACTGGGGAATTGAACCTAGAGGAGAAAAAAACATTTTAATGAGGCTTTGTTTTTTTTTTGTTTGTTTGTTTTGTTTTTTGTTTTTTCGAGGTAGGGTCTCACTCTAGCTCAGGCTGACCTGAAATTCACTATGTAGTCTCAGGGTGGCCTCGAACTCATGGCGATCCTCCTACCTCTGCCTCCCAAGTGCTAAGATTAAAGGCGTGTGCCAGCACGCCCAGTTTAATGAGGCTTTTGCATAGCTGGAGTGTGACCACTGAGGCCTATGGGCTTGTTTGAAGTAATAACAGGCCAGCTTTCTTTCTATATGCCGAAGCCCTGTGGAGGGATGGTTGTGAACTTGGAAACAGGAGCAACAAGGAGCGAGCGGTGTCTCTCTTTGCTGAGGAGAACAGTCATTATAGCTCATGGGGGATTTGAGCAAGACCTTTCTCTCCTTTCATTACTTTATTTATGTGTAAGGAGGGGGATGGGCTCGCCAGGGCCTCCAGTGGCTGCCAATGGACTCCAGCCACACGCACCACATTGTGCATCTGACTTTGAGGTAGGTACTGGGGAAGCGAACCCTGGGCTGTCAGGCTTTGCTAGCAAGCACCTCTAACGGCTTAGCCATCTCTTCAGCACCCCCATTTCTCTTCTTTCAGACTGGGAGGTGTGTGCCTGTACCCGTGTTGACGGCCAGAAGAAAGGAGAGGCAGGACTTGGCCTCACACAGGCGGCTGGTCTTGGAAGAAGACCAAAGCTAGCAGTCTGAGGACTGATCCCAGAGGACCACCCTGTGGAAACGCCTCGGGGGTGTCCTAGGCTGGATTTTGGGGGACCAGCACGTGCCTTTGACTACGTGTCCTAAAGCCGTAGCCATTTGCTCAGCGGATAAAAAGTAGAAAGAAGGTCGGAAGGTAATACTGTGATTTGCACAGCTGACAGGCACCCTGCCCTCTGCTTGGGCAGGCCGAATGGGGAGCTGGAGGCTTGCATTGGGGAAGTAGGAGGGCTCCACTGTGCACTGGCACGGGGACTAAAAGAGTTATGGGCTTCCCAGGGCGCAGATCCCTTGAGAATGACTCTCCTGCGTGGGTTGGCAGAGGACAGCAGAGGGATTGAGAGCTAGGCAGTAAGGCAGTGGCTATAGCAGGAGCCCACAGAGACCCTGAGGCCATAAGGGACCTGACAGCCGACAACCTGGTGGGGCTGGCTGGATGCTTCTGCCCCAGCCACAACATTCACAGGAGGTCAAGAGGCCCCAGTGACAGGGGACGAGTCTTCTTAGAAAGAAAATAGCCCTCGAGACCGGAAGTGGAATGAGGAACTGGGGTGTGAACTAGGCACCCTTGTTTTCTTTGCCAATGGGCTCTGGAAGTGGCCACGTGCTATGCAAGATTTTAAGTTTGTCTGCTACATTTGTTTAACATATATATATATATGTATATATATATATATATATATATATATATATATATGTATATGTATTTTGTTTTTTGAGGTAGGGTCTCACTCTGGCTCAGGCTGACCTGGAATTCACTCTGTAGTCTCAGGGTGGCCTCGAACTCATGGCGATCCTCCTACCTCTGCCTCCCGAGTGCTGGGATTAAAGGCGTGTGTCACCATGCCCGGCTAACATATTTTATTTATTTATTTGACAGAGAGAGAGAGAGAGAGAGAGAGAGAGAATGGATGCGCCAGGGTGTTCGGCTACTGCAAACAAACTCCAGATGCATGCGCCACCTTGCACATCTGGCTTTACCAGGGTACTGGGTAATCAAACCTGGGTCCTTTTGCTTTGCAGACAAGTGCCCTAACCACTAAGCAGTCTCTCCAGCCCCTTCTGCTACATATGAAGGTCCTTTAGACATCTCCAAAATTCTTCACTACCAACCACGTGTATCTTCAACCTAGTGTGGACCATGCTGCCAAGACATAACGTCCTGGGGGAAAAAGCTTGTCTTCGTCACCCCTTTGTGAAGCCAGCAGCAAAAAAGTTAGGCAACCAAGTCAGGAGTGTGGCCAGCCTCACAGTGAATAGCACGCACATGTGTCACAAAGGCAACCATGGAAGGGACCCTTGCAGATGGGGGGGGAGGGGCGGGAGGGAGGGAAAGCTGAGATTTCTGTCAAATTAGTGGCAAATGATTTGAAATGTCTCCCACATGGACCATCTTCTGAGAGGAATTCCTTCAGTCCCCCTGACCACTGAGCCATCTCTCCGGCCCGAGGTACAGTTTTGAATTTCCTGTCCTTCTTGCCGCTTAGATGAGGCCATCTGATGGCACTCTGGTTAATGCATTGTGAGCAGGAATGAGGAGTCCGTCTCCAGGTTGTGTCTATAACAGGAGGAGGATGGCCTCTTTGCCCTGTCTCTCTTCACCGACAAGGGAGAAGTTTGCAAAAAAGACAGTTTCCTTCGTGAGGCCAGGCAGCAAAATCAAGAAAACCAGTTTCTGACACCAGTACCCAGAGCCAGACGCTCCCAGTTGGCCGTGTTTTCCAGCACAGTTAAGTGTCTGTATGTAATTTTCCTCATTGCCTCTAGGCCAAAAGCAATGCATTAAAAATTCTGTTTTTTAAGTAGCTGTATGCAAACATGTTTTTAATACCCTAATGACTTCAAAACATTTGAAAACTATTACAAATACATTGAAAGAAAGAGAATGCTCATTTCCACTCTGAAATAAACACATTATTAACTAGTGGGGTCTGGCCTTCTGTTGGGCCCTTCCCAATTTCGAAAACCATAGGTCACAAGGACAATACTGGTGTTTACTTGCATTTTACCAGAAGTAGCTTCCCCCCTTTTTAAAATTATTATTATTATTATTATTATTATTATTATTATTTTGAGGTAGGGTCTTGCTGTAGCCTAGGCTGACCAGGAATTCACTATGTAGTCTCAGGGTGGCCTCCAACTCATGGCGATCCTCCTACCTCTGCTTCCCAAGTTCTGGGATTAAAGACATGCACCACCACGGCTGGCTCAGCTTTCTTTCTTTTTTTTAAATATATTTTTAGTGCTGGGAAGATTGCTCAGTGGTTAAGGCACTTGCTTGCAAAGCCTAAGGACCCAGGTTCGATTCCCCAGTACCCACGTAAGCCAGCTGCACAAGGTGGCACATTATCTGGAATTCATTTGCAGTGGCTAGAGACCCTGGCACACCCATTCTATCTCTATCTGTCTATCTCCCTCACTCTCAAATATATATATATATTGGTTTTTTGAGGTAGGGTTGCTCTCTAGCTCAGGCTGACCTGGAATTCACTTGTAGTCTCAGGGTAGCCTCCAACTCACAGTGATTCTCCTACCTCTGCCTCCTGAGTTCTGGGATTAAAGGTGTGCACCACCACACCTGGCTTAAACAAAATATTTTTAAATAATATTTTTATTTATTTTCAAGTGGAGAGAGACAGAGGAAGAGAGAGAGAGAGAGAGAGAGAGAGAGAGAAATGTTTTATTTATTTATTTGCAAGCAGACGGAGAGAGAATGGGCGCACCAGGGCCTCTAGCCACTGCAAACAAACTCCAGACGTGTGTGCCACTTTGTGCATCCGGCTAACGTGGGTCCTGGGGAACCAAACCCAGACCGTTTTGCTTTACAGGCAAGAGCCTTACCCTCTGAGCCATCTCTCTAGCCCTAAACCAGCTTTATTGAGTGTATATCATCCAAGAGAGTAAAACAAGGTCTAAAGTTTAAACACCAAACTGCCTCAAGCTAGTAGCTTCTTCGGTAACTGCCAGATGTCAAGTGTCACCATGCTTTCTTGAACTATTTAGAGGTCACTGTGGTGCCCTGGGGCATCATATAGGAGCCATGGCCGCAGGGCCACCAGGTCAGCCCTGGACTTCTTATGCCTCATACGTAGGACAAATGGACATCTATTGTATTTATCCCACAACAGTTTAAAATTTCTAAAAGCAGGTAAGTGTTGGTACTGCCTGGTAGAAGGTTTAAACTACTAAAGAGTAAAACATGACAAGGCCATTTCACCCGAGAGCCACGCAGCCCTGGAGACGTCCCTCACGTCCGGCTGTTTCCATACCTCCTACCCTCTCCCCTGGCCACTGGTCCAAGTCGTTGCTCTGTTCTCTCAACCTGTCTTTCCTTTGCTTGGCAATTTGTTCCGTGTCACTCGTTGCTGGCTGTGGGACTGATGCCCTCACGACCCATGCCACTGTCCCTTCCAGAAACCTCCGGTGCTTCCGACCTTAGTGGAAGCACTTACTTCATTGTAGGTGCTTGTAAGGAAAACAGAAGAGACAGTGTGGAAACCTCTACAGACAGCCTCTCTCTGGCCTTTTGCTCTCCTCATGGTTAATGTGCCTTGCCATTTAAGAAAAGCAAAAGAGAAAAGAAAAAGAAAAGGAAAAGGGGAGGACTAGAGACATGGCTTAGCGGTCAAGGCACTTGTTTGTGAAACCTAAGGACCCAGGTTCAATTCCTCAGGATCCACGTAAGCCAGATGCGCAAGGTGGCGCACACGTCTGAAGTTCATTCGCAGTGGCTGGAGGCCCTGGTGTGTCCATTTTCTCTCTCTGTCTGCTTGAAAATAAATAAATAAAATATATATATTTTTAAAAAGACCATGGTGGACTGTAGCTCTTGAAACTGTAAGCCAAAAATAAACTTTTCCTCCCTTAAGCTGATTTTTGTGAGGTATTTGAGGAAAGTAGGTTCTAGGGCCGGAGAGATGGCTTAGCAGTCAAGGTGCTTGCCTGTAAAGCCAAAGGACCCGCAGTTTGGTTCCCCAGGACCCAAGTAAGCCAGATGCACAAGGTGGCACATACATCTGGAGTTCAATTGTAGTGGCTGGAGACCCTGGCATGCCCATTCTCCTTCTCTCTCTCTCTCTCTGCCTCTCTCTTTCAAATAAATAAATTCAAATAAAAAAGAATTTTAAAGAAAAGTAGGTTCTAAAAGAAGGGCAATTTGAACTACTAAAGTAGTTGAGAAGCTTCCTCTGCACTCCTTCTGTGAGACTGCACTGCTGTTAATTTCTGGAATTCCAGAATGAATCTTTCCTTTCTTCCTCATCCCTTCTGAGCTGCTGCTCCTCAGCACACTCCTCCATGGACTGGAGAAGACAGCCGTGGCGGGAATTCACGTGGAGGTGAGTAAGTTCATTCCTTACACTTGTGCAATCAGCCGACGTAGCTTCTCGAAATGCGGCAGAGGTCTGGTCTGCAGGGACCACTATGGGCTTGTAACCACTTTGGTAAAATCATGACGATAGTCAGTATGAGGCTCAGTCAACAAAACAAAACCAAGTTAATTTGTGGCCCATTAACAATTCCACCTGCAGTCTGCTCTCACGGGAATTTTCATTGCTGAGACTTTTGTTTATATGAAGCCATAAGCATTTTGTCCTAGCATTCATTGTATGAAAGATCTTGACTGCTCCTGAGAACTGGAGTAGAGAGAAACTACAGTAATACTATATATTTGCAAGGAGAGAGAGGCAGAGAGAGAATGGGCATACCAGGGCCTCCAGCTGCTGCAAACGAACTCCAGACACATGTACCACTTTGTACAACTGGCTTTACATGGATACTGGGGAATCGAACCCGGGTCATTAGGCTTTGAAGGCAAGAGCCTTAGCTGCTGAGCCATCTCTCCATCCTCACAGTAAGTCTTAAAAGTGATCTGCTTGCAAGTTTTCTGGAACTTGGATTTTGGGAGTGCCTTTTACTACGTCACCGCAGTCAATTTTAACCCAAAGTGTTTGGATTTGAACACAATTCTAAGGCAAGCTAGAGGAGTCCTTCCATCTAGTCTCGGAATGTGGAGGTAGGTAGACTCATCTTCCCTTTCAACTCACTTTGAAATGGGGAGTTTTCCTGTCTTTCAGACACAAAGTGGCCTGCATAGTCATGGCCTCACTGTGGCTGATGTTATACAAGACCTGAATAATAGGAAGGGGGAAAGGATGACATCAGAATAGAAGAGAGAGTAATTGGAAAGAAGAGATTTAGTCGAGGTGGGATTTGGGAGGGAGGGGCAAGGGAGAGTGGTGGGAAGGGATTATGATCATGGTATATTGTCTGTCTGTGTGTGTGTGTGTGTGTGTGTGTGTGTGTTTGTAAGTTGTCAATAAAAAATGTTTCTTAAAGCCAGGCGTGGTGGCACACGCCTTTAATCCCAGCAACTTGGGAAGCAGAGAAAGGAGGATTGCCATGAGTTCGAGGCCACCCTGAGACTACGTAGTGAATTCCAGGTCAGCCTGGGCTAGAGTGAGACCCTACCTCGTAAAACAAACAAAAGAAAAAGTTTTTGAAAGGGATTTTATTCATTCCCAAGTTCTGCTTCGGTAATGTTATAAAGGAAGACACTGAGTCCGTGCACTGGCCTCTCGTAAAAGTTCCCTTTAACATGGTTGTTACTAAGCTTTCCTTAGAAGAGCTTGGGTCTTCTCTGCATCGAGTTTCTAAGCCCCTGCCCTTCACTGCTACCCAGTCACCTCAGAGACCACGTTTTAGCCTTTGGATCCGTCGCTTTGTATCACATGTACTTAGGCGTTGCTGTTTTCAGATCCATTTCCTAAGGACTTAACATACAAGAGATGAAGTCACGCCCTGCCTTGCTGTTTTGGCTACTGGGAGAGAAATCTCCAAGTCTAGGACAGGTCCACAGGCACACTGGCCAGTTTTCCTGGGGCTCTTTGAAGTAAGTCTTGGGGTACAGCCCAGTTGGGGCGTCTCCAAGAATTACAGCTTAACTCATGAAGATAAGTGGGTCAGTTCTTGAACTTGGCAAATTAGCTGGCTTTGGGGCCCGGAGGATCCTAATAAAACCTCTGGTTGAAATTCAGTGACGTGGACTGAGCTGCCCGCCAACTTCATGCCAGTAAAATCTGGATGGCGATCTGATGTTTTTTGGCAGCACAAAGTACTGAAATCACAGCAAGTGGAATAACAAATCTTATGCGGCAGCCTAAAGGAAGCAAATTGGCTCCTGTCGGAGCCTGCAAGGGCTGTGAGGCTAGCCACTGGCACGGCGGGCTGGCACGGGGTGGGCAAGTGAATGGAGACAGGAAGCATCCCGCTATGGCGTGTGTCTGCTGGGATGGTTCTTGGCTTGGAGAGAGGCCTTTATTCTGCACTGTGTGCTCCTCCCAGCTCTGGTTAGGGTCAGGGAATCATGAAAGAGGACCAGAGTCGCTGGAGGTGGGAGAAGAGACAAGACGCCACCAAGCAGGCTTAGAAGAGGAACGGAAGGAGAAAGAATTGTGATCTAACATTAATCCAGAAGCAATCTGTTACTCATGGCCACGTTCACTTAAAAAAATATTTTATGTAGTTGACAGCAGATAGAAAGAAAGAAAGAAAGATAGGTAGGTAGATAGATAGATAGATGATAGAAAGATCGAGTCAGAGACGGGCGTGGTGGCATACACATTTGATCCCAGCACTCAGGAGGCAGAGGTAGGAGGATCACCGTGAGTTCGAGGCCACCCTGAGGCCTACATAGTGACTTCCAGGTCAGTCTGGGCTAGAGTGAGACCCTACCTTCGAAACCCCTCCCCCCACCACCACCAAAAAAAAAGAGAGAGCGAGTCACAGATAGAAAATGGGTGCCCAGTGCTCCAGGGTCTCTAGCCACTGCAAACAAACTCCAGATGCATGTGCCACTTTGTACATTTGGCTTTTACATGGGTGCTAGGGTGTCGAACCGGGGTCATTTGCCTTTGCAGGCAAGCTCCTTAACCACTGAGCCATCTCTCTAGCCCGATGTTCATGTTTTTAAAACGAAGTTTTGCCGGGCATGGTGGCGCACGCCTTTAATCCCAGCACTCGGGAGGCAGAGGTAGGAGGATTGCCGTGAGTTCGAGGCCACCCTGAGACTCCATAGTGAATTCCAGGTCAGCTTGGGCTAGAGTGAAACCCTACCTCGAAAAACCAAAAAAAAAAAAAACAACAACAACAACAAAAAAAAAAACGAAGTTTTATGGACAGTTTTTGTACATGAACATAATGTAATTTGATCACAGCCCCCTCCCACTGTGCCCACCTCTTTCCGCTAAGCCTCCTCTCTCCAATTATTTGATCGCTTTGTGTGTGTGTGGTTTTTCAAGGCAGGGTCTCACTCTAGCCCAGGCTGACCTGGAATTCACTATGTAGTCTCAGGCTGGCCTCAAACTCACGGTGATCCTCCTACCTCTGCCTCCCGAGTGCTGGGATTAAAGGTGTGTGCCACTATGTCTGGCTTGATATCTTTTATTGATATCTATTATTCTGAGATCGTTTTTCTTTCCCTCCTCCGTCATCCATATCGCAATGTTGACGGGCTCCATGTCACGATCATGAATGTCATGGGCCCTTCATGTCTGGAGGACGGTGTTCCCCAGCACTCCTCCCTGTCCTCTGGCTCTTACATTCTTTCTGCCTCCTCTTCTGCAGTGTTCCCTAAACCTTGGAGGGCACGATAGACGTGCCTCAGTTAGTGCTGAGCCCCCTACAGTCACTTCTTCTCACACTTGGATAAGTTTTGAGCCTCCCAGTAGTTACCACCACCTGCAAGCAGAAAAGCTTTTCTTCAGGCTGGAGAGATGGCTTAGTGGTTAAGGCGCTTGCCTCCAAAGCCAAAGGACCCAGGTTCGATTCCCCAGGACCCATGTAAACCAGATGCACAAGGGGGCGCATGTGACTGGAGTTTGTTTGCAGTGGCTGGAGGCCATGGTGTGCCCATTCTCTGTCTCTCTGTCTTTCTCTCTCTCTCTTCATACACACACACACATCTATCTATCTATCTATCTATCTATCTATCTATCTATCTATCTATCTATCTAAATATCTGCCTCTCTCTATCTATCCCTCAAATAAATAGATAACAAAGAAGCTTTTCTGACCAAAAGTGAGGACAACATAAAATGCATACTTACAGGGCAATTTGATGAGCACAACTTATCTATTTAGTCAAAAACCAGTAGTAGCTTCCCAGCTAGAGCCTGTGCCCTTCGGTAATGCTCTCCACGTTGCTTTTGATTTCAGACAGTGCGATGAACCCCTGGCCTCCCGTGAACCGTTCCTGCCCCTCTCTCTCCCCCTCTCCAGCCAGGACCCATGTCAGAAAGGTCAAGTGGACGAGGTGACAATCCACAAGTGTGGCACAAGGGCCAGCCTCCTTGCCCTTCTTGGTACAGGCTGGCCTCACAGTCAGAGTAGGTGGAAACCCACCCTCTGGGAAGAAACCCCTTCCCATTAATGAATGGTGCCAGTAGCACTGCTGTGGAAGACAGCAATGCCAGACCTTGCTCTGTCCCCACTAAACGCCTGAGAAAAGGGTCATAAAGTCATGCATAAGGTGTATCCTATGATGCAGTGCACCTTATAAAGGAATGAGGGAGCTAGCGGGGTGTTCCCCTGCTTTACCTCTTTCCTCCCCACTCCTTTCTTTCTTTCTTTCTTTTTTTTTTTTTGGTAGGGTCTTACTCTAGCACAGGCTGACCTGGAATTCACTATGTTGTCTCATGGTCGCTTTGAGCTCACAGTGATCCTCCTACCTCTGCCTCCGGAGTGCTGGGATTAAAGGCGTGCACCACCACACCTGGCTCTCTCCCCTCTTCTTTTTATTTATTTATTTATTTATTTATTTATTTATTTGAGAGAGTCAGAGAGAAAGAGAGAGAGAATGGGTGTGCCAGGGCCTCTAGCCACTGTAAATGAGCTCCAGATGCATGCGCCCCTTGTGCATCTGGCTTACGTGGGTCCTGGGGAATCGAACCGAGGTCCTTTGGCTTTGCAGGCAAGCACCTTAACCGCTAAGCCACCTCTCCAGCCCTGTCCCCACTTCGTTTACCAAAGCAGACTCTGGGAATGAAGACGGCCACCCTTGTGGTAAAGGAGGCTCAGAAGAGGTTCACAGGAAGGAGAAGCAAGGGAGGGTCATGTCCATGTTCTATTTATTTAGTGCCAACTTTAATACGATGAGTGGTGAAGAGCTTCTCACGGGTGGGAGCTTTTCCAGCCTGTCAGTGACACGCTGCATGAATGAGAAAGCCAAGAGCCCCCTCTCTTCTCCCTCCCTTATAGTGGTGCCTGGACAGGGCATGTTGGGGTGTTAGTGAGTGGTTGGGACTGGTGACTCTAAAGGTCCCTAAGCTAGATGCAGGTAATTACAAAAGGGATGGATTATGGAAAGTTCCCATTATTTATTATTTATTTATTTATTTGAGGTACGGGTCTCACTCTAGCCCAGGCTGACCTAGAATTCACTATGTAGTCTCAGGGTGGCCTCGAACTCACAGCCACCCTCCTACCTCTGCCTCCCGAGTGGGATTAAAGGCGTGCGCCACCACGCCCTGGCTCCATTATTTATTAACCATCATTCAGTCATCCACCCACCCAGCCATTCATCCATCCAACCTTTCCACTGGTGTGTGGAACACATCTTCTCAACTAGTGTCTAGCAACAGGCTGCAAATGGCAATGGTGGGAGTCTATACAGCATGAAAATCAGATTGACAACCATTGCCAATAAAGGCCTCTGTTTCTAGAGACGTAGCTGTTAAACATTCATCAGTTCATTACTATTTATCTATCGACCTCTTCTACTTATCTATCTATCTGTCTGTCTATCTATCCATCCATCCATCCGTATTCCCACCCATCGATGCATCCATCGACTTACCTCTCTACACTCCACGCATGAATAAACCCAGGATATGCCAGAGGAACTCTTAGGCTCTTCACACCTCACTCCTGGCCCAGAGTACCTGCTGGTCCCTAGCAATGAGAAAGCCTGCTGTTTGTTTTGTCTCTTCCTTTAGGACATACCAGGTCTTTCTTTCTTTTTAAGATTTATTTTATTTATTTAGAGACAGAGAGGAGAGAGACAGATCGAGAGAGAGGGAGAATAGGGCATGCCAGGGCCTCCAGCCACTGCAAACGAACTCCAGATGCATGTGCCACCATATGCATCTGGCTTACATGGGACCTGGAGAGAATTGAACCTGGATCCTTAGGCTTTGCAGGCATGTGCCTTAAACTCTAAGCCATCTCTCCAGCCTCTTTTTTTTTTTTAAATATATTTTATTTATGAGAGAGAGGGAGAGAGAGAGAGAGAGAGAGAGAGAGAGAGAGAGAGAATGGGTGCACTAGGCCTCCAGCCACTGTAAACAAACTCCAGATGCATGTACCACCTTGTGCATCTGGCTTACATGGGACCCTGGGAAATCGAACCGGGGTCCTTTGGCTTTGCAGGCAAATGCCTTAACCACTAAGCTGTCTTCTCTAGCCCACCAGGAGATATTTCTGTCCCAATCACTGGACTATAAACTATGTGAGTCCTGGGGTATGGGAGGGTTTGCCCTGTACCGAAGAGCTCTGGCATTTCCTGAAGTTAATCTTGCCTATGTATTTCAAGTTAGCCCTTCAAACACTTAGCAAGCTTTTGGTCTGGATGATAATTCTGATGTCATGACTTCTTGAGGCCAGGAGTGACAATGAGTCACGGGGCTCAGCTCAGAGGCACTCCCTCCTTCCTGCCCTTTCTTTGCCCCGGAGTGTTGTGTGATACAAAACCAGCCACACTTCCCTGGATCTAAGTATTGGATTGGAAATTCAATAATTCGCAGATTAACATACAATTTTAAGAAATAATACAGAGAGGATTCTATATACTCTTTTCTCTCCTTCCCTTCCTCCCTTCCTTCCTTCTTTCCTCCCTCCCTCCTTTCTTCTTTCTTTCCTTCTCCCTCCTTCCCTCCCTCCCTCTCTCTCTTCTTCCTTTATTCCTCCCTCCTTTCTTCCTTCCTTCTCATTCATTCATTCATTCATTCATGGTATTGAAGATTATAATAGACAGTTCCACAATGCTGGAATGAACGTCTAAATGGATAGTTTATGGGAGGAACAAGATTTATTTTATTTATTTTTAGTTTACAGATCTGAGAAGAAGTTCCATCAATGGCAGAAAAAAAACTGGCCCCATTCACAAATCCAAGCAGAGGGAAAACCCACCAACAGCCAGCAAACACCAAAGAGCACCAAGCAGGGACCAGCAGTAAGCAGGACCCCAGAGCTCAGACCTCTCTGCATACCTTTGGGCTGGAAATCAAACCCACCCCAAAATATGCCAATGGGCTGAACCTCCAGGATCCACCCCCAGTGACACCTCCTCCAGCCAGGAGACTGGTGACCCAAGTTACAGGCTTTAATAAAACACCTGAGTCTATGGGGGTCATACATTCAAACTACCACAGAGACCAAACCCAGAACCTCACTCACACATGGTAGGCCAGCAACAGCTATATCTATAGTTCTTTTTTTTTTTTAAAAAAATTATTATTATTATTAGTTTTGGTTTTTCAAGGTAGGGTCTCAGTCTAGCCCAGGCTGACCTGGAATTCACTATGTAGTCTCAGGGTGGCCTCAAACTTACGGCGATCCTCCTACCTTTGCCTCCCAAGTGCTGGGATTAAAGGCGTGCGCCACCATGCCTGGCCTAAAAAAATTTATTTTGAGGCAGGGTCTTCTTAAGTTGCCTTACATGATATTGAACTTGTCATTCTCCTGCCTTAGTCTCCTTAGTAGCTGGGATTACAGGCACATGCTACCATGCCCAGGTTCTGTGTACGCTTACCCAGTGTCTCTCGTGATAAAACTACAGTATGCTAGTGTAACTAGGACATCCGCCTCGCCACAATCCATGCATCTTTTGCGGTTTCTGTTTTGTTTGTGGGCATGTATATGTGCGGGCATGGGCATTCCTGTGCGCCCGTGAAGCCATCTCGTCATCCGTACTAGGTCTTGCGTACTTGCTGTCTGGCTACGGGGCTGATAGTTCTAGAACCTCAAGGATCTGTCAGTGTTGCCTGTTGATCAGTGTCCCACCTCCTGCACCACCCCTGGCCCATCTTCTCCCTGTCCCGCAGCAACGATTAACAAACATGTCCCTCCATGGCTGAAGTCACATCCTGGTGAGACGTTCCATAAGCGATACGCGCTGTTGTAGTCAGCTCCTCCCTGCTGGGATGACCTTCCACACCAGACGCAGTGCATGGGAGGAAAGGATTTATTTGACACCCACAGATCCGAGGGAAGTTCCACAGGCGGCAGAAGAAGCCGGCCCCCTTTGCACAGACCCACGCAGAGAAAGAGCCGCCAGCAGCCAGCCAGCGCCAGGAACAAGCAAAAGCGCTCTGGGGCCACAAAACAGCAGGGACCCTGGGCGGAGCTCAAGCACTCTGCATTCCTCTGGGCTGGAACCCCAGATCCACCCAGAGACACCTCTGGCAGGCAGCTGGAGACAAGCTTTTTGTCCTTAAATTGCTTTTTATATTTTAAATTTTATTTATTTATGAGAAAGAGAAAGGAGAGAGAGAGAGAGAGAATGGGCAGGCCAGGGCCTCTAGCCACTGCAGACAAACTCCAGATGTATGACCTACCTTGTGTATCTGGCTTATGTGGTTCCTAGTGTATTGAAGCTGGGTCCTTAGGCTTTGCAGGCAAGTACCTTAACAGTTAAGCCATCTCTCCATCCCAAGACTAGCTTTAAAAAAAATTTTTTTTCTCCCCCCAGACACAGAATGGCCTGGATATCCATGACCTCACAGTGCCTGACACTACCTACACAAGACCATCATAAGAGGAGGAAAAGATCATGACATCAAAATAAAAGAGAGACTGATTAAGAGGGGGAGGAAATATGATGGAGAATGGAGTTTCAAAGGGGAAAGTGGGGGGAGGGAGGGTATTACCATGGGATATTTTTATAATCATGGAAGTTGTTAATAAAAATTTGAAAAGAAATTTATTTTTATTTATTTATTTGAGAGCGACAGACAGAGAAAGAGGCAGAGAGAGAGAGAGAGAGAAAGAGAGAGAGAATGGGCACACCAGGGCCTCCAGCCACTGCAAACGAACTCCAGATGCATGTGCCACCTTGTGCTTATGTGGGTTCTGGGGAATCAAGTCTCGAACCAGGGTTCTTAGGCTTCACAGACAAGCGCTTAACCACTAAGCAATCTCTCCAGCATCCCCCCCCCCCCAAGACTAGCTTTTAAATAAACAAACAGGGGCTGGAGAGATGGTTTAGAGGTTAAGGCAATTGCCTGCAAAGCCTAAGGACCCAGGTTCAATTCCCCAGTACCCACATAAGCCAGATGCACAAGGCACATGCATCTAGAGTTCATTTGTTGTGGCTGGAGGCCCAGGTGTGCCCATTCTCTTTCTGTATCTGCCTCTTTCTCTCTCAAATAAACAAATGAATAAATAAAATATTTTAGAACAACCTAACAAACCTGAATCTATTGTGGGACATTCAACCTACCACACGTACCACATGTCCCTCTGACATAGGCCTTTCGTGCTCACGGTACCTGGGAGAGTCTGACTCCATCTAGCTATTTGCTAATAGCTTTTGAGCTTCAATTTTCTTCTCTTTGCCTTTTGTCCTCGTCTGGGGAAACTGATAAGGAAGCCAGGGATGAACTCCTCCCTTTGGCACTGGGGGGAAATCCAAACCCTGTGAGTCCCTGCCCTGGTCCCTAAGCACAATAAGTTTCCCTTTTCCTCTTCTCTCAAGCCATTCTGGGCTTGTTTGGGAAGCCTGCCCCACCGTCTGCCTGCTGAAGGCGACACGACGGGAGTGATAGGCCTTTCCGTTGTCTCTTGATGTAAGGGTGGTGTCATCAGGCATGGGCACCTGAACCCCAACATGGGTGGGAGGCCATGCCGCTCCTCCAGGATGGCTGTGCCGCCTGGCACCCTGCGTCTGCACCCAAGCTGTCGTGTGCGCTTTGCTTCATTCGCTTGCTCATCGTAGGCTGTGGTATGGAAGCACCCCGGTTTGTTTAACCACGCACCCGTTGAAGGATATTCTAGTCATTTTAAGGTTTGACAAAAAAGCTATCTGTGAACTACATGTCAGAGCTTTTTTAAAAAAAATTTTTTTTGTTTATTTTTATTTATTTGAGAGTGACAGAGAGAAAGAGAGAGAGAGAGAATGGGCACACCAGGGCCTCCAGCCACTGCAAACGAACTCCAGACGCGTGCTCCCCCTTGTGCATCTGGCTAACGTGGGTCCTGGGGAATCGAGCCTTGAACCGGGGTCCTTAGGCTTCGCAGGCAAGCGCTTAACCGCTAAGCCATCTCTCCAGCCCATGACAGAGCTTTTGTTCATTTTCCGGGATAAATACGTATGGGCACACCGGTGTGTCACGCAGCATTTGTCACATTAATAGAATGAATTGGCCAGGCGTGGTGGCGCATGCCTTTAATCCCAGCACTCGGGAGGCAGAGGTAGGAGGATCGCTGTGAGTTCGAGGCTGCCCTGAGACTACATGGTGAATTCCTGGGCTAGAGTGAGACCCTACCTCAAAAAACCAAAAGGTTAAATTAAATTAGAAAATAAGATGAATAAAATAAAATGAATTGCCAAATTCCAGAACAGTAGCACTTCATATTCCTATTGGTGATGAATAAATAATCACTTCTCTATACCCTCACCAGCATTTAGTTTTTGCCATTATTTTTATTTCAGCCTTTCTAAAGATGCATGGTGATACTATGGTTTTAAGTTATTTTCTTCTAATGGCTAATGTAATTGAACTTTTTTCTCATGTGCTTATATGTTATTTGCATATCTTCAGAGAAATTTCCTTTTGTATTTTTTGCTCATTTTCTACTTGGAGTCATGCATTTTATTATTTTATTTTATTTTGGAGCTGGGGCTAGGACCTAGGGCCCCATGCGTGCTAAGCAAGTGCTCTACCACTGAGCTTTAGCCCAAGCCCACAGCTATGTTTTTTTTTTTTTTTTTAAGGCCTGTGTCCTGTTTGTGTAATGACCAGTACTTACTGGAATGTGGAAATTGTCTGCATTGTTTAAATTCCCCTTGCCTGTTGTGAAATCAGCGTCGAAGCAAAGTCAACTGAAGAAGGAAGCATGACTGGTGTGTGTGTGTGTGTGTGTGTGTGTGTGTGTGTGTGTGTTTATTATGGGAAGTATGCATGTGTGTGTGTGTATAATATGTGTGGTATGGTGTATTATGGGAAGTATTATGGGAAGCAAGTGCATAATATAGTTGTATGTGAATGGAGCACATATTAACTTTAGTTTCCTATACCCGAGTTCACAAAAATATTTACATTTCTCAAAGTGACAGAGGAGTGCTCAGTACTGCAATATCTCTATCACCCCTTCCAAGGCTCAGGGTCTAATGCGGAAGAGGTGGCGGAAAGAATGTAAGAGCCAAAGGAAGGGTAGAACTCCTTACTACGTGCTCCTCCAGACACAAAATGGCCTGGATACCCATGACCTCACAGTGCCTGACACTACCTACACAAGACCACCATAATAAGAGGAAAAGATCATACATCAAAATAAAAGAGAGACTGATTGATTGAGATGGGGAGGGGATATGATGGAGAGTGGAGTTTCAAAGGGGAAAGTGGGGGGAGGGAGGGCATTACCATGGGATATTTTTGATAATCATGGAAGTTGTTAATAAAAATTTGAAAAAAACTAAAAACTTATATTTCTTTATTAAGTTATCTGAGTCACCGTCCTCCTAAACTGGTGGAAAGCTCAGACTCAGCCATCGAGTCTGCTTCCTCTTCTCTAAGTTGTATGAGGCCCTTGTCTTATTAAACCCTATGGAAAAAGAGAGGTCACACGGACAACTGGTGTGGGGCCACAGAGTTTTCCCTCGAAGCAGCAGCCCGGTATCCCAACCCACGTGTTTTATGCTGGGAAACTCATCACTAATTCCCCATTCTTGGAAGATGGCCTCCAGTGAGGCTTGGGGGAGCCTGTGAACTCTTGCTGCATTTTCAAGGTCCATTACAATTTTCTTTCTCTTCTTCTTTTTCTCCTCCTCCTCCTTCTTCTCCTCCTCCTTCTCCTTCTCCTTCTTCTTCCCCTTCTTCCCCTTCTTCCTCTTCTTCTCCTTCTTCCCCTTCTTCCCCTTCTTCCCCTTCTTCTCCTTCTTCTTTTTTCCTGGTTTTTCGAGGTAAGGTCTCACTCTAGCCCAAGCTGACCTGGAATTCACTATGCAGTCTCAGGGTGGCCTCGAACTCGCGGCAATCCTCCTACCTCTGCCTCCCGAGTGCTGGGATTAAAGGTGTGCACCACCACGCCTGGCCCAATACAATTTTCTTTCAGTGATGCTACTGTTCTGTAACAGAGCCATTCAATAGGGTAGCCAGGAGCTACACTGTGGCTATAGAATGCTTGAAATGTGGCCAGTACTATGGAGAGATGGATTTTTTTTTTTTCGAGTTAGGGTTTTACTCTAGCTCAGGCTGACCTGGAATTCACTATGTAGTCTCAGGGTGGCCTTGAACTCATGGCAATACTCCTACCTCTGCCTCCCGTGTGCTGGGATTACAGGTATGCGCTACCATGCCTGGCCGAGAGATGGAATTTTAAAAAAATATTTTTATTTACTTACTTATTACATATATACATATGTATATATGTAATATATACATATATGCATATATTACATATATACATTATATACATGTAATATATGTAATATATATGCATATATATATATATATATATATATATATATAGAGAGAGAGAGAGAGAGAGAGAGAGAGTTGGGCACACTAGAGCCTCCAGCTGCTGCAAACAAGCATCTGGCTTATGTGGGTCCTAGGAAACCAAACCTGGGTATTTTGGCTTTTCAGGCAAGA
Organism: Dipus sagitta; assembly: GCA_036346955.1. Lineage (NCBI taxonomy): Eukaryota > Metazoa > Chordata > Mammalia > Rodentia > Dipodidae > Dipus > Dipus sagitta. The sequence continues at coordinate 19,849,978 of CM070792.1, forward strand.
GCTTTAACCACCAAGCCATCCCTCCAGTCCAAGAGATGGAATTTTTAATTGCATTTAATAAATCTGAAATTTAACAGTAGCTGTTGTTGTAAACAGTGCAGCCTGGGTGTACTTGGCTCTTGGACATTGAGAGGACCTTTCTCTTCCGTTATTGTTATCCCTAAAACACTTCTTGTTTTTCCTTGAAAACACCTTCTGCAATTTCTGTGATGGTATTAATTCACATAAGAGACTGCAAAGAAAGCCGGAGAGATGTCTCCGTTTGCCTGCAAAGCCTGATGATCTGGTTTCAATTCCCCAGTCCCCACATAAAGCTGGATGCACAAAGTGGAATTCATTTGCAGTGGCTAGCACTCATTCTCTCTCTCTCTCTCTCTCTCTCTCTCTCTCTGTGCTTGCAAATATATAAATAAAATATTAAAATTTTTGCTGGGCATGGTGGCGCACACCTTTAATCCCAGCACTCGGGGAGGCAGAGGTAGGAGGATCACCATGAGTTCGAGGCCACCCTGAGACTACATAGTGAATTCCAGGTCAGCCTGAGCTACAGCGAGACCCTACCTTGGAAAAAAAAAAAAACCACAAAATTAAAAAAATAAAAAATAAATAAAATTTTAATATTAAAATGTTTTTTTTTTCTCTAAGACTGCCCCACTCTGCAAAAGTGCTTAAATGCCAGGAGTGTGGCTACCCCTATGAAACTAGGAAGAAAAAGGCAGTGGGAAAGCAAACACCCGTGGGTATTTCAGGACGTTGCCACCCCGCAGTAGTGGCGTGTAGTTAGACCAGGAGCCTGGAGGGAGATGCGCCGTCCTTCACTTCGCATCTGCTAAGAGCTGACTCCCGCGCGCACGCAGTGCTCTGCGGGCCTCCAAACCTCACCAGTGCTCACTACACCACTGCACTGCTTTGAGGACGGTTTGAGGAAGCCTCCGCCAGCCTCTCCCAGCCTTTGGTGGGTCTTGAGCATGCGCCGCTTTGCTGGGCTTGGATGGGTGCTGTGGAGGGTGGAGAGCGTGTGATTGATAAACACAGCTTACGTCTCAGCCCAGTTCACAGATGGAAATGCTCCCTTGACCGTGTTGTAAACCATGAATAGGCAAATCACCAAAGAATCCTTTGCGTAATGGTGCGTCCTGCCTGCATTTATTTCGGTAATCATTACTTGTGAAGATATTCCTTTCCTGACAGGGACCCTGAGATTATGACAAAGGAGGAACCAACAGAGGAACAGATTCTGAATTTTTCCCCTTAAGACCTGGAACTTTATTTTATTCCTTTCTGTCGTTTTTTTTGTTTTTTTGTTTTTTGTTTTTTTGGTTTTTCAAGGTACGGTTTTACTCTGGCCCAGGCTGATCTGGAATTCACTATGGAGTCTCAGGGTGGCCTCGAACTCACGGTGATCCTCCTACCTCTGCCTCCTGAGTGCTGGGATTAAAGGCGTGCACCACCATGCCCGGGTCTTTCTGTCCATTCATTAACTGTGCAAACTGTTTGGCTTTGCTATGACATTGTTTTGTGCATGATGACCTACTTTGATCATGTTCTCCTGTTTACCCTTTCTTTTCCTGCTACCCTTGATCTCCGGTCCCTTCCTGCATCCCATCGAGTCCCCTTCTATCTTCATGTCTTTTTCTTTTACTTTTTCTTGTTCTTTTCTTTTCTTTTTTTTTTTCCAGTCTAGATTCCACATATGAGAAAACATGGGGGTATTTGTCTTTCTGAGTCCAGTCTATTCTGCTTGACATGATGTTCGCCAGTGCTATCCATTTTCCTGAAAATATGAATTTTTTTTTTGAGACAAGGTCTCACTCTATAGCCTAGGGTTGTCCTGAACTCACCACATAGACCAGGTGAGAGTTGCACTTAAGATTCTCTGTCTGCTTTGCCCTTCCAAATGTTGGGGTAGAGCCACCACACTTGGCTTTCAAATGACATAATTTTTTTAAATATCAAACTTAATTAATTAATTAATTTGATAGAGAGAGGCAGATAAAGAGAATGTGTGTGCCAGGGCCCCTAGCCACTGCAAACGAGCCCCAGACACGTGTGCCACCTTGTGCATCTGGCTTACATGGGTACTGGGGAATTGAACCCGAGTTCTTAGGCTTTGCAGGCAAGTGCCTTAACCACTAAGCCATCTCCCCAGCCCAATTCTGTTTTCTTTATGGGTGAAAAAACTTCATTGTGTGTGTCTTCCACATTTTCTTACCCATTCACCTGATGGTTCCATATCTTGGCTCTTGGGAATAAAACAATAAACGGGAATGTACAAATATTTCTGCTGTGTGCCAATCCCTTTGGGTATGCCCAGCAATGATACAGCTGGGTCATATGATGGTTTTATTCTGAGCTGTTTGAGGAACTGCAGTAGTGATCTCATAGTGGCTGGACTGACTGACTTTCTCACCAACAGGGGATAGAGGTTCCTTCCCTTTGCTGGGATGAAATATACCACACCAGCAGCAATTTAAGGAAGGCAGGGTTACCGTTTCAAGTGGGGACATTTCATCATTGTACAGAAAGCACTGTGGGAGAGCATTATTGTCACATCATCATATCCATAGAGAGGAAGCGGGGGTGGGGGGGGCGGGGAGAGAGAACAGAAAGCGAGGCTGGGCTGTAAAACCTCAAGGTTTGCTCCAGTAACACGCTTTCTCTACCCTCCCAAAGTCTCCACAATCTTCCAGAACAGTGCCACCAACTGGGGACTAAATATCCAAACATATGGATGGATCTGAGCCGGTCATTTCACATCCAAGCCCTCATCCCTCCTCACCAACGTTCTGACTGACTGATCTGTAATGTCGATGTAGTTTTGACTTGCATTTCTCTAATGGCTAAGGGTGTTTTCTTTTTAATTTTATTGACAACTTCTATACTTACATGATATTGATTACATGATATTATTGATATTGATATGATATTTCCCTCCCCTCCCCCACTTTCTGCTCTCCATCATATCCCCTCCCTCTCTCCGTTAGTCTCTCTTTTATTTTGATGTCTGTTTTTTTTTTTAATTTTGTTTTTGTTTTTATGTTTTTTTTTTATGAGGGAGACAGAGTTGGCACGTCAGGGCCCTAGCCACTGCAATCAAACTCCAGATGCGTGTGCCACCTTATTGCATGTGTGACCTTGTGTGTGTGTGTCACCTTGTGTGTCTGGCTTCTCTGGGTCCTGGGGAGTCAAACCTGGGTCCTTAGGCTTCACAGGCAAGCGCCTTGACCGTTAAGCCATCTCTGCAGCCCGTTTTGTTTTGAACATATTGTTTCGTTCATTCATTCCTTCTTTTTGAATGTTTTTGGTGGGGGAGGGGAGCAAGGTCTCACTATGTAGACCAGGTTGGCATTGAACTTGGGAGTCCTACTGCCTCAGCCTGTGAGGGCACTGGGGTGACAGGTGCGCCCCAACCACCACATCTGCCTTTTCTTCATGTACTTATTGGTCATTTCTGCTTTTTTTTTTTCAATCTATTTTTTTGTTCATTATTTATTTATTTATTTGTGAGTGATAGACAGAGAGAAGGAGGCAGAGAGAGACAGAGAGAGAGAGAGAGAGAAAGAAAGAATGGGTGCACCAGGGCCTCCTGACATATGAACCACTTTGTGCATCTGTCTTTACATGGGTATTGGGGAATGGAACTCTGGTCGTTTGACAGCCCCTGTTATAATTTTTTTTTTTTTTTGAATCAGAGACAAGCACTGACTCTGGGGATGACAGGCAGGTGACAGGAAGTGACCTATGATGGTGTTTTACAGTCACGGACACTCAGCTACCTTGTGATGTGATAAAGATGACTTCTCCACTGTTAGGCACTTGGATTTTCCTTCTCATTTTAATGAGTCTTGGGGCTACTTGGGATACACTGCCCCATATGAAAAGCAGGTTCTAGCTGTGCATGGTGGCATACACCTTTAATCCCAGCACTCAGGAGGCAGAGGTAGGAGGATTGCTGTGAGTTCGAGGCCACCCTGAGACTACAGAGTGAATTCCAGGTCAGCCTGGGCTAGAGTGAGACCCTACCTCGAAAAAACAACAACAACAACAAAAATCACACACAGCAGTAAAATCCGTGTCCAGAATTTATCAGTGAGAAAAAGGAAAGGACAAAGCTCTCTCTTAAGAACCCACATGTGTTTTATGAAGAAAGGGGCTGTGCGAGATGAGAACACAGTGTGGGACAGGTCTCCATTGAAAACCCTGTTAGGAGAGCTAATGAAGCTTTTAAAAAAAAAGCTTTTTGGTTTATTTTTACTTATTTGAGAGTGACAGAGAGAGAGAGAGAGAGAGAGAGAGAGAGAGAGAGAGAATGGGAGCACCAGGGCCTCCAGCCACTGCAAACGAACTCCAGATGCATGCGCCACCTTGTGCATCTGGCTTACCTGGGGTCCTGGGGAATCGAGCCTTGAACCAGGGTCCTTAGGCTTCACAGGCAAGCACTTAACCACCAAGCCATCTCTTCAGCCCCTAATGACGTTTTATTAGCTCTCTTATGGTTAAAGTTGTCTTGTGGAGTTCCACTATTCCAGTTAAGACAGTAGAAGAAAGTGCTGGGAGCCCATTGGCCATTACAGTTCTGAAAGCCACTGGGCTGTTACATACAAGGAGAGACACACAATAGGGTAGACGCAGAAAGGAGCTTAGAGCTGGAATTTGCAATTCTGTTCCTTATTCTTGGGCTAATAATGGAAAACTATGACCTACCTGCTGGAAACAGAGTGTGCCACACCCCGATAAGGCCAGCAGGCAGATAAGAACCCTTGTGGAGTTTTTTTTTTTTTTTTTTTTTTTTTTTTAGGGTCAGAAGTGTCTGAGCTAAACTTCTAGACTTTGAAAGGTTTACTGGAAGATTTGTAACAAACTCAGTGACAGGTAGTCTCTAGCTATCATGGCTTAGCGGTTAAGATGTTTGTCTGCAAAGCCAAAGGACCCAAGTTCAGCTCCCCAGGACCTATATAAGCCAGATGCACAAGAAGGCACATGCATCTGTGTCTGGAGTTTGTTTGCAGTGGATGAAGGCCTTGAGTGCCCATTCTCTATCTGCCTCTTTCTCTCAAATAAATAATATATATAACACAAGCCGGGCGTGGTGGTGCACACCTTTAATCCCAGCACTCGGGAGGCAGAGGTAGGAGGATCGCCTTGAGTTCGAGGCCACCCTGAGACTACATAGTGAATTCCAGGTCAGCCTGAGCTACAGTGAGACCCTACCTTGAAAAACCAAAAAAACAAAAACAAAAAAAACCATGAGGATGACAAACTGTTAAAAGATACAAACACTGAAAATAAAATTAGTTGAGTCCATCCATTCTGAACAGAAAGTACCTTACGTGTGTGTGTGTACATGTGCACACCTCGGGTGTTATCCTCAGGAAGGCTGTCAAGCTCTGTTTGACAGAGGGTCTCCCATTGGGCTGGAACTCAGTAATTATTAGACTAGTCTGGCTAGCCCGTGAGTCTTCTCTTCCTCAGCAGTGCGGCTGTCTTTTTACCTGGGTAGTGGAGAATTACTTCAGGTCCACAGGCTTGGGAGGCAGACCCTTCACCCACCGAGCTTCTCCACAACCTCGAGATCACAGGCTAAAGTGGGTCCTGGGGAATGGAGCCTCGAACCGTGGACCTCAGGCTTCACAGGCAAGCGCTTAACCGCTAAGCCATCTCTCCAGCCCTGCAAGTATGCTTGCTTTTAAGACAAGAGTGCTTATGTTTCTCATTTAACAATTTCTCCATGGCTACCATTTGCTCATGAGCTCCAAGCCACACCCACATCACGGCTCAAGACCCGCCCATGCAGGTGGGCAGAACCTTCCTCAATGGCTGAGAGTGAATACAAGGGGCAGAGAGTTTAACTGTTGAAATAGAGGTTTGACATCGCACACCGGGATTCAGCCAACAGTATGCAGCGTTTCCTGGTCTGGGCCACCGTCACCCCAGGATCACCTTGTACACTGTGACCTGCAAGGACATGACCAGCCTACCTAGTGCACGTCCTAGAAACTCACTCGTAGCGTCTATGAAGACAGTCTTTCCCATCCCAGGGAAATTGAAGCTGGGCCACCTGCGCTGAATCACATGGTCAGCTCGTTTCAAATGCAAATTTCTCATTACATTTCAGACCCCTTCGCTGGCACCTGTTCCTCTGGGGCTCAGGTGTGTAGGCTTTAACAAGCTTCCCAAGTGCCTTTTAGTGATTTAATAACAACCTAATTGTTCAGGGGAAGTAGCTATTATTACATCAACCGCTCGCTTTGATTGTGAAAACACATCCTGATTGAGGAAACATTAAAACAACGAGGGGGGGGGGCGGGGAGGATGTGCATCACATTTACAAAAAGGCAAAAATAGTACCACATCTTCCCAGAAAACATACTTGGAGTCTATCCAGGCCCCGGCAGCCTCCAGGGAAATGTAAGGTCCCTTTTCCTGCTCTGGGACAAGCCAGTGTGAGATATCTGGGGTCAGGGAAGACTTTCCAGGCCCTTCAAATCACAATGAGCTGGTTTTATCTCTGAGCCACAGACTTAAGTCTTATTTTAAAGCACTTATTTATTTATGAGGGGGGGGCACATCAGGTTCTCCAGCCACTGCAAACAAAGTCCAGACGCATGCCCCCCCACCTTGTGCATCTGGCTTACCTGGGTGCTGGAGAACTGAGCCTGGGTTCTTAGGCTTTGTAGACAAACACCTTAACTGCTAAGCCATGTCTCCATCCCTTAACTCTTTTTGGCCCAAGTTCCTTTTACATGAAGAGTGCACTTTTGAAATCTAAATACTGAAGCCTAAAGGGAGAATAAGTCACCTTATCAACGTACCCCTCCCCCCCCCAGGTAGGGTCTCAGTCTAGCTCAGGCAGTCTCAGGGTGGCCTCGAACTCACAGCGAATAGACATTCAATAAAAGGACATTTTCCCTTTGGAGTAAAGGAATATAAGCCTGGTGAGAGAAGAGGTTGAGATTACTGACAGAAGGAAAAAAGAATCTTAAATATATAAACTTGGGGCTGGAGAGCTGGCTTAGCAGCTAAGATGCTTGCCTGTGAAGCCTAAGGACCCACGTTCGACTCCCCAGTACCCATGTAAGTCAGATGCACATGGTGGGGCATGCATCTGGAGTTTGTTTGCAGTGGCTGGAGACACTGGTGTGTCCATTCTCTCTGTCCCTCCCTCTCTCTCTCTCTCAAATAAATAAAAATAATATTTAAATGTTTAAACTTGGTTAGAATTACACCAGCAAATAGAACCTTTTGGGACTGAAGTACATGGAACCAGGAATCACTCCCAGTTATAATTTAGAATGTGAGGTATAAGTAGTCAGTGAAAAGACATACATCTCAGTGGATATTAAAGGAGATAAAATTCTGTAGCTTCCTCTTTCATATTCACAACATGATGAATTCAAATCCAATATCTGAAAAGTGAGATTTTTCTTAATTGGAAACACACTGAAGTCTGCAAAAGCAAAATAAAAAATCAGGGCTCTGGTAGTACACTTGAGCAGTGAAAATAGACACAAGTTTCAATTAATTAGTTGGTACTGGCAAGTGGCTTTAAACCTTCCAAGATATACATACATACAAGGAAAAAGCGAGAATGAAAAGCAATTCTGGTGGAAATAAAATTGACTATTGTTGTTTAAGTGGCTGATTTTTTAAAATAAATAAATAAATAAATAAATGTATTTATTTATTTATTTGCAAGCAGAGAAGAGAGAGAGAGAAAGAGAGAGAGAGAGAGAGAGAATGAGTGTACCAAGGCCTCTAGCCTCTGCAAATGCACTCCAGATGCATGTGCCATTTTGTGCATCTGGCTTTACTTAGGTACTGTGGAATCAAACCTTTGTCGTTGGGCTTTGCAGGCAAACGCCTTAACTGAGCCATCTCTCCAACCCAGAGTAGGCGATTTTTGATGATAGCATATTAAAAAAAATAAACCAATCTCAGTTGATGTGTAATTTATGTGTTAGGGCACAAGACACTTTGCGCCCTTCATTGGTGACTTTTTTCTAGGTAGAGGACAAAAAAAGTGTTTTGTTTTGTTTTTTTTCCATTCCCATTTGTGTTCCACAGAGTTCTATCTGGAAGCCGTTGTCACACATGATGATTTGGCCCTGGGTTTATTTACAGAGAGACCATTAGCAGAGGAAACACTAGAAATGTAGTCCCCAGCTAGAATCAGCAGAGCTGTCCCCACGACCTGCCCTGTGGCTTTGGGCAGAGCGACCACAGAGTCAGGAGATTGTTACACGGAGGAGGCTGCCCGCGGGAGGATGAAATCTTCCCACAGTCAGCCTGGTGTGACACTGCAGGAGTGGATTCCGAGGGGTTAATATCACAGTGTCACTTTCTCCCAGCCTCTGGCCAGATCCAGTCAGGGGCCTATTGCTGCAGTTCCTCCTTCCTGGTGGAGAACAAGGCCGAGTGGACCTGGAGGACAAACAGCATCTATCTGACGGAAGAACAGACCAGTTCAGGTGGAGGATGAGGCAACTGGGAAAGGAGCTAGAATTTAACTGGTGTATTAGTCAGCTTGGGTTACCATAATGAAATACTGCAGACTGGATGAACTGGAAAAAAAAAAAAACCCACAAATTTTATTTCTCACAGTTCTGGAAAATAGAAGTGTAAAATAAAGGTGTCCATCGGTTTGGTTTCTTCCAAAGCCTCTGTTCTTTGCATACAGGTGGTAGCCATGGTTATTACTCAATAAGTGTGCACCCCCGATTTCCAAAGTGTGTGGAAATTAGAGCCTCACCCTTCTTATTACTTTATTGAACTATAAATATGTCTTTCCAGGGCCTATCTCTCAATCCAGTCACATTGGATTCTGGAGAGGGGGTCCACAATTCAATTAGTAATAAGTTGGCCCATAGGATTTGTACCACCAGTAAGCCCTTTAAATGGTTGCAATGAGTATGCAGGTGATTGGAGTGTAGCCATGGAACTCCCCAAACCTTTAAGGTTGATTTGATTGCCCATAACATGATTTCACCCAACCCCCTTTTCCTGGGGTTAGATGTTTTATTTCTGCTTGTCTGACTGTAGCAACAATGAGATTCAGACTCCGACCTTGGCCATTGATTTCAATGTATCACAGCTAGAGAATTTCATTCGAATCCAGACCTTCATGCAATCCAGGGAGTAGCTTTGCATTTTTTTTAAAAAAAAATTTTCACCTAGTCATGATGGTACTCCACAGGGACCGTTAGAAAGAGCTTAACTACATCATCGCAGTTCAGAAAGAAAGACAAGAAAGCTGGCGTGGTGGCGCACACCTTTAATCCCAGCACTCAGGAGGCAGAGGTAGGAGGATCACCATGAGTTCGAGACCACCCTGAGACTACAGAGTGAATTCCAAGACAGCCTGGGCTAGAGCAAGACCCTACCTCAGAAAACCAAAACAAACAAACAAACAAACAAAGACAAGAAAAAAGGAAGGATGGCCTGGACAGATGGCTTAGTAGGTAAGGCATTTGCCTGCCAAGCCAAATAATGATCCAGGTTCAATTCCCCAGGAGCCACGTAAGCCAGATACATAAGGGGGTGCATGCATCTGGAGGTCGTTTGCAATGGCTGGAGGCCCTGGCGCACCCATTCTCTCTCCTGCTCCCTCTCTCTCTCAAATAAATAAATAAAATAAATTTTAAAAAAAGAAAAAAGGAAGGAAAGAAGGAAGAAGGGAGGGAGAGCAAGAGGGGGGAGAGAAAGAAGAAAGAAAACAAGAGGAAGGAGAGAATGCAAAGAAAGTCTAATGACGGTGTTCACAGAGTGCTCGGGTATGGGAGAAGGGTCGGTGGGAGCCCCGCCTGGCTCCTCATGAAGTCGCACTCCTTGTTCTTAAGGGGATGGCTGGGTTGGGACTGGAGACAGGAGCTGCATCATTAATCCACTAACAGAATGCCTTGAAGATAGTGTCTCAGAGGATACAGACGGCTACTGGGCTGAGTAATTCAACCTGACTTTTACTGGGTACCTTCCTCCCATTTCAATTACGTGGGATTTTTATAGAAAATTGGCTGTGGGAATTTGACCCCTCCAACCGCTTGGTAATAATCTGATCTGAATAGTAAACACAGCCTGGGTTGGTTCTGGGGGGGAGTCAGGACATTCTCAGAAGGACTGGAGAGGAGCTGCCCTGGGCTGCAGACAAAGTTAGGAATCTGTTGACACAAAGTGATGCTATTTATTTGTGAGAACTTGGATCTACGTACACAGCAGTAGGAAAAATTAGAAATGTCACTCATACCATGATTTGAGGCCTGCCTGTTTATTATAACATTTGTTTAATATAAATATTGTTTGGGGGGGGGGTTCGAGGTAGGGTTTCACTCTAGCCCGGGCTGACCTGGAATTCACTATGTTGTCTCAGCGTGGTTTCGAACTCATGGTGATCCTCCTACCTCTGCCTCCCGAGTACTGGGATTAAAGGCATGCGCTACCATGCCCGGCTTGGCATAAATAATCTTTTTTTTCTGAGATGTGTCTCACTGGAGCTCAAGATTGTCTGAACTTAGGCTAGTATGTAACTCAGAATCCTCTTGCCTTAGCCACCCAAGCCCTTGGATTACACATGAAGAAATCTTGCTACACACACACACACACACACACACACACACACGCTGGCTAAATGCTTGGGGGGGTGTCCTTTGTTCAAGGGACTGTGTCCTATCTATGTGTATTACTTCATGCGATGCTGTCAACAACCCAACAAGGAAATAACTGTGCTATCCCCATTTTGCAAATGGGAAAACGGAGGTCCCGACAGATCAAGTCACTTAGGGAACTCAAGTCGTACCACTTCTAAGCGAAGGTTTGCTTCCATAGCCCGATTTTTCCACATGTTCCTGGGGCAGAGGGGGTTCAGAAACAGAGCAAAGCCCACAAACTCTACTCAAGCTCCCTCAGATACTATTGGCCTCTCCTGCTCCAAGTTAGTTAGAACACACCTCTCTCTCTCTCTCTCTCTCTCCCTCTCTCTCTCTCTCTCTGTCCTCAGAGAACGTCTTGCAGCCCACCTGGCCATCGGGTCTGCCTGAAAACATAAGACACGTGACTGAGCCTCAAGCTGAGACATGCCTTGTTCTCGAATCAAGAGATGACCACTCCGAGAGGAATCACATGAAACTAAGCCCACAAGGCGAAACATAGCATCGTGTTTGGGAATTGGAGAATCTAAAACAGCACTTTTTAAATTCGTGGGTATTATTGATGTAAGCAAAAGAAAATTCAAGAAATGGTTGGCGTCAAGCATGGGCTATAAACAAACAGCTTTGCATTATTGTAACGAACTACCTGAGATAATAAACTAAAAAATAGGAAAAGGCAAGGCGGTCAAAGAAATACTGCGGAGTGACCACTTCGTTCCAGTTCCTGCCACCTCGTCCCCGAGGTGGGTGTCCTCGCAATCTTCCAGAGTGGTGACCTGAGAACTGAACGCCTCTTCAGTGAGATTCTCGATCTTCTGCTCAAAGGTGGCAGGAAACTCCTCTCTTCCTATCGACGATCTCAGAGTTGTACTTGGTGGCCCGAGCCCCAACGGTGACAGAGAATCCTAGAATTCCAGATGCATTCCTACAGGTCGGGTCAGCAGTATCTCTTTGACCGCCTCGCCTGTGAGATCGAAGCTCTGAAGTCATTCTCAACGTCAGGCCTGGCCACCTGGTTCAAGGCTCACAGGGGACCTGGAGGTAAGATGTCCGCGTTCACAAGCTGGGAGAGGATGGCGCCCCTTCTGGCGAAGATTCCAATTCTTGTGAAGGGATCTACCTGACTACCTGCCGCCATCTCCTCTATTGGCAGATGCTACCATGCCCATCACCGACATCAGGGCCTTCACATCAACACTTAACCTTCTCCCCTATCATAAAATAGTCAAATAAACTACAGTCTCATTGGCCTAAAAACAAACAAACAACCAAACAAACAACCAAACAAACAAAGAAACACAACAACAACAACAAAAAAACAAAACAGGAAAGGCGGGCTGGAGAGATGGCTTAGTTGCTAAGGTGTTTGCCTGCAAAGCCAAAGGATCCTGGTCCGATTCCCCAGGACCCACGTAAGCCAGATGCACAAGGGGGCACATGCATCTGGAGTTCATTTGCAGTGGCTAGAGGCCCTGGAGTGCCCATTCTTTCTCTCTCTCTCTCTCAAATAAATAAATAAAATATTTTTAAAATAAAAAATATAGGAAATACTGGGGCTGGAGAGATGGCTCAGAAGTTAAAGGCACTTGCTGCACACAAAGCCTGAGGGCCTGAGTTCAATTCCCCAGTACCCATGTAAAGCCAGATGCACAAAGTGGCCCATGAATTGAACCTGGTGCTCTGACTCCTCAGGCAGGTGTCTTAATTGCTAAGCCATCTCTCTAGCCCTTGTGCCATATTTTTAATACCTTCATTCAGGTATAGCTAGGGAAAATCCTAACTTTATATTTTTCTGACCTTATTGAAAATATTCTCTTTTTTTGCTGTGCATATTTATAATCCTAACACTTAGGAAGTGGAGGCAGGGGGATCAGGAGTCCAGAGACATCCTTTCTATATAGCAATTTTAAGGTTACCCTGACCTATCTCAAAAAAAAAAAAGAGAGAGAAAAAACTAAAAAGTTCTCTTTTTGTTTAAGCTACCTTGAGTTGAATTTCCTGTCGTGTTTCACAGTAAGACTACAGATATACAGACATGGTACAATAAAGATAACATGATTAGGGCTGGAGAGAGATGGTTTAGTGATTAAGACATTTGTCTGCAAAGCCAAAGGACCCAGGTTCGATTCCCCAGGACCCACGTAAGCCAGATGCACAAGGTGGCCCATGCATCTGAAGTTTGCTTACAATAGGCTGAAGGCCCTGGAACATTCATTCTCTCTCTCTCAAATAAATAAAATAAAAACCAAATATTAAAAAAAAGATAACATAATTAAAAAAAATACATATTTGGTGAAAAGAACAGCAAGTCACTTATTGTCTTTGCAGCAAACTGCTTGCTTGAACTCACCCGGCCTTGAGCAACAAGAGGCACGTCAGCTCACTGGTCCTCGGTTTCGTCTCGTGACCACAGAAGCGGTGTCCCCTGTCGCCCTTCACATGCGCAGCTGCCTCCTTGGGCAGACTTGGTTTGAAAGGCGACGCCTCTCCAGATGCTGCTGGTTGTCGCAATCGATGTGCTGTTATCGTCGACCGGACAGAGGTCAGGGGTCCTGCAGACATCCCGTCACACACTGAGAGTAAACAATGTATCTGGTCTACAGTATCAGCGTGACATTCAAGAAATGCTTCCTTGACGGAAAGAATGTAAGAGCCAAAGGAAGGGTAGGACTCCTTACAACGTGCTCCCTCCAGACACAAAATGGCCTGGATATCCATGACCTCACAGTGCCTGACACTACCTACACAAGACCATCATAAGAAGAGGAAAAGATCGTGACATCAAAATGAAAGAGAGACTGATTGAGAGGGGGAGGGGATATGATGGAGAATGGAATTTCAAAGGGAAAGTGGGGGGAGGGAGGGTAGCACCATGGGATATTTTTTATAATCATGGAAAATGTTAATAAAAATTAAGAAAAAAAAGAAAGAAAGAAAGAAATGCTGCCTTGAGGCCTGGGAATGTCACAAAGTACAGGGGCAGCTTGTGTCGGTCTTGTTCTGACGTAAATATGACACAGGAGGCTCAAGCCGGAGCATGCAAGAACATACCAGTCTGGAAGAGAATTTGGCTTCTTTCTTCTCGCCTATGTGCCCTTCACCTTGGCAGGTGAACGTTTTTTTTCTTTTTTTTAAGGTAGGGTCTCACTCTAGCCCAGGCTGACCTGGAGGACTATGGAGTCTCAGGGTGGCTTCGAACTCACAGCAAACCTCCTACCTCTGCCTCCCGAGTGCTGGGATTAAAGGCGTGCGCCACCATGCCCGGCCATGAGCGTATTTTTTTAATTAATATTTTCATTTATTTATTTGCTAGCTGAGAGAGATGGGGAGAAGAGAGACAGAGAGAATGGGTGTGCCAAGAGCTCCAGCCGCTGCACAAACTCCAGACCCATGTGCCACTCTGTGCATCTAGCGTTATGTGGGCGCTGCGGTATTGAACCTGGGTCATTAGGCTTTGCAGTCAAGCTCCTTAACCACTGAGCCATCTCTCCAGCCCAGAATGAGTTTTAAAATGTTTTTCAATAGCTATTTTAAAAGAGATTCCTGACATGTTGTGGTGGTTTGATTCAGATGTCCCCCATAAGCTTAGGTATTCTGAATGCTAGGTTTCTAGCTGATGGAGATTTGGGAATTAACACCTCCTGGAGGCAGCATATCATTGGGGGCGGGCTTATGGGTGTTGTAGCCAGTTAGGTCCCCTTGCCAGTGTTTGGCACACTCTCCTGTTGCTATTGTCCACCTTATGTTGGCCGAGGGGTGATGTCTACCCTCTGTTCATGCCATTGTTTTCCCTGCCATCATGGAGCTTCCCCTCGAGTCTGTAAGCCAAAATAAACCCTTTTTTCCCACAAGCTGTTCTTGGTCGGGTGATTTCTGCCAGCAATGCGGACCTGACTGCGACACACGCATTCGCTCGTACTCCGTTGTTTGCTAGAACAATTGCCATTTCAAGACGGTCTTGGGCGTTGAGTAAGGAAAGCAAGTGACTCTCTCCTTAGTGACTTCACCACGTTGTTGCTTTGTGGCTGTGACCTACGTAGCTGAGCGAATTGACGTAAAGCAAGGAAGGTTTACTTTGGCCCATGGTTCCAGAGATTTCAGCTCGTGGTTGGCAGGATCCATTGCTTTTAGGGCCACGACAGGCAGAAACATCACTGGTAGAAGGACATGGTGGAGGAATGCTATTTACCTCATGAGGCCCAGGAAGCCAAAGGAGAGTGACAGGGGAGCCGGGGACAGGATAAGCCCTTCGAAGGCACGCCCCCAGGGAGCTACATCCTCCAGCGAGGCCCCATCTTATACTTCATACCACCAACTAATAATGCCACGAAATTAAGCATCTATCAATGGATGGATTAATTTGTCAAAGTAAGAGTCTGTATGATCCAATTACTTCCCCAAACCCAATTACCTGCATATAATGCTGTAACGCATGAGGTTTGTTGTTTATTTTTTTGGGGGGGGGGGTCATTTCTGTGTAAGCCCTAACATGTACCACACGCAGTACAATTCGCTTACAAATCCTGCTTTTCAAAATAAGAAGCCTATCTTCTAGCTGGAAGACAAGGCTATTAATGCATTCATCTAGGAAATTATGACTTGAGTGGAAAAATTGGGAATGAAAATATACAACCCTACCCTTTCTCTTAATTCAGTTTTTGCACAATCAAGTGGTGTTTAGATCCCCTGCTCCACACCACTTCCTGGGGATGTGTTCTGTTTGGGTCTCATATGGTATTGCTGTTAGTGCAGACGTCATTGTCTATCAATCATGCATAAATGCTGGCGTATACCCTGTAAGTGCTAGCACACAGTGAGTATCCAATAACGATTGTTCTTGGTTAAAAGTGATTCTGTGGGGGGGGGGGGCGGCGGCCAGAGAAATGGCTTAGCAGTTAAGGCGCATACCTGTGAAGCCTAAGGACCCAGGTTCGATTCCCCAGGACCCACGTTAGCCAGATGCACGAGGTGGCGCATGCGTCTGGAGTCCGTTTGCAGTGGCTGGAGGCCCTGGCATGCCCCTTCTCTCTCTCTCTCCTTGTGTCTTTCTCTCTCAAATAAATAAATAATAAAATATTTTTTAAAAAGTGATTCTGGGGCTGAAGAGATGGCTTAGCAGTTAAGGCATTTGCCTGCAAAGCCTAAGGACCCATGTTCAACTCTCCAGATCCCGCGTAAGTCAGACACACAAAGGTGAGGCAAGCACAAGGTCGCACATGCCCACTAGGTGGTGCAAGCGTCTGGGGTTCGATTTCAGTGGCTGAGGCCATGGTGAGCCAATTCTCTCTCTCCCTCTAAAATTTAAAAAATAAAAGTATTAGGGCTGGAGAGATGGCTTAGCGGTTAAGCGCTTGCCTGTGAAGCCTAAGGACCCTGGTTCAAGGCTCGATTCCCCAGGACCCACGTTAGCCAGATACACAAGGTGGCGCATGCGTCTGGAGTTTGTTTGCAGTGGCTAGAAGCCCTGGTGTGCCCACTCTCCTCTCTCTCTCTCTCTCTCTCTGCCTCTTTCTCTCTCTGTCGCTCTCAAATAAATAAATAAAAATAAGCAAAAAAAATTTTTTTAAAGTATTAAATAAAGTGATTCTGCATTCCCCTCCCCTCTACAAAGGGTCCTTAGTTCTGAGCCCTCCTGCATTTCCCCCTGGGGGCCCCTATCTGAGACCCTAGGGGCTCCTCACAGTGTGGCTTTAGTTATTTCAAGCAAGAAAAATCACTTGAGGTCATCAGTGGGTGGGGGGGGGGCTAGAAATCAACCCAAACTCTCCTTTTCCAAGCTGCAAGCTTGACCCAGGACTGTTTTCACCCAAAACACTAACCGACGGCCAAGTCACGTCGCGGGCCTGTACCCCTCTGGAATGATGTCCCCTGCCTTCCGTAAAGGTTAGTGCAGGCACTCGGCAGAGCCCCCACGTGCAAGGCCATCAGCTATGCGCACAGACTTGTCCACCTGGGTGTCATGTCCTGGAGTCTTATTGCAGGTTTCCACACCCACGCCTCCAGTGCAGGGTCGCAAGTAGTAAAATCATCACTTCAGCAAGGTCCTATTAAGTCCTATTGCCTAACCATGAAAGTAAAGTACAGCAGGTGCTTATTAGGCCCCGACACTGTGAAATCGATGCGCAATGTACACAGAACATGCACCGGTGTCTTCCGCCTGACCAGTTGCCTTGTCTGGGGGCTTGACTATGGGGTCATCATTTGGAAATAGAGCTGGGATGTTGTGCATTTCCTCTTGTGAAGGGTTCAGTTTCCGGGAAGCACAGTGAGAGGAAATCAACCTGAGAACTCCTCATAATGACCCAGACCCAAGAACTCTAGCCAAGAGGCTGGAACAGAGCCCGCCGCATGATCATCCTGTCGTCTGGGTTTGCCCACCATCCTCCCTAGCGTCAGTTTAGGAAAAGCGTTACCACTTCCAACCTCCACCCTTTTTCTCCCTTCATGGGACGGGCGCTCGGGATTGATCTGATGAGGGACTGGACTCTTGGAGGTCTCCCCGCGTCACCTCTACCTTTCACTCTCATGACCTCACTGTCTCAGGTCAGGCTGTCACCTGGATCTGCAGCCTGGCCTACAGCGGAGTGGGTGTCTCCTTGCCTCCGGGCTACTACTCCGAGGAGGGTGAAAATGTAAGTCTGACCGCACCCTTCCTCTGCAGGGTCGGAGCCCTGCCAATCTTCCTGCTCACCCACTGAGCCGCATTCCTGGAGTCTGGCCACAGCAGACACCTTGCGGGTTTTCTGGATCAGCCAGACTTTTAATGCCTCTGTGGTCTGTGATTTATTTTCTTCTCTCTCCCCTCCCCTCCCTTCCCCTTCTCCTCTCCCTCTCCTCTCCCCTCCTCCTCTCCTCTCCCTCTCTTCTCCCCACCCTCTCTTCTCCCTCTCCTCTCCTCTCCTCTCCTCTCCTCTCCTCTCCTCTCCTCTCCTCTCCTCTCCTCTCCTCTCCTCTCCTCTCCTCTCCTCTCCTCTCCTCTCCTCTCCTCTCCCCTCCTCTCCTCTCCTCTCCTCTCCTCTCCTCTCCTCTCCTCTCCTCTCCTCTCCTCTCCTCTCCTCTCCTCTCCTCTCCTCTCCTCTCCTCTCCTCTCCTCTCCTCTCCTCTTCCTCTCCTCTCCTCTCTCTCCTCTCCTCTCCTCTCCTCTCCTCTCCTCTCCTCTCCTCTCCTCTCCTCTCCTCTCCTCTCCTCTTCCTCTCCTCTCCTCTCCTCCTCTCCTCTCCCTCTCTTCTCCCTCTCCTCTCCATTCCTCTCTCCTCCCCTCCCCTCCCCTCTCCTCTCTTCTCTCTTTTTCTTCCCTCTCCTCTTTCTCTCCTCTCCTCTCCTGCCCTTCTTTTCTCTCTCCTCCCCTCCCTTTCCCTCCCTTACTTCCTTTCTTTAACTTGGACTGCTCCTTTGACCTAACGTGCACGTCTCTGTCTGCTCTAATGATCATCCAGTTGTGCGTTCACTGCTGTGTCTTCCTGAGTTTGACACTCCCCCTGTATTCTGAGCAGACTTCCTCAGGACACCTATAGTGGACACTCCTTCAAGCCCAGAATGCCCTCAACCTATAGTGTCCATCTGGGGCTGAGTAGCTGCTTATTTTTTTAATTGAGAGAGAAAAAGAGAAAGAATTGATGCACCAGGGCCTCAGCCACTGCAATCGAACTCCAGACACTTTCGCCACCTAGTGGGCATGTGAGACTTTGCGCTTGGCTCACCTTTGTGTGCCTGGCTTACCTGGGATCTGGAGAGTGGAACATGGGTCCCTAGGCTTCACAGGCAAGAGCCTTAACCACTAAGCCATCTTTCCAGTCCAGTATTGCTTTTTAATGCCTGCACTTTGCCTGACTACTATTTCATATTTTATTCCTTACAAAGCAGTTTTGAAAATACCCACTTGAAAGGTCTTTTTCTTCTCACTTGAAAGTTTTTTGGTTGTTTTAAATTTTTTTCGTTTATTTATTTATTTATTTGAGAGTGACAGACAGAGAGAGAAAGAGACAGAGAGAGAGAATGGGCGCGCCAGAGCTTCCAGCCACTGAAAACGAACTCCAGGTGTGTGCGCCCCCTTGTGCATCTGGCTAACATGGGTCCTGGGGAATCGAACCACGAACTGGGGTCCTTAGGCTTCACAGGCAAGTGCTTAACCGCTAAGCCATCTCTCCAGCCCATGTTTGTTTGCTTTTAAATGAGACTTATATCTTACCTCTTGGGAAAGTTCTTTGATACTTCATGCCTCAGATGCCCTTGTCTCTCCAGGCATCATCATATGTATTTGTGGATATAGTTTCGTACCTTCCTGCTCTGAGCTGCTTCTCCAGTGCATATAGAGAAGCGACCCTTTTGATGTACAATCTGCCTGGCAAAACCCAAAACCCTTACGTCTCCACTAACCGTAAACGTGAAAGACAAATAAACATTTTAGCTTTAATTTCCCGTGCTCTCAGATTTCACACACACACACACACACACACACACGCACACACACACACATTAGTGTCATGGAGGGCTTTACTGTCAAGGTTGACAAAAAGACCCAAACCCAACAAGCCATTTAGTTAAAATGTTACTTTTTGGAAATGGAGTACTGATAGTACCACAAAGTATTTTTTTTTAAAAAAAGCAAAAAGCAATCAACTAAAAATACTTATTTATTTATTTATTTATTTATTTATTTGCAAGCAGCGAGAGACAGGCAGAGTGTGGGCGCTAACCAGGACCCCCACCTGCTGCAAACAAACTCCAGACGCATGTGCCGCTTCGTGCATCTGGCTTTACATGAGTGCTGGGGAACTGAACCCACGCTGTTTGCCTTTGCAAGTAAGCTCCTTTCCTGATGAGCCACCTCCGCAGCCTGCTCTCAGATTATTTATTTATTTATTTATTTATTTATTTATTTATTTATTTATTTGAGAGCGACAGACAGAGAGAGAAAGAGGCAGAGAGAGAGAGAGAATGGGCGCGCCAGGGCTTCCAGCCACTGCAAACGAACTCCAGACACGTGCGCCCCTTGTGCATCTGGCTAACGTGGGTCCTGGGGAATCGAGCCTCGAACTGGGGTCCTTAGGCTTCACAGGCAAGGGCTTAACCGCTAAGCCATCTCTCCAGCCCTGCTCTCAGATTTTTAAAACACTTATTTTGTTTTATATATATTATTACCCGTACTCTTGCCCCTCGCCCCTGCTTCCCTCACCCTGGGGCCCCTTCTTGGTGGGGTTCTGGTATTCACTGTGGGGTCATGAAGGCCCCAGCCTGTCCCTGTGGGGTCGTGGGAGGGCGTGCCTCAGGGTGCTCCTACCTTACTCTGTGGCTGTCACAGTCTTTCCATCCTGCTTCTTCAGTGCTGCCTGATGCTGTCAGATTTTGATGTGTCTGTGTAAAATATAAAAAGGTGCCGGGCGTGGTGGCGCACACCTTTAATCCCAGCACTTGGGAGGCAGAGGTAGGAGGATCGCCGTGAGTTCGAGGCCACCCTGAGACTACATAGTGAACTCCAGGTCAGCCTGGGCTAGATGCCATAGATTCCAGTCATGAGCAGTCAGCCAAGATATGATTGTTACATGCATGCGTCCAGTGTGCTGCCTTTATCTCCGGGGTGTTAGAACATCGATGTGTTCCCTTTGAAAGCCCCTTGGCTCCCAGAGACCAAGGACAAATGGGGAAGCAAGGCCAGCCCCTTGTTGCCAAGGAAACCCAACGCCACCTCAATCATGGCCTTGGGTCCTTGCAGGCTGAGTCATGTGGACTCAAACTCCCCTCCTTCCCCTAAAACTCTTCCGGAAAGCAAGATGTTTCCTTTGCTTTTCAGATCTCCAAAGTTTGTCTGTTTCTCTCTATCTGTCTCTTTCTCTTTCTCCCTCTCTTCTTAACCCTCACCATGCCAACTTAGCATGGTGTTTTCTTTTTTTAAAAAAAAATTGTATTGGGCTGGAGAGATGGCTTAGTAGTTAAGGCATTTGCCTGCAAGGCCAAAGGATCCAGGTTCGATTCTCCAAGATCCACATAAGCCAGATGCACAAGGGGACGCACAGCGTCTGGAGTTCGCTTGTAGTGCCTGGAGGCCCTGGTGCAGCCATTCTCTCTCTCTCTGCCTCTTTCTCTCTCTCAAATAAACAAATAATTAAAAGAGAAGGTAACTTCAACACTATCCTCTGTAAGAACTTGCCTTTGGAAGGAGAGCTAATCCAGTCTCTTTATCATTTCTTCCACATGGAACAGGCCCTGGGGATCAAGGACCCCCGACAGAGTTGAGGCACGTTTGTCATGTCACTTATCTGCAGAGGTGATTCCTGATGCAGATATCCCAAGCTGCTGGAGCTTCCTGGACATCAGGGGAAGCCAGGCTCTGGGCTTGCCTTAGTTTCAGTGTCTTCCTCGTCACGTGGGACTATCCACCTCAACCCCAAGGTACTCACCTAGGGATTAAGTGAATCAATCCTTGTTATGCATTTAATATGATGCGAGAGTAATGAAAGCCAGTTGACTTGGTCTCAAAAGTTTAATTTCCCTTCGCACTGAGGGTCATGCTCATCTGGGTGTGACCTTACCGTTATTCTACGCTCCTAATTCCTAGACTGTTATTTCAGCATTGATCCCATTTGCACTAGTATTTGAGCTCTACCTTAGAAGGGAAAAGAGATGTTTATGAACTGTTTATCACTCAGACAGTAACTTTGGTCAAAGCAGGTGAGCCTGAGCTGGAGTGAGACCCTACCTCAAAAAAACAAGAACAGGGCTGGAGAGATGGATTAGTGGTTAAGCACTTGCCTGTGAAGCCTAAGGACCTCGGTTCGAGGCTCGATTCCCCAGGACCCACGTAAGACAGATGCACAAGGTGGCGCATGCATCTAGAGTTCGTTTGCAGTGGCTGGAGGCCCTGGTGCGTCCATTCTCTCTTTGTCTGTCCTTTGCTCTCAAATAACTAAAAATAAACAAAAATAAAAACAAGCAAACAAAAGAAACACCTGAGACTATGGGGCCATTTACATTCAACCCACCATGGATGGCTTTGAGTTTTAGAGAGAAATGGACTAGACCACTGTGTGCATCTAGGAGAGAGGGAAACACAGAGAGAGAGATGCTTGGGTGGTCCTCCAAGTGGTCTCCTTGGAACTTCTTCTTGCCTTGGAAACTGACCCACCATCTTGTTAGTGGTCTAGAGCCGTCCACTCGACTTAACACTAAGCACAACTTCTAACTATACTCTTTGTCCTTGGACTCAGAACATGGTAGACTTTGAAAAGACGTACCGGTGAACATTTAGGGCTTAAAGGAGGGGCTCAGTCAGCAAATCTGTTGCTGGGTAGTCAATGCTGTTGGGTTTTCACCAAACTTGCAATCTCTTGGAAACTTCTGTCATCTACAGAAGAAAAACTTCGTTTGAGTAGCTATAGTAGTCCGAGGCAAAACATACTACCCTGTGGTATTTGAATTTAGCTTCCCATGAAAACAAGGCCGTTCCAGTGACATCATCATGAGACTGTGTTCAGCTCATCCTGCATCGCATTTGGAGATGACTCAGGGCTTGTCTCCTGCCAAAACTAACAGCCGGGCCTCTTTTGCAATGTTAGGGAGCCATACTTATTTTTTTTTTCATATGTACAATCTAGATTTATTTTATTTTTAAAATTTTGTTCATTTTTATTTATTTGAGAGCGACAGACAGAGAGATAAAGAGGGAGAGACACAGAGAGAGAATGGGCACGCCAGGGCCTCTAGCCATTGCAAATGAACTCCAGATGCGTGTGTCCCCTTGTGCATCTGGCTAACGTGGGTCCTGGGGAATCTAGCCTTGAACCTGGGTCCTTAGGCTTCACAGGCAAGCACTTACCCGCTAAGCCATCTCTCCAGCCCCTTTATTTTATTTTTTTATTAGCAACTTCCATGATTGTAAACAATATCCCATGGTAATGCCCTCCCTCCCTTCACTTTCCCCTTTGAAATTCCATTCTCCATCATATCCCCTCCCCCTCTCAATTAGTCTCTTTTTTATTTTGATGTCATGATCTTTTCCTCCTATTATGATGGTCTTCTTTAGGTAGTGTCAGGCACTGTGAGGTCATGGATATCCAGGCTATTTTGTGTCTGGGGGGAGCACATTGTAAGGAGTCCTACCCTTCCTTTGGCTCTTACATTCTTTCCACCACCTCTTCCACAATAGACCCTGAGCCTTGGAAGGTGTGATAGAGATATTGCAGTACTAAGCACTCCTCTGTCACTTCTTTCCAGCACCATGATGCCTTCTGAGTCATCCCAAGATCACTGCCATCTGAAAAGAGAAGATTCTCTACCAAAAGTGAGAGTAGCATTAATATAAGGGCATGAACATTAAAAGAAGTGCTTACTGGGCAGTTTGATAAGCATAGTATATACATTTAGCCAGACAGCAGCAGACATTACACCCCTAGGGCTCATGACTACCCCTGTTTTAAGTTTTCAGTATCAGGAATGTATTCCCTCCCATGGAGAGGGCCTGCAGTCCAATTAGAGGGCAGTTGGTTTCCACCATGACAGACGTGCCACTGTTGCACCCGTTGGCTCATTTGGCCTGGCTGGCCAAATATAAGGCTTGCAGTGTCCACTGTTGAGTATCTTCACTGGTGATTTCTCTTTCTCTCATTGAATTGCATGCAGAATGGGGAGCCATAGTTTCATTTAGGGTTGAGAGATCTATAAAGAAGTTTTCATGGGATTGTGTTCAGCCTCTGGTTCCTATGTAGAAAAATAAAGGATGGCTTTAAGGATGGTCATCTATCAGCTCAAAGTTTATAGTCCGAGGACAGGATATGGCTTCAGTGGCTGTTTTGCTTAGGGTGTGTTCATAGATGTGCTGCACACAGACCTTCAGTAGTTTCCAGTTTTTTTCTGCCAATAAATAAATGCCAAGTAGCATAGCCCTCACGACTGAGATGGTTCGCCTCCACACAAAGCTACTCTTCACGTAAACCTTTGCAACACACTCAATGTGTATAAGCCTCTACTCAGGAAGGCCTGGAAAATTTAAAGTTGAAAGACATCTTTTTTTAAAAAAAAAATTATTTATTTGAGAGAGAGAGAGGGAATGGGCATCCCAGGGCCTCCAGCCACAGCAAACAAACTCCAGATGCATGTGTCCCCTTGTGCATCTGGCTTACATGGGACCTGGAGAATCGAGCCAGGATCCTTTGGCTTTGCAGGCAAGTGCCTTAACCCCTAAGCCATCCCTCCAGCCCGAAAGGCACCTTTTTTGCTTCTCTAGACAAATCTGGGGGAAATGTCCCCAAAGCTGAAGCAGCTAAGCGAATCACGTGATCTTAACAACCATCAGCTGGAGGATCCTCGCGAGATCTGGAAGGGAGGGGCTGCAGCTCCGTTGGCAGAGAGTTCGATTAGCATATGTGAGTTCCGAGGTTCGATCCCTAGCACCCACATAAACAGGGCTGGCTAGCTATTGCTTGCAATGCCAGCAGTCGAGACATGGAGGGAGAAGGATCCAGAGCTCAAAGTCCGTCTTTTTTTGTTTTGTTGTTTATTTTTATTTATTTATTTGAGAGCGACAGACAGACAAAGAAATAGGGAGACAGAGAGAGAGAGAGAGAAAGAATGGAGTGCCCAGGGCCTCCAGCCACTGCAAATGAACTCCAGATGCGTGCGCCCCCTTGTGCATCTGGCTAACGTGGGTCCTGGGGAATCGAGCCTCGAACCAGGGACCTTGGGCTTCACAGGCAAGCGCTTCACCGCTAAGCCATCGCTCTAGCCCTCAAAGTCCTTCTTGATCCCATAGCAAGTCTGAAGCCAGGCTGAGGTACTTGAGAACCAGTCTTAAGAAAACATAAAACAAAAAACAGGGTTCTGGTAAAAGTAAACCTAACAAGCGCCTTTGTAGAGAAGCCAGAAAGGAGAATCACAGAGGAAGGGAGCTTGAACTTTACCAAAAATTATTTGCAAGAATCTTCTAAGTAAATGTGAGACCCAGGATCAAATAGAGTGAACTTGTACATATCACTGGGGGATAGCCACACTCAGCTGTCCTGTGATGGGCTGAATCCCACCAAGACTCACGGTGAAATTTAATTCCAATTATCAGGGACTAAAGTACTGCAAGGTTGGAAGAAACTTTCAAGAAGCGATTAGCTTACGAGGGCCCCCTGCAAGAATGATTTCGTGGGCTGGAGAGATGGCTTAGCAGTTAAGACACTTGCCTGTGAAGCCCAAGATTGCTCATGTTCGGATCTCCAGGTCCCACGTAAACCAGACACACAATGATGCAAGCATTCAATGTTGCACTTGTGCACAAGGGTCCGGAGTTCGTTTGCAGGGGCTGAAGGCCCTGGTGCGCCCATTCTCTCTCTCTCTCTCTTAAAATGAATTAAAAAAAAATAAGAATGAGTTCATTCATTTAAGAATTAATAATTTTACATGAGAGTGAATGTTACACAAGTCACTTTTGCTCTGTCTGTTGCATATATCCCTCTTAACTGACGCCCTACACCATCTCAGGACTACAGAGGTCCTCACCAATCTACCCACTTGACCTTGAACCTCCAAGCTTCCAGAACCATGAACTGAATAAGCCCTTGTTCTTCATAAATTGCCTAGTGTGCAGAATTCAGTTATAGAAACAGAAAACGGACACATTCATTTGCTCTATTGCAAAGCCCAAATGGGGCCAAGGCATATCCACAGGTACATTGAGCCCCTCTGACAAAGAGACCCTTCTTCTCTCTCTCTCTCTCTCTTCCATCTTTCTGCTGCACTGAAAGAGACAAAACAAGGCTGGCATGGTCTTGCTCCTGAGAGAAAAGAGCGAGGGATTCCTGGCTCTACTAAGGAAACTGTAGTTGCTGATCCGGCCTGCAGCTGATCACCTGCAATTCCTTCCCTTGTTCGGTCCTGTGTTGAAACACGTGAGAATCCCGGCTGCCCTCCTACCTTCTCCTGGGCCGTACTTCTCTTAGCATAGCTTCCCAGAGATGCACAGGGGCCAGACTGGTGAGCGGATCCAGCCAAAACATGTCCCTGGCAGACAGGCTAAGACGGCTCCCTGGGAAACAAAGGAACTCTAGCAGGTCAGTAACCCCTTCTAAGGAAATCCGGGTTTCGAACGCCTGCAGTGCGCTGTTGGCATGGAGGGCCAGACGCATTCAAACCACACTCGGGCAGGGCGGCGAGTGAAGACTAGGAGTGGAAGGGGAAGGGCTCCCCTCTGTCCTGTGGCTTTTTCTGGGAGACAGGCCAAGCCATTGCGAAGGGAGCTGAGCCACACAGAGAGAGCGGTGGACTCGGACCACCAGAGAGGTCTGCTCCAGCCCAGGGAGGAATGGAGTGTGATCGATGGTTTCTTTAAAAACGAAACACAAATCTTATCCAGGCCTCAGGCACATACAGATTCATTCCAAACTCACAGCAGTTTGAAAATCTTTTTTTTTTTAATTAAATTTTTTTGTTTATTTTTATTCATTTATTTGAGAGCGACAGACAGACACAGAGAGAAAGAGGCAGAAAGAGAGAGAGAGAGAGAGAGGAGAGAGAGAGGAGAGAGAGAGAGAGAATGGGCACACCAGGGCCTCCAGCCACTGCAAACAAACCCCAGAGGCGTGTGCTACCTTATGCATCTGGCTAACGTGGGTCCTGGGGAATCAAACGGAGGTCCTTTGGCTTTGCAGGCAAACACTGCTAAGCCATCCCTCCAGCCTTCTTTTAAAAATATTTTATTTATTTATTTACTTGGCAGAGAAGGAGGGAGAGAGAGATTGAGAGAATGGGCATTCGAGCTTCTTAAAGATGTGTCTGCTTTTTAAAAGGATCGAGTGAGATAAAGTCAAAAGCAAAAGTTTGTCTGAACGCATTGGCCTGTACACAGGACTCCACGGGCACTCTGGGAGCCACTTAGTCATGGGAAAGGAGCCACTGCTCTGATTCTGTTTGAATCTAAAGTGATCGTTAGGACTTTGGCTGGATTACTTCATCTCTCTGTACCCCGGCGTCCCCATTTAGACGTCAGAAGAATAAGGGCCCTTACCTCATAGTTACCGTAAGTGCCTAGAACCATGCCGACTCCCGCGGAAGAGAAGGTCTTAATTATGAGGAGTGTCCCTGAGGTTTGAAGATGCGTTTACACACACAGGCTGGGATATCAAGCCATGGTTCTTTTAGAGTCGATGAACGTTTTCTTCAAAGGCACAGGGAGGGGAGCACGTTTTTACTCCTGGTTCACCCGTCCAGAAAGGTCCAACATATTATGACTAAGGCAGGTATCCAGTGGTACTTGGAAGCATTACTGCTTTGCTTTCATGGATGTAATTCCATTTTAAGCTTCATGACAGATCTGCGCCAAGCAGACAGCACTTGGCAGAGGCTTTTCAATACTCAGTGGCTGTATGGGGCACTGTGCCATGCCAGTATGTGTGTGTGTGGGGGGGGGGGGTTGGGGGGAAGGGCAGGGGAGATGAAAGAGATTTAAGGACATCCTCTTCCCAGACGTGGTGAGTTAAGAGACCGATAAAACCAAGACTGCCTACAGAAAAGATCCTCGTTTTCCTAAAGACTTTTCAAACGAGGATACTAAAAACAAGTCAACATACCTACTTATAGGGCAGGAACGTTTGTGACCTTGAGTCTAAGTGCCATCATACCCCACCGTCATCCCTAGACGCAAAAGCTGCGCCTCCGAAAGCTTCCTTCCCATTTTGTTGACAAAAGGAAATTCTGTAAGGAAATAAAAAGAAGTGAAGCAGGAAAGAATAGGAAATAGCTTAGCAACCCCGGGCACTGCCAGGCTTGGGCAGTAAACACAGCCCTTTCCTAGCAATGCACTTAGCAACCTGTTGGTTACCTGGGACCCTGAAAGCTCCCGAATCAGTAGAAAGAGACTCTGGTGCTTCCAAACAAGATCAAGCGGAAGAACAATGGAGAGGGACACCCCAGAAGTCCACAGGGCCTGCCTCAGGCTAGCGAATCCCCCTCCACACATATATGTACACGTACATATGCACACGCACATACACGTACACATACACAGTGCAGCAGGCGAGCATATGGGGCACTTCAAGGGCGCACACACACACACACACACACACAATTTTGTTTTGCTTTTTTGTTTGCTTGTTTGAAGTAGGGTCTCGCTCTAGCCCAGGCTGACCTGGAACTCACTATGTAGTCTCAGGGTGGCCTTGAACTCACACTTATCCTTCCACCTCTGCCTCCTGAGTGCTGGAATTAAAGGTGTGTGCCACCACGCCTGGCTAACAATTTTTTTAAAAAAATTTCATTTATTTGCAAGCAGAGAGAGACATAGAGAGAAAGAGAGAGAGAGAGAGAGAGAGTACACCAGGGCCTCCAGCCCCTGTAAATGAACTCCAGATACATGCACCACTTTGTGTATCTGGCTTTATGTGGGTACTGGTGACTTGAACTCAGGTCCTTGGGTTTTGCGGGCAAGTGCCTTAACTGCTGAGCCATCTCTTCAGCCCCACCCCACACTACTTTTTTTAATTTTATTTTTTGTTTATTTTTACTTATTTAGTTGAGAGCAACAGACAGACAGGGAGAGAGAGAGAGAGACAGGGAGGGAGAATGGGCATGCCAGGGCCTCCAGCCACTGCAAACGAACTCCAGACGCGTGCGCCCCCTTGTGCATCTGGCTAACGTGGCTCCTGGGGAATCGAGCCTCGAACTGGGGTCCTTAGGCTCCACAGGCAAGCGCTTAACTGCTAAGCCATCTCTCCAGCCCCACACAAAATTTTCTTTTTAAGAAACTTATTTTTTTTTTAACATAGCACAGAACTTTAAAATTTGTAGTTTTGAAGCAGCAGAAAATTCCTGTAGTGCTTCATTTCTGAGCATTGTGTCCAGAACACCCTTATCTTCCTTACCGGTAGAAATAAACACAATTTGTCTCTAGCAATCTGAAAATATGCTTGCGTTGGCCTGGGCCATGCGGTACAGAGTATTGCCACGGCTGTGCTTGTGGCAATCTGAAGCCTTAATTACTATTACTGGTATGGTAATAATCATGTGGTGTCATCCCAAGACTTTTACATCTATGATCTCAAAAATCTTGGCCCTGGAATATAAAATAAATTCTTTAAGTCTAGGCAGACCAGGGAATAATTTCTTATTCTGGCCAAGACAGACCCTGCAGGATTTCAGTGGCTGAGACTTCCAGGCGGAGTGGCTGGATCACTATTTCTTTCTAACTGTGCCCTTGAGCCCAACAACCTATCACTTCCCTGTCTGGCCCAGAAGATCTGCTGCTCCTGGTTCTGGAACCCAACAAGGACAAAACATTGGTCCTATTTTCCTTCCTTAACCTCTCACTTTGAAAATGCCAGCTCTCTGGAGAAAGGGGCGGGGAGAAACAGGGCTGGAGAGATGGCTCAGCAGTCAAGGCACTTGCCTGCAAAGCCTAACAACCCTGGTTCGATTCCCCAGCACCCGCCATAAAGCCAGGCGCACAAAGCGGTTCATGCAGCTGGAGTTCGTGTGCAGTGGCTGGAGGCCCTGGCGCGCCCATTCTCTCCCCGTCTCTCCTTGCAAGTAAGTAAAAACATTTTAAAAATTGATTAAAAAAAAAAGAAAGGCGGGCTGGAGAGATGGCTTAGTGGTTAAGCGCTTGCCTGTGGAGCCTGAGGACCCCAGTTCGAGGCTCGATTCCCCAGGACCCGCGTTAGCCAGATGCACAAGGGGGCGCACGCGTCTGGAGTTCGTTTGCGGTGGCTGGAGGCCCTGGCGCGCCCATTCTCTCTCTCTCTCTGCCTCTTTCTCTCTCTGTCGCTCTCAACTAAATAAACAACAACAAAAAAATTTTTTTAAAGAGAAAGGGGAGGGGTAAATAAAGAATTCATGCAGACAAAAAAAACCAAAACAACAACAAAACAGACAAACAAACAAAACCCACCAGCACAGCTACCATATTTCCACAGCACTTTGTGGCTCCCTTTAAAACCAGTGCCTGTCCTTTGCTTTCTTGCAGTTTGTCCTGTTTGATTTTATTGCAGTGACTTTGTCCTGCCGTGCTCAGCAGGCCGCCTAAGTGCCCCATCTATGTGAGGAGTGCAAAATACCCAATGTCAGTGGATGGGGGCAAGGGCGGTGGAGTGGATGCTGGGGTGCTCAGACCAGATCTCCCGCCAGCTCCAGGCCCACGTGTCCCCTGGCTAACGGGACTGATGGACGCTGAGCGCTAAGTCCCCTTGGGAACAGCCGTCGGCTCAAGAGAGCCGCTTCACTCCAGGTCATGCCCTGCCCGTGGGGCAGCCTGCATCCAGTGACTGTCGGATATGCAATGTGCTGGGGTCTTCGTGGAGCCGAATGAAGTCTCTGTGGCTACAGCTTAGAAATTCAGCATCTTGGGGGCTTAAGAGATGGCTCATCAGGTTAAGGCGCTTGCCTGCAATGCCTAATGACCAGGGGGATTCAATTCCCCAGTACTCAGGTAAAACCAGATGCACAAAGTGGTGCATACATCTGGAGTTCGTTTGCAGCAGCTGGAGGCCCTGGTGTGCCCATTCTTTCTCTCTCTCTCTCTCTCTGTCTCTCTGCCTCTCTGTTTCTCTGTCTCTCTGTCTCTCTCTCTGCTTGCAACTAAATAAATAAAATATTTTTAAAAAAAGAAATGTAGTTTCTTCCCTCACCTCTTTACAAATGTGTCTCCCCAAGAGCCTCCCTCCGGCAAGTTCTTTCAGACCTGCTGTCGCAGTCAGGTCCGCATTGCTGGTAGAAATCACCCAACCAAGACCAGCTTGTGGGAAAACAAAGAGGTTTATTTTGGCTTACAGGCTCGAGCAGGGGAAATGATGGCATGAGCAGAGGGTGGACATCACCCCCTGGCCGCCATCAGGTGGACAACAGCAACAGGAGAGTGTGCCAAACACTGGCAAGGAGAAACTGGCTATGACACCCATAAGCCCGCCCCCAAATCTCCATCAGCTGGGGACCTAGCATTCAGGACACCTGAGTTTATGGGGGACACCTGACCCAAACCACCAGCTCTTCAAGTTTCTGTCTCTCGAGCTCTAACCTGGTCTGGGGCAGGCAGGGCTGGCTTTAAGGACGTGTGGACGTTACACAGAAGTGCAGTTCCCTGCTCGGCTCTCACGGAGCCCTACGTGGTTGTGTCTGCAATCCGGGTGCTATCACCCGAGGACACACACTCTTGATACCATGGGCAAGACGGGCACCCGAGGTGTTCTAGAGGCCCCAGAGGAAGGAATGCTGTGATTCAGAGGCCACCACTGACCAGGGCGTGGGGAGGCAGCGGGGACTGCCTTCGACCCCTGCCCGAGCCCAATGCCACAGAGACCTAGCTGGGCGATTTGGTTCTCGGGTTCCTTGCCCGCTCCTAGTCTCGGGGACCCCTGCCCCAGCCCGGCTTCGCTTCTGCAGCTTTCCAGGGTGGCTCAGTCTCTCTCCACCCCCCAGCCCCATCATTTCACCCAAGCAGGCCCCTCAGGAGCTGCCACCATCCCTTGGGGGAGAGCTTCTGGCCCACGGGGTTCACTTTTCCACACTCACAGTGTAATGATAGTTCCCTTCCACGCAATTAGGGGACACGTGACATCTTCGTGGTGAAGCCATTTTGATTGTGAAGCATTTTGTCACAAACAGAAAAGTTAAGGAATAGGTAATAAACCTTTCAGCGAGAGAAAAAACAAACAAACAACTTTTGGTTACTATGTGGGACAGAAAACAGCATCTCGTTTCTTCTATGAAATGCTCACAAAACCACCAAGAATACGTGTGCATGTTCACATGGGTCCTGGGGAGTTGAACCAGAGTCCTTAGGCTTCCCAGGCAAGGGCCTTAACCCTTAAGCCATCTCTCCAGCTCCCTACCCCCCCCAGCATGATTCTTACTTTTAGGGTCATGGCATGTATCAATCATGTATCAATCATGTATCAATCAACTTTCAGTCACATGAAAAATGCCAGAGGGAACCAACATTTAAAAAAAAAAAAAAACTCAGGGCTAGAGAGATGGCTTAGTGGTTAAGGTGTTTGCCTGCAAAGCCAAAGGACCTTGGTTCGATTCCCCAGGACCCACGTAAGCCAACTGCACAAAGTGGCACATGCATCTGGAGTTCATTGGCAACGGCTGGAGGCCCTGGAGTGCCCATTTTCTCTCTCTCAAATAAATAAATAAATATTTTTTAAAAAATTTAAAAAAAAAGTCAACATTGGGCTGGAGAGATGGCTTAACAATTAAGTCGCTTGCCTGCAAAGCCAAAGGACCACAGTTCGATTCCCCAGGACCCACATAAGCCAGATGCAGTAGCTGGTGGCCTTGGTATGCCTATTCTCTGTCTCTCTGAAATAAATAAATAGAAATAAATTTAAAAATCAACATAAAAGGAAGAAAGATTTTTTTTTCTTTTGGTTGATGGCTTTAAAGGTGTCAGTTAGCTCCATTTCTTTGGGGCCTGTGATAAGGTAGATTATCGTACTGGGGAGGGCATGTGGAGGCAGCTGGAAAACAGAAAGAGAGAGAGAGAGAGAGGAGCTGGGGTCTCAAGTACATGGCTCCAATGACCTGACTTCTTTCCACTGGGACCTCCTACAAGTTCCGACCACCTCCCAGCAGTGCCATAGGCTGGAGCCAAGCCTTCAACGCTTGGCCTTTGGATGACATTCAAGACACCACCTATACTGTACTACAAATGAATTAAAGACAAACAAAAACTCCTGAACGCTCAGTCTGGAGTAGAATATCCGTTTAAACAGACAATGCGCCCAACTTACGTGGGTGAAAGTACTTGTTAACATGCATACAATGCTTCAGAGAATACCTGGGCCAGATAATTAACATGCAACATATATTAATTTGGTTTTCACAGCATACTGCATCATAGAGAGGCCAAATGAATTGGCTGCAATTACTTGCTAGCACTCCAAACCAGGTAGTCTCTGTTCTTTCACAAGCTCTCCGCCATCTGTACTTATGTCTTCAAATCAATGGTAAGGATTTCACTGACTGAATTATTGTTTTTTTATTGTCATCAATATAAATTAAAGGTAGACTGGTGAAAAGCAACGGCCAAACATACAACCTTGTCAAAGCTGCTCACGGACAAACACAGATGGGGTTCAGTGTGGAAACAGCGGACAGATGGCTTTGTGACAAATGATCATTTGTTCAACCTGGAAAAGATGAGGAAAACGAGAAATTCATGTAAAAGAAAGAACCTTCAAAGAAGTGCTTATCTTTATGAGAACTGGAGAATTCTGAGACTTTTGAGCCTGCAAAAGGAATATAGGGCTGAAGCCTTTGCAAATTTCTGAGGCCAGTCTCTCATCATTTTCTTAAGAATTAGTCATGAATAAAATATTATCTATTAATCTCTTGCCCACTTTGAATGAGTGTCCGTTTCAGAATTAATTTTCATCAACTATCTCTTAGGGTTAGAAGAGTGGATTTTCAGATATTTCATGAATGGCCATTGTGTTAAAAGAAATGTTCTAGTGAGAACGATTCTGCTGGATAATACCATCATTGAGGAATGGAGGGAGTGGGGATGATGTGGGTGGGCTGAGGGTCAGGAATAGAATGTGGGAAAGGGGAGGGGGTAGCTGGAAAATCTAGAAATAGTATGTGCTATGTAACAGATTTCAACAAAAATGACAGTTGAAATGTGGAAGGAAGATTAAGGTAGGGCAGTTGACATTATCTAGCATTTAAAAAATATTTTTAAAATTTAATTATTTGAGAGGGGGGGGAATGGGTGTACCAGGGCCTCCAGCCACTGCAAATTAACTCCAGATGCATGCACCCCCTTGTGCATCTGGCTTTATGCGAGTTCTGGGGAATCGAACCCAGGTTCTTTGGTATTGCAGGCCAGCGCCTTAATCACTAAGCCATCTCTCCAGCCCTACCTGGCATTTTTTTTCAAAGTGAAGTTGTGTCAAAACAGTTTTAGGAATGTTCTACGTGATCACGTTTCTACGATCGACATCATACATAGGGTAACAAATGTCTAATGCCTCACACGGTGCCTGCCCCCTGGCTGGAGGATCCACGCGATCCTTAGACCCCGTAGCATGTCTGCTCTGCCCGGCTCTCTGGAAGGGGGTCCAAGGCTGGCTGTCATTCTGATGAGTCTGTCATTTCCCCTTCACTCACTGGATCCTGGGCTCTTGGCTCCTGTAACAATCACCTACTTGTCAGACAGAAAGGTGGAAAGGAAACACAGCATGATTCTCCAACTTCCAAACCTCTGCCAAAAAATAAGAGGGCTGGGGGAAGGATAGGGCTAGAGAGATGGCTTAGCAGTTAAGGCGCTTGCCTATGAAGCTCAAGGACCCAGTTCGATTCTCCAGGTCCCATGTAAGCCAGTTGCACAAGGAGGCACATGTGTCTGGAGTTTGTTTGCAGTGGCTGGAGGCCCTGGCACGCCCATTCTCCCCCCTCTCTCTCTATCTGCTTCTTTCTCTCTCTCTTGCTCTCAAGTAAATAAATAAGTAAAATATTTTGGGTTTTTTTTTTTTTGGGGGGCGGGTTTCGAGGTAGGGTCTCACTCTAGCCCAGGCTGAACTGGAATTCATTATGGAGTCTCAGGGTGGCCTCGAACTCACGGCGATCCTCCTACCTCTGCCTCCCAAGTGCTGGGATTAAAGGTGTGCGCCACCACGCCCGGCGAAGTAAAATATTTTTTAAAAGGATAAAGAAATTAGGGTGAGAGGAGAGAGAGAGAAAGAAGAGAGAGAGAGAGAGAGAAACCTTAGTCAAAGCTGGCTTGGTGAGTCCTACATCAGCTACAACTTTTGTGTTGTCAGCAGGATGACAGCTCACTGTTTTCCTCTTTCTTGAAATCAATATCCATTGATTTTCTAACTCGACATGAAGCTTTCTTAAAAAATGGCTACAGGATAGAAGATGAGTTGACTTTAATGATGTTAAAAAAAAGATCTATGGGGGCTGAGAGATAGCTCAGCAGTTAAGGCACTTGTCTGAAAACCCTAATGACTTCAGTTCGATTCCCCAGTACCCCCATAAAGCCAGATGCACAAAGTGGCATATGCATTCATTTGCAGTGCCTGGAGGCCCCTAGGGGGCCCATTCTATCTCTCTTTTTCTTCTCTCTCTCTCTCCCTCTGCTTGCAAATAAAATAAAAATGGAAAAAAAAAAATTAACACAGAAAAAAGATCTCTGATCTTGCCCTTTCTGCAAGGGTCACAAGTTATCCAGCCACAGTCTCCTGGATGCTGGCGACAGACAGACTTTGGAGTTAGAAACAGTGCACGCCCCGACTCGAGTGTAGCATGAGATTCACGACCCCATGGAACCACCTTGCCTCCTTGGCCACTTGGGGTGACGTGAAGTCCCCAGTGGACGCTGCGCTTGCTGTGGGGGCGGGGTGGGGTTGCAGCTCTGTTGAGATACACCAAGGTCAGGAACTCATATGTTTAAAAATTAGCTTCCAGCCGGGCATGGGGGCGCATGCCTTTAATTCCAGCACTCCGGAGGCAGAGGTAGGAGGACCGCCGTGAGTTTGAGGCCACCCTGAGACTACAGAGTGAATTCCAGGTCAGCCTGGGCCAGAGTGAGACCCTACCTCAAAAAACCAAACATATGGGCTGGAGGGATGGCTTAGCGGTTAAGGCATTTGCCTGCCAAGCCAAAGGACCCTGGTTCAATTCCCCAGGACCCACATTAGCCGGATGCACAAGGGGGCACACACATCTGGAGTTCGTTTGCAGTGCCTGGAGGCCCTGATGCCCTGCCCATTCTCTCCCCCCCTTTCTCTGTCAAATAAATAAATAAAAATAAAATATTAAAAAAACCCAAAAATATATGAATAAATAAAATTAGCTTCCAGCAGATCCGTCGAGTCTTGTCCCAGGCAGAGATACTGTTTTATTAGACTGAGCAATGAACACATTTGCCTGAATGGGAGGGCGCTCATCGCTGTATTTCCCCAGGCCGTGCGGGCTGCAGAAACATCCTTGGAAAGATAGTCCATATCAAAACGTCGTGCGCTTCTGCTTTCAGGATGGGAAGAAAATTCGAGAGAAACGTGGAGAGCCAAGAACTTCAGTGCTTGAGATGATGGCATGGACTTTGGCTGAAGCCTTCAGACTTCCTACCCAGCGAGGGGCATCTGGGCTCTACCTGAAGGAAGCAGCTGGGGGAGGGGAGGGGAGGAGAGCAAAACGCCACTGGAAGTCTCCAAGCCTGGCATGGTGGTTTTGCCCGAGAAAGGGTCTTGTTCTGGGAACACAGGTTTGGTTCTCCCCATGGAGATGCTCTGAGGAAGAGGGACCCCTGCGCATCACCAGGTGCCTGTTCTGCCCGCTCCCCCCAGGCCTTGCCCAGGGCCCTTCCCTAACCAGCATGTTGATGAGGGTGAAGAAGAAGCAGGGGGATTGGAGGCAGCCACAGCAGGAAGGGGACCAAGAAAGGTCTGGAAGGAGTCAATTTGTAGTCAAGGGGAATTATTTCTTTATTTATTTATTTAGGTTTTTCAAAGTAGGGTTTCATTCTAGTCAAGGCTGACCTGGATTCACTGTGTAGTCTCAGGGTGGCCTCGAACTCACAGAGATCCTCCTACCTCTGCCTCCCGAGTGCTGGGATTAAAGGTGTGCTGGCTCTGTTATTATTAGTATTTTTTTTCTTTTTAAATTTTTTTTGTTTATTTTTATTTGAGAGTGACAGAGGGAGAAAGAGGCAGAGATAGAGATAGAAAGAGAATGGGCGCGCCAGGGCCTCCAGCCACTGCAAACGAACTCCAGATGCGTGCGCCCCCTTGCGCATCTGGCTAACGTGGGTCCTGGGGAATCGAGCCTCGAACCGGGGTCCTTAGGCTTCCCAGGCAAGCGCTTAACCGCTAAGCCATCTCTCCAGCCAGCTCTGTTATTATTATTTTTATGAGCTTCCTGTTCAGCCTCTTCTCTGTTGCAGAGAACAACAGCGTCGATGTGCATTTACCAGGCTGCTCACATATGCGTGGACTTGCAGATGAACCTCAGAAGTTTTCCTGCTCAACAAGGAGCTATTTGTACCATCCTGCCTGCCCTTGGAACCCCTGCCAAGAGTCTTCACAGGGGCTGGGGAGATGGTTCGATGGTTACAAGCACGTGCTCTGTGAGACAGATGACCAGAGTTCGGATCCCCAGCCGAACGCAAGTAGAACGTGCATCTGTAATTCCAACACACCTGTGGTAATGGGAGATGGGGTCAAGAGAATCCCGAAGCTCTTTCACAGACCAGCAAGTCTGATGTTTACGGTGACAAAACAATACCAGAGGCCCTGCCTTACACAAGGTAGAAGGCCGGGACCAGCGCCCTGAGGTTGTCTCTGATTTCACACACACACACACACACACGAGTCTCTATGGAATAGTGGTGGTTTGACTCAGGTGTCTCCCTGTGTTCGGGAATGCTTAGTCCCCTAGCTGGTGGCAATTTGGGAACTGGGAGTCTCCTGGAGGAGG
The DNA here is from genome assembly GCA_036346955.1 of Dipus sagitta. Lineage (NCBI taxonomy): Eukaryota > Metazoa > Chordata > Mammalia > Rodentia > Dipodidae > Dipus > Dipus sagitta. The sequence continues at coordinate 19,887,006 of CM070792.1, forward strand.
TTCCTTGTTGGGGGCGGACTTACGGGTGTTATAGCCAGTGCCCCCTTGCCAGTGTTTGGCACACTCTCCTGCTGCTGTTGTCCACCTGATGTTGGCCAGGAGGTGACGTCCAGCCTCTGCTTGTGCCATGTTTCCCCTGCCTCCAGTCTATAAGCCCAAACCATCCCCTTCCCTCCCATCAGCTGCCCTTGGTCAGGAGCTTTCTGGAAACAACCAGAATGTACCACCACCACCCTGCGAATGGCTCTGATACACCTCCTCTGACCCCCCTCGTCGCGTTCTGACATAGAATGTCTCAAGTTCCAGAGACAGGGATGACCTTTTTTTCTTTCTTGTTTGAAAGAACAGTGCTGCCTTTGTAAATTCCTCTTTCATTTTACCATGCATGCCTGAGGTCATTTTGGGAGGAGGAGAACAAGATTTTCAGTGAGCCTCACTTTCGTGTGGTCAGTACTGTAGGCTTATTTTTACTATTTGATGAGAGAGAAATGTGAGAGACAAGCTAAGGCTTAGCAATAGGCTTTTTAGAATTCTTCTGTTTTTCTGTAAGCACCTCCTGCTTCTGGAAGCTTCCTCCTGCTGCCAAAGCTGGGGTGGGGATTTAGCTGAGAAGCATCATATGGAGAGGGTTTGGTTAGCAGTTTTTTCTCTCCCACCAAATATAGTAGAGATAAGAAACTTTGGAAGTGAAGCTATTTTTGTCTATTCCCCTTTGCGTTCTAGGTATCTGGAGCAGAATTTTGGTAAACAATCCCATCTTGAGAATTAGTCCACGAGTGAGTGAAGTGTTTGCAACTCCCTTGTGAAATTACCCATGAGGCCAGAGGGAGCCAAGATCACTTTCCTGTGGATTTTCTACACTGTCTGAGACAAGGTCCCTCTAAGTAGCCCAGGCTGGCCTTGAACTCTACATCTTCCTACCACACGCCCTCCGGAATGCTGAGGTGACAGTTCTGAGACACTATATGTGGCTTTGAATTTCCAAACTCTCAATTTTTTTTTTTTTTTTGATTCTTACCTATGGGTACAATCGCCAGGGTTGGCATTCTTAGGTGAATCAAACAGGGGGTTGGAGAGATGGCTTAGTGGTTAAGTGCTTGCCTGTGAAGCCTAAGGACCCCGGTTCGAGGCTTGATTCTCCAGGACCCACGTTAGCCAGATGCACAAGGGGGCACATGTGTCTGGAGTTCGTTTGCAGTGGTTGGAAGCCCTGGCGCGCCCATTCTCTCTCCCTCTCTCTCTCTTTTTCTCTCTCTCTCCCTCTTTCTCTCTCACTCTGTCACCCTCAAATAAATAAATAAAAATAAACAAAAAAATTAGATGACTCAAACAAGCAGACCAAGTTCTAGAGCCAGCTGAATAGACAAAGCTCAATGTCAAGTTGTGGCAATGATATCACCCTGACATTATAAAGCAGGGTCCCAATACGTTCAGACACCAGGGCTTCTTCTCATTTTTCAAGGGGCACATTTTCACAAATATGAAACGGAGGCTGGGAGTGTAGTTCAGTGGTAGAACACTGGCAAAGCATACACAAGACCCTGGGTTCAACCCCCAGCATTACAACACACACAGGCACGTGCACGCACACGCATGCACACATCATTATATATTTTTAATTAATTGATTAATTAATTTGGGAAAGAGATAGAAGGCAAATAGAGAGAAAGAGAGAGAGAGAGAGAGAATGGGAGTGCCAGGGCCTCCAGCTGCTCTAAACAAACCCCAGATGCATGTGCCATCTTGTGCATCTGGCTTACGTGGGTCCTGAGGAATCAAACCTGGGTCCTTGGGGCTTTGCAGGCAGATGCTTTAACCATTAGGCAATTTATCCAGCCCTATTATATTTTTTAACATATATATATATATATATATATATATATATATATATATATATATATTTGAGAGTGACAGAGAAAGAGGCAGAGAGAGAGAATGGGTGCATCAGGGCCTCCAGCCACTGCAAACAAACTCCAGATGCATGTGCCATCTTGTGCATCTGGCTAACATGGGTCCTGGGGAATCGAGCCTCGAACCAGGGTCCTTAGGCTTCACAGGCAAGTGCTTAACTGCTAAGCCATCTCTCCAGTCCTTCCCCATTATATTTTATATTCAGTGATTACTTTTCTGTCATAACATTTTATCTCACTCTAAAAGTCCACTCACATTTCAGGGAAAATTATATTTACTATTATCAGAACTGCACCTACAGGACTTGAAAAATAGCAGTAAGTATACTAAAAACATTTATTCCATTTATTATATAATACTTGGCATATAGACAGATTCATAGATTACAGCCTTTCCCCCACAAAAATCCATATAGACAGATCATGTGATTTTTTTAAATGTTTTGCCTGCATGTGCGTGTGACTGATGACATGAATGTGTCTGTGTGTTTATATATGTATGTTTGTATGTATGAGTGCACACGTGTGTGCAGTTGTGCACAGATGTGTGAGCCGAAGCCAGAGGGCAACCTCGGGTATCACCATCGGGAGGGCCACCCACCTCATTTGGGACAGGGCCTCTCATTGGTCAGGAGTTCACTAATTAGCATAGATGAGCCAGGCCCCAGGGGTCCTCCTATCTCTGCCTGTCCCGTGCTGGAATTACTGATAATTGCCACCGTGACTGGAATTTTACATGGACACTGAGGGCTGGACCCAGGTGCTCATGCTTGTGAGGCAAGCAATTGAGCCATCTTTCCAGTCCCTAATATCTCGTTTAAAAAGCTACTTTGGAGCTGGAGGGCTGGCTCAGAGGCTAAGGCACTTGCCTTCAGAGATTAAACGACCTCGGTTCGATTCCCCAGTGCCCACGTAAAGCCAGATACACAAAGTGGTGCATGCATCTGGAGTTTGTTTGCCACAGGTGGAGGTCCTGGCGAACGCCCATTCTCTCTGTCTTCTCTCTCTGCTTACAATCAAATATAAATACAAATTTTTTGGGTTAATTCATATAAATGATTTTCAAGGAATGAAACCCTCGCAGTGATGGTTGAAATCGCTGCGTCTGGTGACCATCCACGGGTTGGTTTTGTTGCTTCAGATGGAAATTTTGGAAGGCTAAATTCTTTGAGATGAGCTACGAAGGGAAGGAAGACGGGTGACCCACATTCCTCTGGCTGGCTGTTTCTGACCTGCACGTTCCTCATTTTACACCTCTTGACTTGGGGTCCAGGGATTACACTTTGGGGAGCACTTGACTTGTTTCCTTATCATCCTCTGGGAACCACAGACAGGGCCCACCATTTTCCTCTCTCAGGAAGCCTCCCTAAGGCTGGAGAGATGGTTTAGCGGTTAAGGCTCTTGCCTGCAAAGCCTAAGGACCCAGGTTCGATTCTCCAGGTCCCACGTAAGCCAGATGCACATGGTGGTGCATGCATCTGGAGTTTGTTTGCAGTGGCTAAAGGCCCTGTCGTGCCCATTCTCTCTCTCTCCCTCCCTCTGCCTCTAATAAATAAATTAAAATAAAATAGTTTTTTAAAAAGACACCTCCCTGTCAGGAATGTACATTGCTTTTGGCCTCTGCCTTCTGCCTGGAAATGCTGGGCATAGACCCAGGAAAAAGTCTGCAGTTGTTCACGCTGAGATGGACGGGCAAGGAAGGGATCCTCACCTCCTCAAAGAATGAACTGATCGGCACCGAGTAGTGAAGATGTCGGACTCTTTCCTTTACGTATAAAGCCCTAACCACAGGGACGACAATCTGGAGTCCCTTCCAGCATGCTCGAGCTAGGATCTTGGCTGTTATCACCGTTGTAGTCTTTCTCTGGCACAGTGAAAGCCTAAGAAGCAAATAAAACTTGAACAGAACTGAGAATCAAGCATCAATGTCCTTTAGAGAGAGAGAGAGAGAGAGAGAGAGAGAGAGAGAGAGAGACAGAGAGAACAATGCAGGGAGGACTGGTTTCTCCAATGTTATCTTAAAATTTTTGAACCGAGAGTGCTTAGGGCTTCGGTCAAAAGGGAAGTGAGGGAGTTAGCGGGTCAGAACTTGCTGCAGTGACAGCTGACCTTTCACAGGCAGCTTTGCAAGGTGACTGTTCTGTCCTCAGAGTGGTGCAGGGTCCCGAGGGCAAGGCCATGACTGACTGATGATCCCCAATGACCTCGCGTGACTCGTGGTGCAGTTTGTTGGCAGCTTACGCCCCGTTCTTCCTTTCTTCCTCACCAAGTGCATCTCAGCTCTGGGTCCTGCCTAATTTAAAAAAAATTTACATTTTCAAGTCATCCTTTAGATCGATGACCAAATTTTGGACAATGCAAACCAAGTGAAGGCTATTGATGGGGAACCACGTGACTGCTTTGTTAGAAGGTCTGACACAGCCAAACACACACTTTGCCCTTCCATTTTCCTCCCCTCAGACTTTTTAAAAAAATTTTTGTTCATTTTTATTTATTTAGTTGAAGTGACAGACAGAGAAAGAGGCAGAGAGAGAGAGAGAATGGGCGCGCCAGGGCCTCCAGCCACTGCAAACGAACTCCAGACGCGTGCGCCCCCTTGTGCATCTGGCTAACGTGGGTCCTGGGGAATCAAGCCTCGAACTCAGGGTCCTTAGGCTTCACAGGCAAGTGCTTAACCGCTAAGCCATCTCTCCAGCCCCCCTCAGACTATTATATGGCTATGATGACAGCCACCATCTTACCATCCTGGGACAGGAGGAGGCCTTGAAGTAAACCATGTCCAGGCCAGTAAAGAAGAAAGCTAGGAGACCCAGGACCCCGGTGACATCGTCCTGGATCAGCCATCCAATAAGCCAATGAGCAGAGCCTCCAAATTATTATTACTACATATGTAGTTTAGAAATAAGGGAATGCGTCCAAAGGGAATGTGCTCTCTTCCCAACTCAGTGCCAGTTCTTACATTTCAGGAGACAAAGCTACACCTCACCTGCTTCAAGCCACTGTTCATGTTCCAAAGAGCAGTGGACCAAGAACCTGAGAGAAGGGCAGTCCGTCCTAGACCAACTGAATGAGACTCTAAATTTCCTGAGTTTTCAAAGCTGTCTGGGTGATTTATATGCACACTAACTGGCACGGACATAGTTTCTCTGCTTTATAAAATTGCTGACTGATGTAGCCCAGGGAATAATACATTCTTCTTGCTAATATTGAAACATAATACGTATACAATCATACGGTAGAACAACAAAAGCAAACCGAATCCTTCAAATACAGAGAGAGAACATTTCACGTAAATTAGTTAATTTACTTGGTACATGAAAGTAAGGGCATTCTTGTTTTAAAATTCAGAGTTTTAAGCCGGGCGTGGTGGCTCACGCCTTTAATCCCAGCACTTGGAAGGCAGAGGTAGGAGGATTGCTGTGAGTTCGAGGCTACCCTGAGACTCCACAGTGAACTCCAGGTCAGCCTGGGCTAGAGCGAGACCCTACCTCGAAAAAACCAAAAAAAAAAAAAAAAAAAAAAAATTCAGAGTTTAACAGAGGGATGTGTACATTTGATCTGTTGTATCATATTTCATTTTATTTATTTGAGAGAAAGAGAGAGAGAGAGAAACATGCAGATACAGAGACAGACAGAAAGAGAGAATTGGTGCACCAGGACCTCCAGCCACTGCAAACAAACTCCAGATGCATGTGCCACCTTGTGCATCTGACTTTATGTGGGTCCTGGGGAATCAAACTCAGGTCCATAGGTTTTGCGGGAAAGCACTTTAATTGCTGAGCAATCTCTCCAGCCCCATAGTTCATTTTTAATGCAATAGGAGAGATATACTCAGGTGTGTTGAAAACAATAACAATATAGTTTTGGTGGAGCTAAACTGGGTGTGGTGGTGCACACCTTTAATCCTAGCACTCGGGAGGCAGAGGTAGGAGGATCATCGTGAGTTTGAGGCCACCCTGAGACTACATAGTGAATTCCAGATCAGCCTGGGATAGAGTGAGACCCTACCTCAAAAAACCATGTATATAAATATATATAAAATTTTATTTATAAGAGAGAGATAGAGGGAATGGGCATGCCTGGGCCTCCTTCCAGTGCAAACAGACTCCATGCATGCTGTACTTTATGCATCTAGCTTTACGTGGGTATTGGGGAATCGAACCTGGACCATCAGGCTTTGCAAGCAAGCGCCTTGAACCACTGAGGCATCGCTCTAGCACCCTGAGTCTTTTTTTTTGACAGAGGTTTAGTATAAATGAAACTTCTCTTTCCTCTCTATATATTTTTAAGATATTTATTTTATTTATTTGAGAGAGAGAGAGAGAGAGGCACATAGATTGAGAGAGAGCAGGACCTTCAGCTGCTGCAAATGAACTCCAGACACAGGTGCCATGTGGTGCATCTGGCTTAAGTGGGTCTTGGGGAATCGAACCTGGGTCCTTTGGCTTCACAGGCAAATGCTGTAACCGCTAAGCCATCTCTCCAGCCCCTCTCTATATTTTTGCTATTCTCCAGCTCATTGTGTTATTAAAAATGAAATCACATCTTTGGATGTCTGCGGTTTGGCTGGCTGGGAAACTGTTTCCTGGCATTCATTAATGCTTTTTTTTGCCCCTTTCCATTTTAAGAATATTTACTGGATTTGGTATTTGAAAGAAAATGCCAAACTAAGAGAAAGAGAGAGAGAGAGAGAAAGTACACTGCATATGTTGAAAGCTGAGGAACATCTCTTTCTCTTAATTTTTATAGCTCTGTGGGTTTTGAGAATGGGAAGATTGTTCCATACAGAAGCCAAATTTTTATTTCTGTCCCCAGGAGACATGGCTTTAGCACTAGGGGTCTTGTGTAGCCTATGTTGGCCTCAAGCTCACGATGTGGTTGAGGGTGACCTTGAACTCTTGATCCTCTTCTCTCTACCTCCTAAGTGTAAGGATTACAGCCACCATGCCTACTAAAGTTAACTTTCTCATGATTTGCTTTCTTTTTTTTTTTTTTTTCCTGATGATTCTCTGAAATGTTCTTGGATTCAAATTTCCTTTTTCCTTAAATAGATCAAAATATTTCTGTCGGTGAACGCCATAACGGAAAGGAAATAGACAAAGACTCCGCTTGTCGCAGGGCCCATGCTCTGTGAGTTTCTACGGCCAGTGCCTGGGTCCGCAGCCTACTGCTTCTCATGGCCCTGAGATAACTGCAGTGTGTGTGTGTGTGTGTGGGGGGGTGGGTGGGTGTGGGTGGGTGGGGTCAGACAAGGGGAGGCTTGAAGCCCCTTCTGAGTTCACAAGTCGTCAAGCATCCACCAGTGCTAACTAGAGGGTATTGCCCAACGTCACTGACTACGTAGAAACCGACCAGCCTTCCCTTACGTTGCAATCACATCAGAAAGCGACGTGGCCAAAGCGATCCCCTCTCCCTGGTTGTGTGCCACGCAAGTTCTTCCGCCAGGCTGTCACATTTTCACGTGTGCGACACTGTGCTGGTTATCACAGTTCTCTCACACCCAGAATGCGACACTTGGCCCTCGCTAACGCCAGAGGAAGTGCCCTTCTCTGAGCAGAAATCTAAACACAGAACGAGACCACAGCTTGTTCCCAACAAGCCTCCCCTTGTGACTTCTCCCAAGAGACTGACTTCTTCAAGCAGGCTGGAAGGGTTGTAAATGGCTATGCCTCTTCCCCAGGGTGCCTTTAAGGAGGGGAGGGGGGAGGGGAAAGGCCAACTGGCTCTCCCTGAGCAGATCCTGCTAGGTCAGATGTGAAACTGGTGTGCTAATCTATAGTTTGTTTGCAAACTATGCTATAAATAAATATTAACTGAGCTGGGCGGGGGTGGGGTGGGGGAAGGTGGCTTAGTGGCTAAAGGTGCTTGCTTGCAGGACTTGCTGGCTCCAGTTCGATTCCCCACTCTCCACCTATAGCCAGATACACAAAGTGGTGCATGCAGCTGGAGTTCATTTGCAGCATCCCTTCCCCTCCCCTCCCCTCTCCTCTCCTCTCCTCTCCTCTCCTCTCCTCTCCTCCCCTCTCCTCTCCTCCCCTCCCCTCTCCTCCCCTCTCTTTTCTTCCCCTCCCCTCCCCTCCCCTCCCCTCCCCTCTCCTCTCCTCTCCTCTCCTCTCTTCTCCTCTCCTCCCCTCCCCTCCTGCCCTCTTTCTCATGCCCACACCAACTTGAGGAGGAAATGAAGTGAGCGCAGAACCCGCCCAGAGCAGCTTGGGAGCAGAATTCCTCTGCCATCCTAGCAAGCTTCTTGAGTACTTTCTACATTCCCTTTACAATACCGCTCTGGAATCAATGCTTAGGACAAGCTTCTGAGTGCAATTCGGGGCGATCTGTAAAGCTTGGAGTTCGGAAAAAGCCAATACATCCTGTAAATGCACTTGTGAGCCTCCTGCATTGATCGGGGCAGAACTAAGGGCCCAGTTCGGCCGCCCTCACCACGGGGCTCTGTGACTTGGAAGCTCCGCGGAGATCAAGTGGCTCTGAGTGTGGCTGTTGGTTAGTTCACCCTTCTGCACCCAGAAAGGCCACCTGGCAGGCTGCACACTCTGCCACCAGAGGCCACGTATACTCTGCCGGTGTCATGGGAAGTCAGCTCTCTGCAAGCACATTGCTTAACTCAGGGCTGTTCACGCTGCCCCGTCTCTGATGAAACGCCTCCTCCAGACACCCAGAGCAGCAAATCGAGTGCATTGGGTGGCTGGCTCAGGGCCAGCGTGACGTCACTGCCCATTAATAGAAGCTGATGGAGCTCAGAAAAATGGTTTAGCTCTGGCCACCATCCAGCTCCTCCTACACTTTGTCTGCCTCCAGGCAAATATATGGAAAAATCAATTTAGGAATGCTTATTTTTTTTTCACCATTTTGTACTAATTTAAGCACTGATTTTTCTAGCTACTGCTGGCTTAAAAAAAAAGCCACGTTTTTTTTGAGACAACTTATTTTTTCCCAGTTTAAATAGCTTTTTGCTTTCCAAAAAAAAAAAAAAAAATTGAGATGATGTATTGCAAAGTACACATTATTAGCATCAAAGTTTTCTCTGCTTGTCCTCAATAATATTCTCTACTTATACAAATAAAGTTGTTGAGAGGCTGGAGAGACGGCTCAGCAGTAAAAGGCATTTGCTTGCAAAACCTGTGATCCAAGTTCAATTTGCCAGTACCCATGTAAAGCCAGATGCCCATCTGTCTGTAAGTGCTAGGCAGCGAGGCCTAAGCAAGGAAGTACCAGGCCAACCTGCAGATGGTGGATTGCTTTTCTGCTTATCAGATTAATACAGCAAGCTGTGTAATAGTATAGAAACTGGTTGGGTGATGGCACGGGCCTTTAATCTCTGCATTCGGGAAGCACAGGTACTTAGGATCGCTGTGAGTTCAAGGCCAGCCTGGGACTGCAGAGTGAGTGCCGAGTCAGCCCTGGCTAGATTGAGAGACCCTACCTCGGAAAGACCAAAACAGGGCTGGAGAGATGGCTTAGCGGTTAGGTTGCCTGTGAAGCCTAAGGACCCCGGTTCGAGGCTCGATTCCCCAGGACCCATGTTAGCCAGATGCACAAGGGGGCGCACGCATCTGGAGTTCGTTTGCAGAGGCTGGAAGCTCTGGCGCGCCCATTCTCTCTCTCTGCCTCCTTCTCTCTGTCGCTCTCAAATAAATAAATAAACCAAAAAATTAAAAAAAAAAAAAAAAGAAAAGACCAAAACAGCAAAAACAAAAACAAAAGAGTAGATAACAACAGACCTGCTCTGTTGTATGAGAATAGCATTTGGCACAGGGAATTAGGCGTTTGTGAAATTCTGGGAGGGACTAAAGTACGGTTCTGGTGTTGAAATCCAGGAACAACCCCAGGGCAGCTACAAACCGCTTCACTCCCCACTGACCTAACACGATTACCACCGAAACTGGAGCCAGGAACACATTAGTTAATTGGACCTCGAAGATCAGGGAACCACTTCTAAAATCGTAGGCTTAAAACCCCCGGGCACCAGCAAGCTCCACAATGACTCATTTGAGCGCTGTCTCTTGGCTCCCGTCACTCTCGTGACGAGGGCACCAAGACCTCAGCTACTTATGTCACAGAAACATCCCAGTCTGTGGTGGCCACCGTCATAGCCTGTTCTGTGCTGCTGTAGCAGAATACTTAGACGACTAAGTGAGTCGTAAAGAAATGGAATTATTGGGCTGGAGAGATGGCATAGAGGTTAAGCGCTTGCCTATGAAGCGTAAGGACCCCGGTTTGAGGCTCGATTCCCCAGGACCCGCGTTAGCCAGATGCACAAGATGTCACATGCGTCTGGAGAGGGAGAGAGAGAGGGAGGGAGGGAGAGAGAATGGGCACACCAAGGCCTCCAGCCACTGTAAACGAACTCCAGATGCATGCGCCCCCTTGTGCATCTGGCTAACGTGGGTCCTGGGGAATCGAACCTGGGTCCTTTGGCTTTGCAGGCAAATGCCTTAACCGCTAAGCCATCCCTCCAGCCCTGGAAAGTATTTTTTTTTTAATGCGAGAGAGCGCGCGCGCAAGAGAGAATTGGTGTGCCAGGGCCTTCAGCCACTGTAATCAAACTCCAGATGCGTGTGCCACCTTGTGCACATGTGCGGCCTTGCACACTTATGTCACCTGCGTCCGGCTTACGTGGGATCTGGAGAGTTGAGCATGGGTCCTTAGGCTTCACAAGTAAGCACCTTAACCACTAAGCCATCTATCCAACTCCTTGGAAAGTATTTTTCATACTTTCTTATGTACGAATTTTGGGGGGGTGTGTGCTGGAGAGATGGTTCAGCAGTTAAGGCACTTGCCTGAAAAGCTTAACAACCTGGGTTTGATTCCCCAGTACCCACATAAAGCCAGATGCACAAAGTGGCACACATGTCTGGAGTTTATTTGCAGTGGCTGGAGACTTTGGTATTTCCATTCTCTCTCTCCTTGCAAAATATATTTTAAAAATCTTTTGGAAAAAAAAAAAAGAATTTTGTAAGATTAGCAAGATTCCAAGTGTCCCCCAACTATATTTTGTCTCTCAGTATTGGCATCCTTCCACACTGAATAGAGATGACCTGTATAATTAGTAGGATGTTGTAGAAATGACAGATGCAGAGAAATATGAGTACCTCATGATAGCTGGGAGGTGGAGAGGGGGGTGGGGAGGGGCTAGTGTCCCAATATCTTCTTAAAGGCCACATTCTCAATAATACACTAGTTCCCATCTCCTCAAGGTCCCGTCACCTCCCAGAGCGCTATGGGCTAGAAGGCAAAGCCTTCAACACGTTGTCTTTTCCTGTGAAACTCAGAGCCACTCGTGAATGTCTGACCACCCGGAAACTGTGTGAGATTCTAAATATTTAATGTCCTCTTAAGCCAGTAAATTCTGGGGCAAAATGTTACAGAGCAACAGAAAAACTAATGCAGCCCTTTGTCAGTATGCAAAACGGTATAAGAATTGCTGAATTTCTTTCTTGATCTCCAACATTCAAATTTCATTTGCTAATTCCTCTCTGACCTACAGCTGGTAGTCTTTGAGACTGCATCTCTACGCATATCCAAAGCCATTAAGAAATGCATAAATCAGAATTAAAGCTAAGTATTTCTGGGATTTTCTCAAATGTGGTAATTGGCCAACAGGAAAAGGCTTTATTATTCATATACTAAACAGCAGATCTTTTCTCAGGCAGGATGCCAAACATTTGAAACTTCTCATAAGGCTAATGTAGCCTTTGAAAATAAAACTTAACATAAACCTAACAGACATCCCCATGAAAGAACTGTGATGAATTTATAGCATAACAAACATGGCCATATGCTCATAAAAAGATAGACGCGGGCTGCACATGAGTTGGTTTTAATCTAAAGGGTAAAGATATTAATAAAATTTATTGCATTTTACAGTGACTTAAAATTTCATGTGCCAGTTCCAACAAAACATACCATTATACTTTGGATCTGAAATGTTCCCCCAAACCACATGTGTTGGATTTGGTCCCCCGTAGAGGACAGTGTTCAGAAGCAGAGCTTCTGGGAGGTGACTGGATTGTGAAGGCTCAGGAGTCAAGTCGTGGATTGACAACTTTGTGGGCTGTTGGTAATGGAGGGGGTGGCAATTTTAGGTGGAGTAGTAGGTCACTGGGAGGTGTGCCCCCTGAAAGCTAGCTTGTAATCCTGGCCTCTACCCCTTCTTTTTCTCAGCTTTCTAGAAGCCACGAGATGGCCAGTTTCCCTCTACCACACCCATCTGCCATTATATGCTACCTGGCCACAGGCCTAAAAGCCATCGGGCCAAGAAATAGGGACCAAAAGTTCTGAAGCCACGAGACAAAATAAATCTTTTCTCCTTGAAGTTGATTTCTCTCAGACATTTTGTCACGGGGCTGGAAAACTGACTAACACAGACGTCTTTTCGTTAAGCCTGTTACTCGGATGTTTTTGTGTTTTGTATCTGTGTGCATATTGCGTGTGTTACGTGTGCCCACGTATGTGAGGGCACATGTGTGCACAGGTGCACGTGCATGTGAGTGTGTACACATGTGGAGGTCCAGGGGTTGACAACAGGTGTCTTCCTTCAGTTGCTTATTTTTTTTTCAATATTTTATTTATTTGCAAGCAGAGAGACATAGAGGGAAGAGAAACAGACAGAGAGAATGGGTGCGCCAGGGCCTCCAGCCACTGCCAATGAACTCCAGATGTGTGTGCCTTTTGTGCATCTGGCTTTACGTGGGTCCTGGGGGATGGAACCAGGGTTGTTAGGCTTTGCAAGCAAGCTCCTCCAGCCCTTCACCTTATTTTTTTAAACTTTATTTATTTATTTATTTATTTATTTATTTATTTGAGAGAGAGAGAGAAAGAGAAAGAGGCAGAGAGAGGGAGAGAGAATGGGAATGCCAGGGCCTCCAGTCACTGCAAATGAACTCCAGACGCGTGCACCCCTTGTGCATCTGGCTAACGTGGGTCCTGGGGAATCGAACCTGAGGTCCTTTGGCTTTGCAGGCAAATGCCTTAACCGCTAAGCCATCTCTCCACCTTATCTTTTGAAGCAGAGTTTTTCACTCGACCTGGAACACCAGTGCAGCTAGACTAGCTGGTCAGAAAGTCCCAGGGTTCCCCTTTCCCTTCGTTCCCCAATACTGAGATCTGACCTGGCTCTTCGTGCTTGTGAGGCAAGCATTTTACCAGATGGTCATCTCCCCAGGCCCAAGATTAATTCTTTTCTTTAAACTTTTTACATTTTTGATATTTTATTTATTTACTTATTAGAGAGAGAGAGAGAGAGAGAAGAGGCAAATACAGAGAAAGAGAGAATGGGCATGCCAGGGCCTCCAGCCACTGTAAACAAATTCCAGACTCATGTGCCACCTTGCGCATCTGGCTTATGTGGGTCCTGGAGAATCAAACCGGGGTCCTTAGGCTTCACAGGCAAATGCCTTAACCACTAAGCCACTTCCTCAGCCCCCAAGATTAATTCTTTTTTTTTTTTTTTTTTTTTTTTTTGGTTTTTCGAGGTAGGGTTTCACTCTAGCCCAGGCTGACCTGGGATTCACTATGGAGTCTCAGGGTGGCCTCGAACTCACGGCGATCCTCCTACCTCTGCCTCCCGAGTGCTGGGATTAAAGGCGTGCGCCACCAAATCCGGCCCAAGATTAATTCTTAACAATGTTCTATTCCGGATCGGGCTCCGATGCCTGGTATCTCACAGTTGTTCGCAGAGCAACACTCTTCCCTCATTGTCCAAAAGAAGAACGCATGCAACGTTGGAGAATATATTAACTGGAAGTCTGGGTTGTAAGGTCCACAAATGTTATAGGGGTCCGCTTTAGCAAAAATAAATAACTAAATAAAAATTTACTGGGCAGTCATTACAGCTTTCTGGAAATCAAGTCGCAGCCAAGTTCAGTCCCCACTGGGGTATTGGGCATGATGACGACAGAGCTGGACAGTGACCAGCTCTCTGTCCCCTGTACTGGCCTCTGATCCTTCTCTCCACGCCAGCTTTGCCTTCTGACAAACTGGTTTTCTTCTGGGGTGGGGGGAAGCAGTTGTGGATGGTTCCTGAGTTTGGTGTTTTTTGGCTGTAGTCACTGGAGACTTACTCTTTGGCCTTCAATGGCAGTTGCCAGTGGACTCTACCTAGAGTCATGCTCTGCTCCTGGATGAGCTGGGGAGGGAGGGAGTGTGCCCTGAAGAAATGACAGGTTCTTCCCAGGCTGCGTTCCCAAATTACCACAGATTGGTAGCTTAAGTGTCAGACATGCATTATGTCACCGTTCTTGAGGTTGAAAGCCCAAGAGCAAGGTGTTGGCACAATTTCTTGCTTCTGAAGGCAGAGAGAGAGAGAGAGAGAGAGAGAGAGAGTTTGTCCTGGCTTCTTTGTTAGCTTTTAGTGGTTTGGTAGAAATTTCTACATTTCTTTGGCTAGTAGAAGCATCTCTTGGTCTCTCAGTCTCTGCTTCTGTCTTCACATCATGTTCTCTCTCTCTCTCTCTCTCTGTGTGTGTGTGTGTTCTTGTTGTATACAGATATCACACCAGTCATTGTGGATTAAGGTCCCACCATACTCCAGTATGACGTCATGTTAAATGAACTGATTATATAAGCAACAACTCTCATCCCAAAGAAGGTCTCATTCTGGGGTCGTGGGGGCTGGGAGATCAGCATAAAAGGTATGGCGGGGGGACTTTAATCAACTCATAACATTTGTGCAGGCCTAGTGCCTCCTATACAAGATCCCAGAGATGGAAGAACGGAAGGAAGAAGCAAGGAAGAGTTGGAAATGTAGAATTATGACTCCTTAGGGGTTTCATCTTCAAGAGAGAACAACAAGGGACAAACCTGAGCTCAGAGAGAGAAACGAAGAAGCGTTTTGGAGGGAGGACGTGAAGGGTCATAAACAAAGACAGCTCTAGTAGCTGATGACACATGACAGACTACACGGGTTGTCCCATTTTTCTGTGGCGGGGTCCTCTCCCTTGCACTGTGCTATTTGAGGTCCACTGTTTGCCTAAGGTTGGGGGGCTTGGTGAGTTTTTCACGGAAACCAATGGAACAAAGAGCCTAGGGTCTTGTGCCACACAGGGAGCCTCGGCAAAGAGAGGAGCAGAGAGCATCTGGAGAGAGGAAGAAGGTGGGGAGCAGTGCTCAGTCTTTCCTCCCCCATCCACAAGGCCCCAGAGGGGCTACTGTTTGGTATCTGAAAATGAAAATGAGCTTTTCCCCCATGGCCTGCCTGGGTCCCCAGACAACGGAACCCCACGGATGTCCCTGCTGTCCTGAATACCCGAGTGCAGGCAGAAGCTCAGTGAGTGGCTTCTGGGACCCCAGGTGGCAGAGTCTCCTCAGGCTTCTTGCCCATGCTCTCTCACCGCCCACCTCAAGGGACCAGAGAGGTCGCTGCTGCTGGGCACCGGGTGGGCACAGACTATGCACACTACCGGGGGGCGGGTCGCCTGTGGGTCATCCTAAGTTGATGAGATAAAGAGCTCCGTGGTGTAAGCGGGAGATCAGACTCACAGACCCAACGGATCAGGAAACTCAGTGACTAAATTGAGAGTGTAAAAATGAAACATTGTCTTTCTGTTACTGCTTTCGTGTGTTTAGCAGTGGATTAGACTGAGTACATATCTTTTAATTTGAATGTAAAATATGAAGGTTATATTATTATTTCTTAAAATATTTTTATTTATTTATTTGCAAGGAGAGGGCTAGAAGAGAGAGCAAGAGAGGGAGAGAGAGAGAGAGAGAGAGAGAGAGAGAGAGAGAAAATAAGAGTGCCAGGGCTTCATGAACTCGACACATGCACCACTTTGTATATCTGGCTTTATCTGAGTACTTTGAATTGAACCCAGGCCATCAGGCTTTGCAAGCCTTTAAAATGCTAAGCCATCTCTCCAGCCCAGCTGTATTTTTTTAAAATTTTTGTATATTTTTATTATTTGAGAGCGACAGAGAATGAGAGAGAGGGAGAGATAGAGAGAGAGAATGGGCGTGCCAGGGCCTCCAGCCACTGCAAATGAACTCCAGACGCATCTGGTTAACGTGGGTCCTGCGGAATGGAGCCTCGAACCGGGGTCCTTAGGCTTCACAGGCAAGCACTTAAACACTAAGCCATCTCTCTAGCCCCAGTTGTATTATTTTTATCCCTACTGTACAGATAGAAACATCTAACGCTGGTGAGGCTGAAAAACGTGGACTCTAAGCCAAGCCTGAGTGAACTGTGTAACAGGTAAACTATGTTAGTAAAGGTGTGACAAAAGCAAATCAAAGGAGGACGTCTGCTCTGATAAAGCCCACAGGCCGTGTACCATAGAAAAACCTCTCTCTTTGGTCAGGCTACTGCTGTGGGGAAACATTGATTATTCCTCTCCCAGTTCTCCTTTGAAGAGAGCCTGACTCATTAATTTTGTTTTTAAGAATGCTCCAAGGCCTTCCAAAACCATCGGAGAAGTGTTTTGCTTTCTTATCTTATGGGGTGCACCCTCTAAGGAGAGGTACATTGCTCAGAGAACAAAGGCCAGACTGAACTCTGCTATATTTTAAGAGTGAGGAGGGAAAATTCACCATGTTAAAAAATTTTTTTATTTTTTATTTTTGGACAGTAACCAAGACCCATCACGTTTCAAAACTGAGTTTTGTGGGAGTTTTGATAAAATATTAATGTCGTCTCTTGTTTTGAGGCACTAATTCTGGGAAGAACTTCACAAACACATCAGGAGAACTGTACTGTTTGCTGTGCTCGTAAAAGCAAAGCAAATTGTCACATTATAAGATTTATGACAGAAATATAACACAGCAGTTGTTTAAAGTCTCATCTAAATTCACAGGCGTGATTGACCGCTTTGTTTCATAATTTATGGTAACAGATTCAAGTTGTAGCTCATTTTGTGACACATTCCCTTACAAAATTACTTGACCTGGGGTGTTCAGATGATATTTTGCCACGATGACAAGTCTGAAAGCCTTTCAAGCATTCTGTTCACAAGCCACACGAGGAATGAAGGCGACAGTTCAAAGTTCTCTAATGATCTCAGACGATGTGATAAGGAAAATGATATACTAACTGCTGAAGCCAAATCATACGTTGGGATGAAGTCAGCTTATATGCACAATAGATTCCTTTCTCTTGAAAACCACAGTCCGGACACATTTCAGTAACTTTCTTTCTTTCTTTTTTTTTTTTTTTTTTTTTCTGGCACAAGCAGAGAAAGCGTGAGGTCTGCAATTCTGTACTGGGGCCCTTTAAAGAAACGCTGACTCGTTGTCATGGAAGGTGGCCCGGGTTACTGAGCAGGAAGGTAAATGCCAGTCACCCAGCAGTGTCTACAGTGAAACCAGTTACAACAGGAAAACAGCAGACGGGATGTGTGCATTATGACTTGACACGCCACTGCCGAAGAGACCCAAAAGAAGTTGTTAAAAGTTGTTCAATCTGGGCTGGAGAGATGGCTTAGCGGTTAAACGCTAGCCTGTGAAGCCTAAGGACCCCGGTTCGAGGCTCAATTCCCCAGGACCCACATTAGCCAGATGCACAAGGGGGCACACGTGTCTGGAGTTCGTTTGCAGTGGCTGGAAGCCCTGGCGCGCCCATTCTCTCTCTCACTCTCTATCTGCCCCTTTCTCTCTGTTGCTCTCAAATAAATAAATAAAAATGAGCAAAAAAAATTAAAAAAAAAAAGTTGTTCAATCTGGAGCTGAGCTGAAGACTTCCTCCCTGTGGACCAGCTGATAGAAAGCTGGAAAAAGGGAGCACTGCATACAGCCCAATGGGAGAGAAGTCGTCGGTGGAGATAAACAACAGTGGACACTGCAGACCTTCAGTTTGGCCAGCGAGGCCAAATGAGCCAACGGGTACAATAGTGGCATGTCTGTTATGGGGAAAACCAGCTGCTCTCTACTTGGACTGGAGGCCCACTCCATGGGAGGGAATACATGTCTGATACTGAAAACCTAGTCAAAAGCCTATGGTGGGGGAGGTCATGAGACCTGGGCTGTAACATCTGCTAATGTCTGGCTAAATGCATATATTATGCTCACCGAACAGCCCTGTAAGCACTTCTCTTAATGTTCATACCCAGATATTAATGCTATTCTCACTTTTGATTAGAGAAGCTTCTCTTTTCAGATGGCGATGACCTTGGGATGACTCAAAAGGCACCATGGTGCTGAGAAGAAGTGACAGAGGAGTTCTTAGCACTGAGACATCTCTATCACACCTTCCAAAGCTCAGGGTCCGTTGCAGAAGAGGTGGTGGAAAGAATGTAAGAGCCAAAGGAAGGGTAGGACTCCCTACAATGCACCCCTCCAGACACAAAATGGCCTGGATATCCATGACCTCACAGTGCCTGACACTACCTACACAAGACCATCATAATAGGAGGAAAAGATGATGACATCAAAATAAAAGAGAGACTGATTGAGAGGGGGAGGGGGTATGATGGAGAGTGGAGTTGCAAAGGGGAAAGTGAGGGAGGGAGGGAATTATCATGGCTCATTGTCTATAATTATGGAAGTTGTCAGTAAAAAAAACAAAAAGGGGCTGAGGAGATGGCTTAGTGGTTAAGTCCTTGCCTGTGAAGCCTAAGGACCCCGGTTCGAGGCTCAATTCCCCAGGACCCATGTTAGCCAGATGCACAAGGGGGCGCACGTGTCTGGAGTTCGTTTACAGAGGCTGGAAGCTCTGGCGCGCCCATTCTCTCTCTCTCTCTCTCTCCCTGCCTCCTTCTCTCTGTCTCTCTCAAATAAATAAATAAACCAAAGGAAAAAAAATTTAAAAAAAACAAAAAGTTTAAAAAGAGGTGGACTATCCAGAAACAACCTTCCCCACAATGGCAGACTGCTGATCTCACAACACAAAACCTACAACTCCATGCGGAATACTAGCAAGGAAGGTCCCCAGCGGAGTGTGGGCACGGGGGAGGGAAATGATGGTACCAACATGTGATGTGTTCATGCAAAGTTTCTTCTTAATAAAAAAAGGGGAAAAAAATAAAGTCAAAGTTTCAAATAAATAATAAGTTGTTGACTTTGAAAAGACTAAATTGGGAGCCATGGTGCCTTTAATGTGCTATGGTTACATTAAACATATGTTTATGTAACATTAAAACATCAAGTCGATATTATTTAAATATATTAAAATAAGTAAATGAAATTTTTAAAAAGATAGGGAAGTGGCCGCATCATAAAGAGTAGTGGGCAAGAAGTGGCTTGGAGAGGAGGAAGTTGACCAGTTAAGTTTGTATCCCAACATCCTCATGTGATGAGTGATCTCTTACTTTTTTTTTTTTTTTTTTTTTTTTGGTTTTTCAAGGTAGGGTTTCACTGTAGCCCCAGGCTGACCTGGAATTCACTATGTAGACTCAGGGTGGCCTTGAACTCACAGTGATCCTCCTGCCTCTGCCTCCCGAGTGCTGGGATTAAAGGCGTGCGCCACCACGTCCGGTTTCCATATTTCTGTTGTACAAAAGTGTCACGTTCATAACCACCCAGAGGGGTTCACAGATGCTCTTCCTTCTGCTTGGAAAGTCATTTCCTGTGATTCGCACGTAGCTGTCCGTGTTTTATCCTGCAGGTGTGTGATAGGCAGAATAATCACCCCGCAAGGATGTCAGCGCCCTTATGCCCTGAGTACCTTTGCTTGTAGAGGTAACGTGTGCGCACTGTCTTCTTGCACAAGAAAGTACAGGAGTGTTGGGTTAAGGTTCTGGGAAGGGGACGACGACCCTGGATGACCCTGGTGGCTTCGATGTAATCATGAAGTCCTTCTGAAGTGTGAGGAGGCGGGGGAGTGAGTGTCAGAAACGGAGAAAGCCCCGCCAACCCTCCGGCTTTGCAGCGGGAGGAAGAGACCGAGCTGAGCCATGCAAGCAGCCGCTCCCGGCTGCAACGGCATGGGGCATGGCCGGGGTGTCTTCCTAGACCCTTTGGAGCCATGCCCCCCTCTGACAACTTGATTCTTGTCCACTGAGACCCATATTGAAACTTTGACCCTTAGAACTATGAGATTATAACCGTGCACT
The DNA here is from genome assembly GCA_036346955.1 of Dipus sagitta. NCBI lineage: Eukaryota > Metazoa > Chordata > Mammalia > Rodentia > Dipodidae > Dipus > Dipus sagitta. The sequence goes on from CM070792.1 coordinate 19,906,909, forward strand.
AGAGCGTTTTTTTTTTTTTTTTTTAAGTCACCAAGTTCAGCTGGTTTTAATAGCGAAGAGAAGCCACATTACATGATCTTGTCATCTCTTAGAGGGGACTTCCTAATACCCTAACTAAGTGGTCTTCAGTTACTCTTTACCTATTAGGCCACTTGCTCACCGGTACCTAGAGATAAAAATAGCTAGCCGGGCGTGGTGGCGCATGCCTTTAATCCCAGCACTCGGGAGGCAGAGGTAGGAGGATCGCAGTGAGTTCGAGGCCACCCTGAGACTCCATAGTGAATTCCAGGTCAGCCTGGGCTAGAGTGAGACCCTACCTCAAAAAAAAAAAAAATAGCTTCAGAGGCTGAAGAGATGGCTCAGCAATTAAGGCACTGGCCTGCAAAGCCTAAGAACCCTGGTTCGATCCCCAGTACCCACGGAAAGCCAGAGGCACGTGGCAGTGTGTGCATCTGGAGTTCTTTTGCACTGGCTAGAGGCCCTGGTGCACCCATTCTCATTCTCTCTCTCTCTCTGCTTGCAAAATCAGTAGATAAATAATGTATTTTTAAAATATCTTCATGAGCTGGAGAGATGGCTTAGCTGTCAAGGCCTTTGCCTGTGAAGCCTAAGGACCCAGATTCAATTCTCCAGGACCCACATAAAGACAGATGCACAGGGTGGTGCATGCATCTGGAGTTCATTTGCACTGGCTAGAGGCCCTGGTATGCCCATTCTCTCTCTCTCTCTCTGACTCTTTCTCTCTCTCTCTCAAATAAATAAAAATAAAAATATTTTTAAAACTATCTTGAGAACATATATACATATGTATACACATTTTATAGTTCCTTTCCTCTTACGTATGAACTCCTAAGAGACAATAGGAGTCTGTCTGCTCATCATTGTAGGCCTAGCACTTATAACTAAGCTTGGCACCTAGGAGGTCTTCATGAAAATGGTGACGAAATAGTAATGTTCTTCCCTCTACACTCGTTCTCCTTCCTCCATTTTGCCCTTTCTGTAGTGAGTGAAATTCACAGACAAAAGAGTCTGGAACCATTTCTTTAAAAAAAAAAATAAGCTACTGGTTTTTATTGAGATATGTTTCTTTTTTCATATATTTTATTTATTTACTTGAGAGATGGAAAGAGGGAGAGAGAGAGAGAGAGAGAGAGAGACTGAGAGAGAGAGAGAGAGATGATGATGATGAGCACTCCAGGGCCTCCAGCCGCTGCAAATGAACTCCAGATGCATGCGCCACCTTGTGCATCTGGCTTATGTGGGTCTTGGGGAATCGAACCGAGGTCCTTTGGCTTTGCAGGCAAACGCCTTGACCGCTAAGCCATCTCTCCATCCCCTGGAAACATTTTAAAATGTTGGGTGGGGGTGGAAGTTTCCCTCCCTTCCTTTGCTTGCTTCTCTGCCCAAGACTGGGAATGAGTCACACTAAGCAAGTCATCACAGAATGCCATCAGATTGTTCAAGCAGAAAAGCGGGGGAAATTCTGCGATTTGGATCTCTGGTAAGTTTCCTGAGAGATACTACTTGAGCCTCAGCTTGACATGTTTTCTGATATGATACTGTCATTCTCCGGCAGCTTTCTGGAGACCCTCTATGGGCACAAGTTGCAGAAGAATGGGGGCATGGAGGCATCTGTCAAGTGTCTGTGTTGGGCACACAGGATGCCACCTGCCATGGTCACTGCGGACTTGGTCAGCCTCATCATACCCACTCTTCTCTGTATGGGTTATGTTCTAGGCTCCCTAGTTGCTCCTTTGAAACACTAATGTCAGGGCTGGAGAGATGGCTCAGCGGTTAAGACGCTTGCCTGCAAAACCAAAGGACCCAGGTTCGATTCCCCAGTACCCATGTGAGCCAGATGCACTAGGTGACATGTGTCTGGAGTTCGTTTGCAGCAGCTGGAGGCCCTGGCATGCCCATACTCTCTCTCTTTTCTCAAATAAATAAATAAAATAAAAAATAAAAAGTTTAAAGAGAAGATACTCTAGCATCATGCTTCATGTCTTCCGCCGACTGTGGGCCTGGGTGATTTGGCCCCTGTGGTAAATTTACAGTCCCGCTTCCAAGAGCAGTTCTTATTGCCTGCCAGAGCTGTATCTTCATGGCTGACTGTCTGAGGGTAGGAACATGGCCTTGTGTATTCTTGACACCTAGCTGAGGGATGACAACATCATTTACGGGGGAGCAGAGACTCTGTCCTGCTGTACACTAGACTGAGCTGGTACCTCATCCCTTTCCGCATCCCAGGAGAGTTAGTGATCTGGGTTGGTAGTCAATGAAAAATGATTAGACTGGAATGAAATGGCATAGGTGCTAGAGGCTCTCCCCTAGTGATATTTTTAGCTCGTAAGATTTTTGCCAGGACTTGTGGTACACATCTGTCATCCTAGCTTCTCCAGAGGCTGAAGTAGCACATAATTTCAAGGCCCATCTGGGCTACAGCATGATTTCAAGACCAGCTTGAACAATTTAGTGAGAACCTGTCTCAATATATATATATATATATATATATATATATATATATATATATATATATGTATATCGCCCAGTAGTAGGGTGCTTGCCTTCCAAATGCAAGGCTGTTTGTTGGTTCAATCTTCAAAACCATAAAAAGAAATACATCTACATATTTTTAGTTGGGCACTCAGTTGTCTAGGACCCATCTAAGCTTTATCGCTAAGTGTGGCCCAACCACCAAATTAGAACCAATGAGACGTGAGCAGAGCATCCTGTGGCAGTTTCTGGAAGCCTTGCCCAGCAGATGAATGACACACGTCCTCCGAGTTTCCACTGGGCTCTGTCCCCCATTCTGCTGTCTTGACCACGGATGCCTCTAGCCATGAATTGTCAAAACCACAGAGCTGGTGCTGGAGAGGTGGCTTAGCGGTGGGAGGGGCTTGCTTGCAAAGTCTGCCTGGCCTGGGTCCCATTCCCCGGTACTCACACGAAGGCAGATGCGCAAAGTGGCGCATGGATGCGGAGTGCGTTAGGAGAGGTTGGAGGCCCTGGCGCACCCATTCTCTCTTTCTCTCCTTGCAAATAAATAAAAACAAAACCAGTACCTACCTGTAGCTGGAAAAGGTGGAGCACCACTCCCACTCTGAGCTTGGAGTGAAAGAACAGATGATTTGTGAATGGAAGAAGACTGTCCTGTGAAGACATCTGACACAGACTAAGCGGTCACTAAGGGAAAGCTCTTGGGAAGCCCGATTTCCTCCTGTTCCTGTAAATAGAGACAAAAACTTGCTGCTTTCGTATGAAAGTATTATTGTCTCATATACTTAAAAGAAAACTTTTTTAAAGAAAAGTATAAGCAGGAGTAGGGGCTTTGAGAGCAGAGCTTCCTTTTCAACACTAGTGTGAGACCAGGGAAAGAGTGAGTCTACACTCCCATGAAGGGGTTAACAACCATGGGGGCTTTTAAGCAGGGGTTTCCTTGAATAGATGTTTAAAAACAAAAAGGTTTCCTAAATAATAAATTTAAAAAAAAAAATGTTTCCTAAGTCATTTGTAAAACCAATTTTTTTTCCCTTATAGAACTCTGGTTATTGTATACAAAATCATATACAATGAGATCATTTTATTTTGCCCACATTTCTGTCTGAAAAGGAGCTAAATCTATTTGACAGAACAAAGAATTACCTCACACCAAAATATGTTGGAAATAAGGCAGGATTACTCTCAATTCCAAGTGCATGAGAGATACATGATAGGAAGCTTAAAAGAAAGAGATTTCTGTCCTGGAAAAGATTAATTTTTTTTTTACATTGCCTTTCAAAATAGTGAGAACATTGACTAAGTCAGTTTCAGCCACTTGTAACAAGTATGTGACATGGCTTGCCAGAAGACATATCAACATAGATTAATCATGAAGGCAACAGTGTTACCCATAATACTCTGAACAAATGTTGTTCTGAGGACAAGACAGACAGGAAGTGGTTTTATCATAAGATCTATCCATACTTCACAGTCACTCAAGCAAGAGCCACTCTTAACTCTCACGGCTGTGGTGGCCAAGGCCACAAAGAAATCTCTGTCCGTACTTAGCTCTTCTTTAAGCAGAAAGGGAAGAGGACGGAAGTGTTCTAGTGTGACATGAGAGGACCATTCCTAGCGTCTTAAGAGAAAAAGTAGTGGGGATCATTGATTTCAATAGTCAAGAATTCACAGCAGGGCTGGAGACATGGCTCAGTGGTTAAAGGCACTTGATGGCCCGGCTTTGATTCCCCAGGACCCATGCAAAGCTGGATGCACAAAGTGGCACATGCATTCTGGAGTTCATTTTCAGTGGCAGAAGGTCCTGGTGGTGCACCTATTCTCCCTCTCAAATAAACAAAAATATTGTTTAAAAAAATAATAATTCCTAGCCGGGCGTGGTGGCGCACGCCTTTAATCGCAGCACTCGGGAGGCAGAGGTAGGAGGATCGCCATGAGTTCGAGGCCGCCCTGAGACTCCATAGTGAATTCCAGGTCAGCCTGGGCTAGAGTGAGACCCTACCTTGGAAAACCAAAAAGAAAATCCTCACTTCCTGAAAGTACAGGGCAATATATTGACTCCTGACAATTCAGCCTGGCTCAAGAAATTGTGTAGTGTCCAGAGGGCAGTGGTGGGTTTATGTGACGTAAGTTTCCTTGGGCATATACTCAAGTAGAATGAGAGTCACCAGCCGGCTGTGTGTGGTCCCGCAGTAGCCTCCTGCTGTTTCAGGGTTCCTATAGCCCATAGGTGTGCCGGTCTTAGGACCTCTGCAGCAGTTCCCACGTGGGCCCCACACTTGACTGCTGTCGCACCCTGCGGTGATGCTTATGTTAAGGACAGACGCTCATCCACTGAGGTCCATACCACCCGCCGCACAGCTGTACTTCAAAGTCACATGTCCCTTGATGTTGCAGCTGGTGGCCCCGACCTCCAGCTCTCTCATGCCTACCAAATGTGGGGCCTCCTTCCCCTTGTCTTGCCCATTTTGGGCTGAGGCAACTCCAGATGGACCCATCCTGGGCCCCAACCCCTTCTGCTCCCAACCGCAAGCAGAAGGCGCTGGACACCCCCCTTTGCTCCCCACTGCACCCTCTACCACGGCTGGAGGGGAACCCCGACACCGCGGTCCTACTTTCCTGAGCTCTCCCCTCCTTTAGGGTCCAGCCCAGGCTGACCTGGAACTCACTGTGTAGTCTCAGGGTGGCCTCGAACTCATGGTGATCCTCCTACCTCTGCCTCCCGAGTGCTGGGATTAAAGGCGTGCGCCACCACACTCCACCTCTTATTTATTTATTTTAATAAGAGAAAGAGTTGGTGCAACAGGGCCTTTAGCCATTGCAATCAAACTCTGGAGACAAGAACAGAAAGGGGTAAAGTTTATGACTTTCTTATTTTTTTTTTTTTTTAAATTTTAGAGAGAGAGAGAGACAATGAGTGAAAGAGTTGGTATGCCAAGGCCTCAGCCACTGCACTCGAACGCCAGATGCTGGCGCCACCTAGTGGGCATGCGTGACCTTGTGCTTGCCTCAGTTTTGTGCATCTGGCTTACATGGGATCTGGAGAGTCGAACATGGGTCCTTAGGCTTCGCAGGCAAGCACCTTAACAACAAAGCTGTCTGTCCAGCCCCTGTGGCTTTCTTTTTGACTTGAACCAGAGTAGGATGCCAGACTTTATTTCTCTGCAGTAGTCTTTTTCCCAGGAAGGAAAACCATCTTCCAGGAATTCGCAGCTATGCAAATCCAAGATCATGGCTTGAGGCCTGGTGGGCTCCAGCCTTATCAACATGGCCTTAGTATTGTCCCCCTAAACTGTCTATGTCTCTGCTTAGATCTTGTCTAAATTCAGGCTATTCTTGCAATCCTGGCATCACCCCCCAGACAAGTGGCTCCATTTAAAGCAACAATAGACACAGTTGCTTAATGCATGTCTCACGCTAGGGATGCTGGGGTATCGTTCTGAAAGGGAAGTGCCACTGTCCACGTCTTTAATGTGAAGAGATCAAGTCCTGAGGTAAGGTTATTACTCAAGGCTGATACTGGATATAAGGGAATTTGCCCCACTGGTTATAGAAGTGAAAATTGACACTGACTTCGACAAAAGCGTTCATTAGAAAGAAAAGGGGTTGGCTGGAGAGATGGCTCAGTAGTTAAGGTGCTTGCCTGCAAAGCCTAGCGACCTGGGTTCAATTCCCCACATAAGCCAGATGCACAAAATGGCACATGCATCTGGAATTCATTTGTAGTGGCCAGAGGCCCTGGTGTGCCCTCATACACACTCTCTCTCTCTCTCTGTCTCTATCTTTCTGCTTGTGAATAAAATATTTTTAAAAACAGCAGAATTTTTTTTTATAAAAAAGGAAAAAAGGGGGTTAAAGAAAAGAGTACCAATTTCATGAAATTCAGACTACCCACCAAGAGAGAAAAGAACAGACATTTTATTGGATCTTGGAGGGGCCTGGATTTTTTAATCATAAAGATTTTTTTTTTTTCTTTTCAGAAATCTTTTCCTCCTGTTTTACGAGGGATTTTCACATGTAAAATAGAGACTGGTTTGTCCTTACAGATACCCTGGTATTACCCTGTACCTGGTGGGGACAAGGGACAGGCAAGTTTTGTACATAGTGACAAGAGAGCAAAGGAACTTTTGATGGGACCAGGCTTTATGGATCAAGAGCACGAGATGCTCCCATCTCTTGTCTCTATGAAGGTCCCTGTGTTACTATTTCGGGCCACTGTGAGAGTGCAGATCAGCTAAGATACACATGCAGACTGGGTGGAATTGAGCCCAGGTCTGTCTTGATAAAGGGCCTAGGGAAATGGCTCAGTAGTTGAGGGAATTTCCTTGCAAAAGCCTGCCAGCCTGGGTTCAATTCCCCATCACCCATGTAATGCCGGATGTACAAAGTAGCACATGTGTCTGGAGTTTGTTTGCAGTGGAAAGAGATCATGGCATACTTTTATTCTTTCTCTCTATCTCTGTCTCTTAAATAAATAAGTGAAAATATCTTTTTTTAAAAAAATATTTTATTTTATTATTTATTTGACAGAGAGAGAGAGAGAAAGAGAGAGAGAGAGAGAAAGAGAGAGAGGCATATATATATATATATATATATATATATATATATAGAGAGAGAGAGAGAGAGAGAGAGAGAGAATGAGAGCACCAGGGCCTCTAGCCACTGCAAACTAACTCCAGACGCTTGTGCCCCCTTGTGTATCTGGTTTACGTGGGTCCTGGAGAATCGAACCTGGGTCCTTAGACTTCTCAGGCAGGCGCCTTAACTGCTAAGCCATCCCTCCAGTCCCTGAAAATATCTTTTAATTAAGCAGTTCAATAAGACATGGGCCTCAGAAGTGGAACTTTTCTAAGAACAGCTCTCCTAAGACACATTCAAAATATACCTTTCCTCTCCTCTGAGAATTTAAGAGACAGATATAGGTTCCCAAACACATAGCCATTTGAGCCCCATTTTGGCACAGTCTGTTCTAGGCCTTGTCTTTGGACGCTACGTCATGACTTTATTTTCCAACCTAGGGCAACTTCCAGCTCCAGCACACCAGGAGTTGATCAATTCAGATCTTTCCACGGCTACAGTTCAGTCCTGTAGGAAACCCCGAGGCTGGGCCGGAGAGATGGCTTAGCGGTTTGATCAGCTCAGCTTGGCTGCTCTGACCCCAGCACAACACCAGAGCGGAGAATGAGTCCTGGGCATTTTCCCAGACGTTCTAAGGCAAAGACACACACATAGTCTCTCCTCCCTCCCTTCTTCCCCCGCCTCTCTCTCATAAACACACACACACACACACACACACACACACATTTTGGTATATGAAAGGAAACCAGCTTGAGAATGCAGTCAATACCTCAGGAGGCAAACAGAGAAACAGACCAGAACCCCAGACACTAAAGCACTTGGGGTTGAACTTCCCTGAGCAATACCTCCTGGGTGCTTGTCAGTGGTGTGAGTTAATAGATTTCCTTCCTTGTTTGGGCTTGATTGAGCCAGATTTTTTTTTTTTTTTCTGCTATTTTGTGTTGACTTGGAATAAAATCCATTCCACCGAGAACCAAGAAAGTTAATATTTATTATTAGCACGGCGCTCTGGCTAACTGAGCTAACTGGCCGGCTGAATGTTTACATTTATTTACTTGGGGTTAATTAGGATTGCAATTCAGGGAGACACAGAGAGAAGACATACTGAGGAGGCCCCCAGCTCTTAAAACCTGGCATCTGTATTGTAGCTTCAAACCGCAGAGGAAGTGGTGGGGGAGGGGCGCAGGACCTGCCCATTGGGTGTTACCTTTGGAGCTGACAAAACTTAGGCTGTTTTTGTAAGAAAAGGAGTTTTGTGTAGTTTCAGGCTGTGGGTAGTTTAGGGGAAGGAGTTCCGTTGTGTGGAAGGTCAGCAGAAGTTAACACGATGTTTCAGGAAACTGAGGTTTTGGCCCCGTCCAAAGGTCAGTTTGCATATGAGCTGGTGCAAATCTCTAGCCCAGTTCAAATGGTCAGTTGTTAAGTGTGCCTGAGAATGGTTTGGCCTCCCCATATCATGTGATGGACCCTGAACTAATGCTACTTTTTTTTTTACTGCCCCCCCATGACATTTTAAAATTTATTTATTTTATTTTTTGATTTTTTTTTGATGGTAGGGTCTCACTCTAGCTCAGGCTGACCTGAAATTCACTATGTAGTCTCAGGGTAGCCTCATGGTGATCCTCCTACCTCTGCCTCCGGAGTGCTGAGATTAAAGGTGTGCACCACCACGCCCGGCTCTATTTTTATTTATGAGAGAGAGAGAGAGAGAGAAGGAGAGAGAAAGAGAGAGAGAGAGAATGAGCATGGCAGGGCCTTCAATTGCTGCAAACACATGCGCCGTCTTGTGCATTTGGTTTACATGGGTCCTGGGGAATTGAACCTGTGTCCTTTGGCTTTGCAGGCAAGCACCTTAACCACTAAGCCGTCTCTCCAGCCCGTAATGAAGGTTTTGATATGAATGAAGACTTGTCAAATCTCAGAAACAGAATGGGGCCCGGAATTGGTCCTCAGAGCAGAAACTTGACCCCCACCCACCGCTTCCTCCTCTCCGCTGCTCTCTGGAAGATTCCCGTTCGCTCACTCGAAGCGATGCGCACGGCACTCCCTGTCCAGGGCTCCTCTCCACCGAGCCCGTTGATGCCGGGAAAGCAAAAGACCAAGGTCACAGCGCTTCCCCCCGACGTTTCCTGCCAGAACATGCAAAAACCAGGGGAAATGACAAAAAAAAAACTATCTCTGCATGTTTCCTTTTTTTTGGGGGGGGGGCGCTTCTGAAGCACTGTTTGTCTTTGCAACTCTTAGGGAAACATGGACACTTACACATTAAGGCAAGTTTAATATCAGAGGTTCAAGATAGCCCCGCCATAAATCCCTCGCCTACTTTAAAGCCCTGCCAGGGCCTCACCCCTTGATTCTCACTGGTGGATGACAGAGTGGGGAGCGCAGACACATGCATAAGAGGGCCGCCTGGGTCCCTTGGGCTTAAAAGGCAAGTGATATATAAGGAAAAGCAGCAGGAGTCAGCAGCTGGGGGGGCCAGGGGTGCGGGCTTGAGTTGGGGGGTGCAGGGGGCGGTGTGGGCGAGGAGCAGCCTGGCTGCGGCCTGAAGGTGAGACAGGTCACGGGGTTAGAACCGAGGTTACATTACATACATACCAGTGTGGGAAGGGGAAACTTGAATAAAGCAGTGGTAATGGGTTTTTTTTTCCTGTGGGCTCTTAAGCAAGAGAATGGCGTGACCAAAGTGATATGAAAGAAAAAAGTAAAGCTGGGCGTGGTGGCGTACGCCTTTCATCCCAGCCCTCGGGAGGCAGAGGTGGGAGGATCGCCGTGAGTTCGAGGCCACCCTGAGACTCCATAGTGAATTCCAGGTCAGCCTGGGCTAGAGTGAGACCCTACCTCAAAAAAAAAAAAAACAAAAGAACAAAAAAAAAGTACTGTTTCATACTTCAGTGCGTGTATTGGAATTGACAGAGCCCAGCAGTGGGCGCAGGAGTGAGGGGACACTGGTAATAATTAGACAAGGAGTGCTGTCCACGGAAACAGCAAAGACCCGTAGACACAACCTTCGATGTTGGCCCATGCTGTGCCAGGAGGAGCCTGGCGGAGAACTAAGCACCTCCTTCTCAGAAACCGCCTCTCTTGGACAGTTTGCTGGGTAGTTTTTTCACTGGGACTTATTTATCATACTGATTTCTCTCTCTCTCTCTCTTTTTTTGCATGTGTGCATATAGTATGTAAGATATGATAAACCGGGCATGGTGGCGCACGCCTTTAATCCCAGCACTCCGGAGGCAGAGGTAAGAGGATCGCCGTGAGTTCGAGGCCACCCTGAGACTACAGAGTGAATTCCAGGTCAGCCTGGGCTAGAGTGAGACTCTATCTCGAAAAACAAAGCAAACAAACAAAAAAAAAGACATGATAAAAGTGTGTGGTGTGGTGTGGTGCATGTATGTACAGTGCACATATGTGTGCGTGAAGATACCTGCAGCCTGAGCCTGAGTGGGCAGGGGCCAGAAAAGAATACCAGATGTCCTCATCCACTGACCATGAACTTCATTTTATTTTATTTTTTAAGTATTTCTTTCACTTTTTTAGTTTTTATTTATTAGAGACAGATAGAAGGAGAGAAAGGGGTGGGGGTGGGGGGAGAGAATGGGCGCACCAGGACTTCTAGCCATTGCAAACTATAGACACATGCGTAACTTTGTGCATCTGGCTTACATGGGTCCTGGGGAATCAAACCTGGGTCCTTAAGCTTTGTAGGCAAGTGCCTTAACCACTAACCCATCTCTCCAGCCCTGAATCCTGTTGTTTTTTTTAAATGTTGCAGTAACTCACGCAAGGCGTCAATTTGTGATGCTTTATGTCTTTATCAATGAAACAGTTTCCTGGTAATATCTGATTTTTTTTGAAAGCCGTTCTTGGGCTTAATGCAAAGTGCCACCACACTTGGTAAGTCTTTTTTTCTAACTTATTTATTTGAGAGACAGAGAGAGAGAAAAGATGGGCACACCAGGGCCTCCAGCCACTGCAAACGAACTCCAGACGCATGCGCCCCCTTGTGCAGTGGGTCCTGGGGAATCGAGCCTGAGTCTTTTGGCCTTGCAGGCGAATGCCTAAACCGCTAAGCCATGTCTCCAGCCCATCATTAACTTTTCCCTTGAGACAGAGTCTCTCACTGAACCCAGAGCTGCCTGTTTTGGGTCAGAGCGAGCCCCAGCGTTTCTCCTGCCTCTCTTCTCTGTAACACTGTAACTTACAGTTGTGTGTGGCCACATGCAAATTTCATGTGAGTTCTGGGGTTTCATTTCAGGATGGATAAGACCCTCACAGGGCCTCATACTGAGGTTTCTTTGTTGTGTGTGTGTGTGTGTGTGTGTGTGTGTGTGTGTGTTGTGCATAGGCATGCATGTGGAGTTCAAGGGACAACCCTGTTTTGAGACAGAGTCTCATTCACCACTCCCTTTGTGATCGCCCCGCCTGCAGAGCCATAGAGGTCTTCAAACTGTGTCCAAATATCCAAACGTTTCCCAGAGGTGCATTAAGGATCTCATTCAAACAGAATGCTTCTGCATTGATCCATGCTGGGCAGGTGAAGGCTTGAAAACTGACCTTTTGGGCTGGAGAGATGGCTTAGCGGTTAAGCACTTGCCTGTGAAGCCTAAGGACCCCGGTTCGAGGCTCGATTCCCCAGGACCCACGTTAGCCAGATGCACAAGGGGGCGCACGCGTCTGGAGTTCGTTTGCAGTGGCTGGAGGCCCTGGTGCACCCATTCTCTCTCTCTCTCTCTCTCTCTTTCTCGGCCTCATTCTCTCTCTGTCTGTCACTCTCAAATAAGTGAATAAAACAGAAAAGAAAAAAAGAAAAAGAAAACTGACCTTTTCACAATGCCCAAAGCCCAGTGCCGTTGGGAATGATTAAATTTGGGTTTGTATGTGTCCGGAAAACCAGGGTCTTGGAGACGTTAACGCTCCTCACTCCTTAGTCAGAGCTCTCAAGTACCTACAGAGGACGTGGCCTTTTCTCTTTTCTGGTTGTTTTGCCCGTGCCACAGCCTGACCTAATTTAAGACCCAGTTCAATATACAGAACACCTTCCCTCCCCATTGTAATTCCAGCTCTTCACTGGGGGGAGGTGGGAAGAATTAATCTAATGTTATTCTTATCATCAGCAACAATAATAAAACGTGACAAAACACTGGTGAGATTTTTGTTCAGTCAGATCGTTAGACAAGAACAGGAGAGAGAGAGAGAGGGGAAAAAGAAACCAACATTTTCTCCTTGACTAGAAAGATGGTGTGTCAGTCTGTGGCTTTGGGGACAGGACTGGGCAGGAGGGAGGACGAGGAAGCTCCGGAGCAGTGCCTGGCTCACAGAATCGTTCCAGACACTCGGTTCAGAGATCCTTCCATTCGCCTCACAAATATCAGCTCAGTCTCTAGAAGGAACATTTATTCACCCCCGCGCTATCTCTTAGTGCCAACAGTCTTCATACAAATGATATCTGGAATCTGTCAGCTGATCTTACCGTATTACCTGAGTTACCCAAACACGAGAGCTCTTTATGAATAAATTTACCGAATGTGTAAATAATTTACTTTAATTTCATTTTTTTTTTTTAATTTTGGTTCTTCGAGGTAGAGTCTTGCTCTACCCCAGGCTGGCCTGGAATTTACTATGTAATCTCAGGGTGGTCTCGAACTCATGGCAATCCTTCCAGCTCTGCCTCCCAAATGCTGGGATTGAAGGCGTGTGAGACCACGCCCAGCTAATTTCATTTTTATCTTCTGAATAAATTTCCCTCTTGAATAAAATAGCATCTTGGGCATTTTGGACAAGTCTAGAAACAAACCAACCACCAGCTTTTCCTCTCTATCTGTCATCTTAGGTTGAGGAATGCAGGTGACCTAAATGACACAGGCCCACTTTCTCCCTTCAAAACTCCAGTGTTGACATAGGACACTGTGACACAGGAGTTGCAGGACATTACAGTTCCTGATGACACCCAACCAGGTTGGCCTCTGGGACACAAAGCAGGGCAGCAGATGGAGTAGAAGAAAACAAAAGAGGGGCTGGAGAGATGGCTTAGCGGTTAAGCGCTTCCCTGTGAAGCCTAAGGACCCCGGTGTTCGAGGCTCAATTCCCCAGGACCCACGTTAGCCAGATGCACAAGGGGGCGCACGTGTCTGGAGTTCGTTTGCAGTGGCTGGAAGCCCTGGCGTGCCCATTCTCTCTCCCTCTCTGTCTCTCTCTCTGCCTCTTTCTCTGTGTCTGTCACTCTCAAATAAATAAATAAAAATAAGAAAACAAAATAGCAATGTCAAGGTGTATGGAAGTTTTTTTTAAAGTATGCACTACCACACCCAGCTATATTTTATTATTATTATTATTATTATTATTGGCTTTTTAAGGTAGGGTCTCACTCTGGCCCAAGTGGCCCAGGCTGACCTGGAATTCACTATGTAGTCTCAAGGTGGCCTCGAACTCACAGCAATCCTCCTACCTCTGCCTCCTGAGTGTTGGGATTAAAGGCGTGCAACACCACACCCAGCTATCTTTCATTTTTATTTATATTTGGTAGAGAAAGAAGCAGAGAGTGTGAAAGAAAAAGAAGCATATATATACATACATATATGTATATACATATATATGTGTATATATACATATACATATACATATATATATGTACATATATATATATATATATATATATATATAGAGAGAGAGAGAGAGAGAGAGAGAGAGAGAGAGAGAAATGGGTGCACCAGGACCTTCAGCCGCTGCAAACGAACTCCAGATGCATGTGCCATCATGTGCATCTTACCTTACGTGGGACCTGGGAAACTGAACCTGGGTCCTTTAGCTTTGCAGGGGTAGTGTCTCAACCACTAAGCCACCACTCCCTGCAGCCCAAGGTCTGTGGCAGTTTGAATGTGAAAGCTTGCATGGACCCCATAGATGCAGGCATGTGTGATTAAGCTTCCTGCTTGAGCCCTTAGCAGACAGATCTGCTATTGGAGGTCCACGTGACTGGGGGGTGGGGGTCTGACTGTTCAGACCTAAGGTGTGCCTGGGGGCGGGTCTGATTCTCATCCAGAGGTGTGTGGAGGGCTATTGGTGTGGCTGTGGATGGTTTGTCTCTGTTTAGATCTATGAAAGGGAGCCAGCTGCTTCTACCTCTCACGGAACTGCCCCTGGATTGGCAGGCCTGAAATAACCCCCATGTCCTTTCGTAAACTGTGTCTGGTTGGATATCCCTCCCAGCACCACGGAGCTGACTGCAACGCCACCAGACGTTTTTGACACCAGAGCCGCGCAATCTGAACTGTATTTTATATGGTTGAATTTCGTGACACAGGGGAGGTACCGGAGACAGGAGGCGTGAGGACCAGGACAGAGGGTCAGGGGTGAGGGTCGAGGCAAATGCTGAACAGTGGGGGGCGGGGGGTTCAGTGAACGGTTACCCCTGAGAGCTGACTGGGACTCAGAGGAGAACGATGAGTTCATTTGGGGACACGGTGAGTATAAATGGCTGTGAGACTTCCATATGGAGATGTTCCGAGTCAGCCCAGCCTCAGGGGAACTGAGTTTGTCATCTGTTTCTGCTCCGTTCAAGAAAGCTCTCAGAAATGCATGACGACTTAGGTTGGGTCCAATGCCAAAGCTTAGCCGTCTGACCTAATCATCATTCTCTTATTTTTTTTTTAAAAAAAGGATTCTCTGGAGAGCTAAAGACATTTGATAAATTTTGATAAATTCCAAATGCTTAAAAGCATTTATTTCGGGGCTGGAGAGATGGCTTAGTGGTTAAGATGCTTGCCTGCAAAGCCTAAGGACTCAGGTTCTATTCCCCAGTACCCACATAAGCCAAATGCGCAAGGTGGCGCATGTGTCTGGAGTTCATTTGCGGTAGCTAGAGTTCCTTGAATGCCTATTCTCTTCCCTCTCTCTCTCTCTCTCTCTCTTTCTCTCTGTGCCTCTTTTTCTGTCTCTCCCTCTCAAATAAATAAATAAAATATTTTTTTAAAAATTTAAAATGTTTATTTCATGCAATGCTGTGCTGATTTTCAGAAGATGTATGCTGTGTAGATAGCACATGGCAACATTTGTTTCCTGAAATCAAATTGAATTTAAAAGTGTATTTTGGGGGCTGGAGAGATGGCTTAGTGGTTAAGCGCTTGCCTGTGAAGCCTAAGGACTCCGGTTCGAGGCTCAATTCCCCAGGACTCACGTTAGCCAGATACACAAGGGGGTGCAAGCATCTGGAGTTCGTTTACAGAGGCTGGAAGCTCTGGTGTGCCCATTCTCTCTCTCTCTCTTTCTCTGCCTCCTTCTCTCTGTCGCTGTCAAATAAATAAATAAACAAACAACAAAAAAAGTATATTTTGGGTTATCGTTGA
This sequence comes from Dipus sagitta, assembly GCA_036346955.1. Taxonomy (NCBI): domain Eukaryota; kingdom Metazoa; phylum Chordata; class Mammalia; order Rodentia; family Dipodidae; genus Dipus; species Dipus sagitta. The sequence goes on from CM070792.1 coordinate 19,922,328, forward strand.
GGAAGATGCAACTGAATCAGAGTTCAGTACTTTTTTAAGAAATATATTTTATGTATTTCAGAAAGAGAGAGATAGACAGAGAGAGAATGGGCACACCAGGGCCACCTGCCACTGGGATGGCTCAGCGGTTAAGGCATTTGCCTGCAAAGCCAAAGAACCCAGGTTCGATTCCCCAGGACCCACGTTAGCCAGATGCACAAAGGGGAACACGCATCTGGAGTTTGTCTGCAGTGGCTGGAGGCCCTGGTATGCCCATTCTCTCTCTCTCTCTCTCCCTCTTTCTCTGTCAAACAAATAAATAAAAATAAAATATAAAAAAATGGGGCTGGAAAGATGGCTTAATGGTTAAGGTGCTTGCCTGCAAAGCCAAAGGACCTCAGGTTCAGTTCTCCAGGACACACGTAAGCCAGATGCACAAGGTGGCACATGCATCTGGAGTTTGGTTGCCGTGGCTAGAGGCCCTGGCATGCCCAGTCTCTCTCTTCCTGTGTCTTTCTCTCAAATAAATAAATAAAAATAATAAAATATTTAAAAAACTTATTTATGTGTGCATGTATGTATGTATTTGTGTGTGTGAGTGCAGGCACACCTGTTGTGACATATGTGTGAAGAACAGAGGACAGCTTTCTGGTCCTTCCTCACCAGCCTACCTCGTTTGATGCAGGATTCCTCTTGATCTTACTCTGCTGTTGTTATTTCTGCTACACCTGCTGGGAGCTTCCAGGACATTCTCCTGTCTCTGTCCCATCTCACCAGCATTTTGTTTCCTGCTTCTTTCTTTTTCTTCTTCTTTCCTTTTTTTTTTTTTTTTCAAGGTAGGGTCTCGCTGTAGCTTAGGCTGACCTGGAATTCACTATGTAATCTCAGGGTGGCCTTGAACTCACGGTGATCCTCCTACCTCTGCCTCCGGAGTGCTGGGATTAAAGGCATGCACCACCACACCCGGCTTTTTTTTTTTTTTAATGTGGGGTCTGAGAATCAAACCTGGGTGCTGAGGCTTGAGCAGTGAGCACATTATCCACTGAGCCATCTCCCCAGCCCTTTCCCTCGAATTTTAAGATACAAATAATCACTCCAGACTTTTCATTTAGAAACATTAAAAAAAATGGGGCTGGGGCGATGGCCCTGGTAGTTTATAAAGCACTTACTTGCAAAGCCTGACGGCCTGGGTTATTCCTCAGTGCCCAACTAAAGCCAAATGCACGGAGTGGCCCGTGGGTCTGGAGTTCGTTTGCAGAGGCTAAGAGGCCCTGGTGTGCGCTCTCTCTCTCTCTCTCTGACTCTGCCCTTGCCAATAAATAAATAAAACTATTTTTAAAGAAATAAGAATCAGTACCATGGCACACCAAGCCCAGATTCTTGCCTGCCTAACATCTGTCCCAAATAAAGGCCCACTTTGATAGAATTAATTCAGCATTCATGCTTGTACTTACTGAACACTGGAACCACGAAACATAATTCTGAAGTGAATTCATGTAAACAAACCTTGGATTCCATATAGGTAACACTAGTCTATATGTTGTCCCATACTTTCATTTCTATTTTTAAATATTTTTACACTGTAAAATTACCTTTCTTTTTCTTTTCTGATTTTTCAAGGTAGGGTCTTGCTCTAGCCCAGGCTGACCTGCAATTCACTATGTAGTCTCAGGGTGGCCTCGAACTCACTGCGATCCTCCTACCTCTGCCTCCTGAGTGCTGGGAATAAAGGCATGTGCCACCACGCCCCTGGCTACCTTTTTTTCTTTTTCTTTCTTTCTTTCTTTCTTTCTTTCTTTCTTTCTTCCTTCCTTCCTTCCTTCCTTCCTTCCTTCCTTCCTTCCTTCCTTTCTTTCTTTCTTTCTTTTTATGAGAGAGAAAAAGCAAGAGAGAGAGGCGGAAAGAGGAAAGAGAGAATTGGAACTCCAGGGCCTCCAGTCACTGCAATCGAATTCCAGATGTGTGCACCACCCTGTGTGGCCTTGTGAGCTTGCGTCACCTTGTGCATCTGGCTTACGTGGGACCTGGGGAGTTGAACATGAGTCCTTAGGATTCACAGGCCAGCGCCTTAACCATTAAGCCATCTCTCCAGCCCTACAGTTATCTTTCTAAAGGGATCCAGCTTGATCTCTCACTGGACCATTTTAAATAAAACCAAGGGCTTTTTTTTTTGTGCTTTTACCTGCACATATGGAAGCACAAGTAATCACTCTTATGTTGAGGTAGATATAATGTTCATATCAAAGGTCAGAAAAGCACTGCAGAAATCAACCACAGATGAAATTAGAATATTTTAGACGTATGATATTTAACCGCATTTTATATACAATACCTCCCAAATCTAGCTGGCGTCACAGACATTTGCCCTGATGACATTTACAGTTGACCAGTCACATTTCAAGAACAGCTGCCTTTTTAGGATCCTCAGCAAATGGGAAAATGTCCCATTCTTTTTTTTTTTTTTAATTTTTGTTTATTTTTATTTATTTATTTGAGAGCGTCAGACAGAGAGAGAAAGAGGCAGATAGAGAGAGAGAAAATGAGCATGCCAGGGCCTCCAGCCACTGTAAACAAACTCCAGACACGTGCGACCCCTTGTGCATCTGGCTAATGTGGGTCCTGGGGAACCGAGCCTCGAACCGGGGTCCTTAGGCTTCACAGGCAAGCGCTTAACTGTTAAGCCATCTCTCCAGCCCCAAATGTCCCATTCTTAAAAAAACAAAACAAGACAAAAAAAAAAACCCAGTATCTTTGAAAACAGAGAAGTGTGGAATGTCTTTTAGCATCAGTTATTGCCGCCTTGACTATCAACTATCAGAAACAACCCAGGCTGGATTATGCTGCGTTACCAACGTAAATTTAATAGCTTGAAACAACAAAGTTCATCACCCCCCCCCCACCCCCAGGCTTGTGTCCATCGCGGCTCTACAGAACACTGCACTCACTCCACACAGGGAGCCGGGGGATCGGTTCCCACCGCCGGAACAGGGCTGCTCCCAGGGAGGGAAGGAACGTGGTGACGTCACCGGTGTGAAAATCTACCACGCAACATGGAGTCGTTCCTGTCACGTCTGACCCAAGGAAAGATAAGGAAGGAAGGGAAGGTCAGTCCAGCCCACACCCGCTGCAGTGAAACGGCATGCTCTGTCTTGAAAGATCAGCTTTTTTTTTTTTTTTTTTTTTCCAAGCAACTGATGGAAGAATTGTCAACTATGACCTTGAGACTCATTTGATGTAATGTAACTGTCACCACTTGTTGATGGGAGCTTGCAGGCTCTGGCCGTGAACTTCCTTCTAAAAGAACTGCACATTTCTGGGGCCTAGTTAATTCTTCACACTCCCCTTTGCACACCAGAGGTCACACAAACTTGCACATGTCTGCACCCCAGTCCTATTCTTTATTCTCAAATAAAAATTCCTTAAATTTTTTAAAAAATATTTTGTTTATTTATTTGAGAGAAAGAGAAAGGAGGAGGCAGAGAGAGAGAGAGAGAGAGAGAATGGGTGCACAAACAAACTCTAGATGCATGAGCCACCTTGTGCATCTGGCTTGCATAGGAGCTGGGGAATCGAGCCTGGCTTCCCAAGGCTTTACAGGCAAGTGCCTTAACCGCTAAGCCATTTCTCCATCCCCTTGAGAAATATTTTTATTCATTTATTTGAGAGAAAGAGAGACCAAATGGGTGCACCAGAGCCTCTTGCCACTACAAACAAACTACAGACACGAGCCAGTGTGGTTTTATGTAGGTACAGGGGAATTGAACCTACTCAGAATAGCAGGCCTTGCAAACAAGCACCTTTAACTGCTGAACCATCTCTCCTGCTCTAAAATTTCCCTTGTTGGAGACTTGTCTATATGTTGCTTGACTTTGGCATTGGCCAACTCATAACAGACTCCACCAAGAAGACATGCATGAGACTTTCATTTGCATGCCATAGGGCAAAGCAAGTCACATGGCTGTGATTCATATCAAGAACACAGGGGAGGTTGGAGAGATTGCTTAGTGGTTAAGGCACTTGCCTGCAAAGCCAAAGGACCCAGGTTCGAGTCCCCAGGACCCAAGTAAGCCAGATGCACAAGGTGGCGCATGCATCTGGAGTTCGTTTGCAGGTGGCTGGAAGCCCTGGCACGCCCATCCTCTCTCTCTCAAATAAATAAGTAAAAATAAAATATTAAAAAGAAAGAATACAGGGGAGAATAATTCCCTAATGTCCACAGAATTAGAAAATACTGATGACCAACACCAGCACCTATTATAGCAACATATGTTCAAAATTTGTTTTGTTTCAAATGTGGCTTGCTGTGGGGTTAGAGGCGTGCGGGGGCAGAACGCGGGCCTATCGCGGTGAGTTGCTGTATCGGGCAATTTGAGACCCTGAACTTGGCATTGGGTGGTTCTTGGATTTCAAGAACAGAACCAGTACTGGGATCATCTTCACATAGATTGGCCTGTCTCAAAATGTACTCATAAAGGAAATTTGGACAGATGGTGGGAATAATAAAATCCTGATGGTCGTGCGACCATTAGACAAGTCCGAGCGAGGGCACCTCCGTCTTTAGAGTGGTGACCTGTCTTCCATCCCTCCTGTCCTCCTTCCAGAACCCACGGATGGTGTCCCCTGCTTTGCTTTCATATTTGTGCTTTGGGAACACCTCACACATTTTTTTTTTAATTTTTTTGCTTGGGGAATTACTTCTTTTCAAATGGTTTTAATTTTTAAAAGCTCTTTTTGTCTTGGTGTCATCTGTATTCAGTTGAGAGGAATAGTTTGTGAGGACATTCATGTAGGGCCATTCCTATTTTTATTATTTTCCAATTCATTACTTTTCTTTTGGACTCTTATCCCTCCACTTTTATGTGTTTTCCCCCTAAGTGGCTCACAATGTGAATTCTTTGGATTGTTGAGAATGTAATAGTTTGGCAGTGAAACCATTCTCCTAGGGCTGTAAGGATGGCTGAGCAGTTAAGGAGCTTGCCTGTGAAACCTAAGGATCCAGGTCCGATTCCCCAGGACCCACGTTAGCCAGATGCACAAGGGGGCGCATGTGTCTGGAGTTCGTTTGCAGTGGCCAGAGGCCCTGGCACACCATTCCCTATCTGCTTCTTCCTCTCTCTTCCTCCCTCCCTCCCTCTCTCTCTCAAATAAATAAATAATAAATAAATAAAACCATTCTCCCAAATTGAATCCAACCACATCAATCTCCTTATTACTCTAATTTCTTCTTTGTTTCAAAGTTTTCTGAAGCCAGGTGAGGTGCAATGAAATTTGTTTCTTTTTATTTCTAAAATATAACTTCAAACCAGGTGCATGCCTTTAATCCCAGCACTTGAAAGGCAGAGGTAGTAGGATTGCCGTGAGTTCAAGGCCACCCTGGGACTACAGAATGAATTCCAGGTCAGCCTGAGCTAGAGTGAGACCCTGCCTTAAAAAACAAAACAACAACAACAAAAAAACAAAAAACAAAACAAACAAAAAAAGTGTGTGGGGGGAGGCTAGAGGGATGGCTCAGCAGTTAAGGTGCTTACCTGCAAATCCTAAGTACCTGAGTTCAATTCCCCAGGACCCACATAAGCCAGATGCACATTGTGGCACATGCATCTGGAGTTCATTTGCAGTGGCTAGAGGCCCTGGTGTGCCCATTCTCATACTATCTCTATTTGCCTCTCTCTCTCTCTCTCTCTCTCTCTCTCACACACACACACACACTCTCTCTCTCTCAAATAAATAAATAAAATGTTTAAAAAATATAGCTTCTATGTAATAACTTTTTCCAAATATTGGATAATCAAAAAATTCTTTTAGGGGCTGGAGAGATGGCTTAGCAGCTAAGGCATTTGCCTGCAAAGCCAAAGGATCCCGGTTTGACTCTCCAGGACCCACATAAGCGAGATGCACAAGGGGGGGCAGTGCATGCATCTGGAGTTTGTTTGCAGTGGCTGGAGGCCCTGGTGTGTCCATTCTCTCTGTTTCTTTCTCCCTCTTTCTCTCTTTCTCAAATAAATAAATAAATAAAATATAAAAAAGAACTTCCTTTAGGGAGTGGTGAGCTGGTAAATGGTTGGTAAAGTGCTTGGCTCACACAAACATGAGGACCTGAGTCCTATCTTCTGTACCTACGTAAAATGCCGGGCATGGACGTGCACAGCTGTAATCCCTGCTCTAAGGAGACAGAGGCAGAGGATTCCTGGAGCTTGCTGGCCAGTAAGTCTAGCCTACTTACTGTGTGACAGACCAACGAGAGACACTGTCTGTGGTGGTTTGATTCAGGTGTCCCCCACAAACTTACGTGTTCTGAATGCTAGGTCCCCAGCTGATGGAGATTTGGGAATGAACACCTCCTGGACGCAGTGTATTGTTGGGGGTGGGCTTATGGGTGTTACAGCCACTGTCCCCTTGCCAGTGTTTGGCACACTCTCCTGTTGTTATTGTCCACCTTATCTTGGCCAGGAGGTGATGTCCACCCTCTGCTCATGCCATCATTTTCCCCTGCCATCGTGGAACTTCCCCTCGAGTCTGTAAGCCAAAATAAACCCCTTTTCCCCCAAAGCTGCTCTTGGTTGGGTGATTTCTGCCAGCAATGCAGGAACCTGACTGCAACACTGTCTAAAAGGTGGTGTTCCTGAGGATAACCTGAGGTTGTCTGCCCTCTGGCCTCCCCATGCATACACATCCATACATGCTCATGGGCACCCACCCACATATGAACATGTCTTGCACCCCCTGCCCCAGACCAAAAATAAAATCTTTAAATGTTGTCTATAAAGAGGAGACATCAGAACCTTGGGTGAACATAAACCCTAGTTTCTGTTGGAGGACAAAGATAAAAAGCGCCACTTGGCAAACATCAAGGAAGAGAGCCGGTCTGACGATGCAGAATCAGCTAAGTTAATATGGAGTTCAGGGCCCCATCCATCAATGGGCTACGAAGTCACTATAACTGCCTACTCTATGCAGATTTTCTGGAGAGACGAGAGAAAAGAAGGAACTAATTTAGTCCCACTTATAAAACTCTCCATTCCCCATACCTTCAAAATAAAAGCCCATAGTTTGACTTCTATACAGCGTATAGTCTTACTTTTTAAAACTTAATCAATGATTTCAGAGCAGTGCCAAGCTCCTATAACACGCCTTTGCCCACATACCCACAATGCCCCCCACCTCTCAATACCTAGTTCCCAAAGGGTCCACACAATGACAGTGGACGAGTGAACATCATTATTACCCCAAGTCTTTAGAGTTCACTCCCGAGCATGTACATTCTGTGGGTCTGGACATACGTATCCACCACTATGTATCAGGTGCAACCTTCCTGCGCTGGAGAGATGGCTCAGCAGATAAGGTACCTGTCTGCAAAGCCCAATGACCTGAGTTCAATGCCTCAGTACCTACAAAAAGCCAGATGCACAAGTGGCACATGCATCTGGAGTTTGTTTGCAATGGCTAAAGGCCCTGGAACATTCATTTTCTCTCTCTCTCTCTCTCTCTCTCTCTCTCTCTCTCTCTATATATATATATATATATATATATACATATATATATATATATGAATTGATTAATTAAGAAAAACAACCTTTTAATCCCTAATCCCAGCACTTGGGAGGCAGAGGTAGGAGGATTGCCATGAGTTCGAGGCCAGCCTGAGAATACATAGTGAATTTCAGGTCAGCCTGGGCTAGAGTGAGACCCTACCTCGAAAAATAACAACAAGGGCTGGAGAAATGGCTTAGCGGTTAAGCGCTTGCCTGTGAGGCCTAAGGACCCCGGTTCGAGGCTCGATTCCCCAGGACCCACGTTAACCAGATGCACAAGGGGGCGCATGCGTCTGGAGTTCGTTTGCAGTGGCTGGAAGCCCTGGTGCGCCTATTCTCTCTTTCTCTCTCTCCCTCTTTCTCTCTCTGTCGCTCTCAAATAAATAAATAAAAATAAACAAAAAAATTAAAAAAAAAGAAAAATAACAACAACAACAACAACAAAAAAATGCTATGAAGCTGAGCATGGTGGCACATGCCTTTAATCCCAGCACTTGGGAGGCAGAGGTAGGAGGATTGCCGTGAGTTCAAGGCCACCCTGAGACTATATAGTGAATTCCAGGTCAGCCTGAGGTAGAGTGAGACCCTACCTCAAAAAACACAACCTTCTTCCTACACAAAAACGCCTTGGTACTTTTTTCCTCATGCCTCCTCCTCTTCTTCCTCCTCCCAACGCCATGCAACCTCAGATCTTTTTTCCCATCTCCATAGCTTAGCTTGTTCCAGAATGGCAGGAAGTTGAAGTTAGACAGCCACAGCCATTTTAGATCAGTGTCCATCGTTTAGTAACATACATTTAACTTTCGTTCATGCTTCTCATGGCTTAATAGCTCATTTAGCCTGGTTTTATTGTTTTTTTCTTTTTGAGGTAGGATCTCACTCTAGCCCAGGCTGACCTGAAACTCACTATATAGTCTCAGGGTGGCCTTGAATTCACAATGATCCTCCTACCTCTGCCTCCCAAGTGCCGGGATTAAAGGCGTGTGCCACCATGCCTGGCTTCATTTATCCATTTTCTGGGTATACCACGGTTTATTTTTCCATTCACCTACCAAGATTGGGCAATTATGAAACACTGCTATAAATAAATCTGCTATAAAACTGGTGGAGATATGAACATTTGGGGGTGTGTTAATATAAAAGGTAATGCAGGCTTCTGGTGTTGTGCCAAGTCCCCTTACCAGGAGCCAAGACCCCTGGTCACCCAGGAGTCACCCAGAGAACCGCCACAGAAGCCGAGACACTTGAATGTAAAAGCAACAGGTTTCTTTATTGCAAGCCTAGGCCTGGGCTCCATCCCTACAGTCCGGCACAGCGGTAGTAAGGGAAAGAGCCCCTTCCTTTTGGGGGAAGGGGTTCATATAGGAATTTGAACAAAGAAGTAGGGGATAGATACATGATTGGTTGATTTAAACAGTTCTGATTGGCTTGAGGTTTCAGTGGGCTAAGTTGGGGGCACTCCAGGCAGATGAGGTAATCTCCATTGTGATGGGCTAAGTAAACAGTGGTATTTTAAGACTCCTTGAAGTGGAGATTCCTTAGTTTCTTATCTAAGCAGGTGGTCGGAGGCCTCGCAGTGGAGTGTTTCTGCAATGTCCCTGAAATGGAGATTCCCCAGAAACTTTAGGGAGAAAGGCAGCAATTGAGCAAGTAAGCAAAGTTTACAGAAGCAGAGGTCAGCACATTAGCCGGCTAGTTCTCTATCTAAGTCAGGCCTGGGCCTTTTTACTTAAAATGGTTATATTTGGCCTTTCACTGGGTGGACTTAAGTGTTCAGCTCCTACAGGTAAATGCTAAGGAGTTGATTGTTCAGATGGTTGATGGTACGTTTTGTAAGAAACCACCATCTTCCAGAGTGTCTGTACTATTTTCCACTCCTACTATCGGTGAGTGAGATTTCCAGTTTTTGCTCCACGTTCTTTCCAGCATTGGAGGTTGTCAGCGTTTTGGATTTGCGTTGTTCAAGTAGATGTGTAGTGTTCTCTCACTATTGTTTTGTTGTTGTTATCCCTAATGACATGGAATGTCCGCCATCTTTTCACTTGTGATCTGAGTTTCTTCCTAGGTGAGATGTCCGATCATGTCTTTTGCCCATTTTTTAAAATATTCTATTTATTTATTTGAGAGACAGTGAGGGAGAGAGAAAGAGGAAGAGAGAGAGATTGAATGGGCCTCTAGCCACTGCAAACAAACTCCAGACTCACGTGCTACTTTGTGCATCTGGCTTCCATGAATGAATGCTACAGATTATAAAATAAGACATAATTCATTCATTTCTGGTTGTGTTAAAAAGTGAAATGTGCACATGCACACACACACACACACACAGATTTTTGATCTCTAAATAAAACTTTCCCAGGCATGGATAGGTATTTTCTCTCTTCCACTTTGTGACAGTCACTGGTAGGATCTTTGAATAGGAAAGGAAAGAGTTAAGGAAGACTGGGAAGGATTTAAGAGCTCCTAAGGCCTTTCCTTCCTCCTTGGCCTTCTAACCTCCCAGCACTGGAATCACATAACCGGGACTGGAGGGATGGCTTAGCAGTTAATGCGCTTGCCTGCGAAGCCTAAGGACCCACGTTCGACTCTCCAGATCCCACGTTAGCCAGACGCACAAACGCAAGGTCGCACATTCCCACTAGGTGGCGCAAGCATCTGGGGTCTGATTGCAGCGGCTGAGGCCCTGGTGTGCCAATTCTTTCTCTCTCTCAAAATAAAATAAAAAGCTAAAATAATAATAATAAGAGTTCACGTCCAGATATGTAGAACCAGCGGGCTGTCACCTGGAGCATGGCGCTCAGGACAGGGTGAGCTTTCCAGGCCAGCTGTCTCGGGGTGTCTTAGGGCAACCTGTGATGAAGATGTGGGCAGCTGTTCCCAACTGGCAGTGCTATTTCTTTCCCCTTTGTTTTTCAAGTTATTTGCCAAGGCTGTTCCTGAAAAGATCCACATTCTAGAATCTGTCTTGACTGCTGAGTTTCCTTTCTCCTCAGCCTCAACCCCCACACATGTGTGATAACACACACACACACACACCAAAAAAAAAAAAAAAAAAAAAAAAAAAAAAAAAAAAACAGAGCTCTGTGGTTAGGGTAATTCAGTTCCTGCCAGGTGGGGGCCAGACCTCTGCACGGGCGGCTTTCCCCGTGGGCACTCCGGTTCCTCTCTGCTGCCTCTCGGTGCGGAAGACAGCTTGCTGTGGTCCAGGTGTGGGATCCACCTTGGTGTGACGAACGTCTTCAGTCGATAACCCTACGAATGCGACTCCTTCTTTCTCTTTCGTTTCCTTCCCTGTAAAACGGACGTGATGCTAACGATGCCCACGTGCGACGTGCACAGCGAGAGGATGCCATCCCCACCCCTGGCTAATGTGGCCACATGCATGGTCTTCGAGCCGCCAGATGCTATTCTAGAAGTACATTTTGCGAAAGGAAGGGTAGGACTCTTTACAATGCGCTCTTCCAGACACAAAATGACCTGGATATCCATGACCTCGCAGTGCCTGGCACTACCTACACAAGACCATCATAACAGGAGGAAAAGACGATGACATAAAAATAAAAGAGAAGACTGATTGAGAGGGGGAAGGGGATATGATGGAGAATGGAGTTTCAAAGGGGAAAGCAGGGGAGAGAGGGAATTGCCATGGTTTATTGTCTATAATTATGGAAGTTTTCCATATATATATATTTTAAAGAAGTAGGTTTTGGCTGGCAGAGCTAAGAGACATAGATGGTGGTGTAAGAGTGCTCGGGGCATGGCATGGGAGAGAAAGAGAACCAGCAAGGGAGGCGAGTTGCAGAATAACAGAAGCAGGAAGTTGGTCCAAATTTTCCTTAGACTGGGTGTTGATTTCTCCAGAAACCCTCTGAGTGTCACGAATGCAACGGTGGGAGCGAAGGGGGGGACCATTGTCTTGTTTCCATCTCCTTCCCTGTGAGGAACCCAGAGCTTCGCTGTGGGCCTGCTCTGCCCGCTTACTCCTGAGCTGTCTCCCTCGCAGGGGCTCTGTAAACCCCATTGCCTTTGGGGTGTTGGGGGGGAGCCAGCTCAGGGTCAAAGTTCGATGTGGTTTTGCTCATTCCAGCCTTGCGGACCACTTCGGTGTAAGGCGCTTTAGCCCAGGTATGGAAGACGACAATGTAGCCACAGCTGGAGGATATACAAACGCAGACAATGCCAAAAATAAAAAAAATAATAATAAATAAGTGGGCTGCTAGCGCAGCAGCTGGGGCCAAGTCGCAGGTGCAGTGACCCCACTTGGCATTTATTTGGGGCTTCCCACACAACCGGTGGTGGGAAAGCCGGGGACCCATATCACTACCCGACAGGGAAGTCCAGCGACCTTCGCACGGTCAAGGACCTTGTAGTAAAATGCTCGAGCTTTCTGATGCGCATTTCCCTGTTTCTTCTTCTTCTTTTCTTTTCTCCTTTTTCAGTGAATGATCTGCTGACTACCTTTATTGAAACTTGATTCGACTAAATTTGCATTAAGATGTAAGAATATATTTACAAGCTCAAAGTAAAGAAGGATGTCTTCAATAAACCATGGAAGAGGTAACTGCAGAGCAAACGATTATTTATTATGGCTTTGTTGTTGCTATTGCATATCAAATTCAACTTTTAATCTAGTCAAAGTGAAAAATGCCAGCCGGTGGTGGTGAGACGATAATCGGCTTTTATATTACCCCCCATGAAAAATATCTGGTGTATTAAAAAAAATTTACAAACCAACCGGAGATGATGCTAAGATAGCCAATAGAAAAATGGGCTAAGAGCTGGGCGTGGTGGCGCACGCCTTTAATCCCAGCACTTGGGAGGCAGAGGTAGGTGGATTGCCGTGAGTTTGAGGCCATCCTGAGACTGCATAGTGAATTCCAGGTCAGCCTGGGCTGGAGCGAGACCCTACCTCGAAAAACCAAAAAAAAAAAAAAAAAAAAGAAAAGAAAAGAAAAGAAAGAAAGAAAAATAGAAATCAGCTCAGCAGTGGACATAAGAGGAAACAAGGATGTAAAATAAATAAAAGCAATATTCCATTATTCTGATAATCAAGAAAGTGCACCTATGAGACTCTACTTCTCCAAATTATTTTCAGTACTTAGGACTTTTTTTTGTGAGCCTGTTGAGTGTGAAATGGTAGTACTTACACAATGCTGGTGGCGGTATAATTTGGCACAACTCATTCGAAGAAAATCTTGACAATGTATAAAGGATGTGTCTAGTGTCGGAACTGCCAAACTTACTCTCTGGACATGCACGTGATTGCGAAAAGAGAAAACTTAAATGTATATCATCAGAAGAGTGCTTAAATAAATCATGGGAACTGGAGAGATGGCTTGGAGGTTAAGGCACTTGCTTGCAAGGCCCAAGGTGTGTGCGTGTACGGTGTTGTGAATGTGTGTGAGCACGCGGGTACTTTTGTGTCCGCGAGGTGTGCACATGCATGAGTGTGTCAGACGTGAAGAGGCCAGAGGTTGATAGCAGGTCTTCCTTGATCGTTCTCCACTTGGTTTATTTATTTATTTATTTATTTTGTTTTTTAAATTTTTATTTATTTCTTTGAGAGCGACAGACAGACAAAGAGGGAGATAGAGAGAGAGAATGGGGCCGGGCGTGGTAGCGCACGCCTTTAATCCCAGCACTTGGGAGGCAGAGAATGGGTGCGCCAGGGCTTCCAGCCACTGCAAACGAACTCCAGATGCATGCGCCCCTTGTGCATCTGGCTAACGTGGGTCCTGGGGAATGGAGCCTCTAACCAGGGGTCCTTAGGCCTCACAGGCAATCGCTTAACCGCTAAGCCATCTCTCCAGCCCTCCACTTGGTTTATTGAGGCAGGGTGTTCCTCGTGAACCCAGAGCTCTCGTCTGGTTAGTCACCTTGGCCCCGGGGATACTCTTACCTCCATTTCCCAGGCGATGGGGTTCCACACTCCAGTCCTTACACTTAACGCAGCAAGCGCTTCCTCCACTAAGCCATTTCCACAGCCTCCAGGACTATAATCCGGCTTTGCCTTCTTCCGTTTCCATCTTTACACTGGGTCTGGAGCGCCCCCCCCCCCCCCGTGACTTTCTCCATGGGGATCCCATCACACTGTCTGTCTGTCGACACAGAAGACCGAGTGGCGAGACAGAGGCTAAGCCTCCAGGCTCGGCTCCAAATCCCAGCTCTGCCGCGAACTCATGGTCAAACCCTGGACCACTCTCCCCAGTGTCCACGGGGCCTGGCTGGGCAGTTACAGTCCCTTCAGCTGTGACTGTCCATCTGGTCCCTGGGGACAGAGGAAAAAGCTCCTAAGGGTGATGTGCACCTCTCACTGGGCCCAGGCCCAAATGTAGAGCTACCTCTGCAATGCCATTCTTTCCTCGCAGTCGCCAGCGTGCCAGATACCCCCAGCCAGGGCCTCTGGGTAAGGGGATGCGCTCACAGCAGATGCCAGGATACCCTTAACTTTTCTTCTCTTTGCAACCTGGAGCCAACGTAGCAGCTATGCCAGCGGAGGAAGGAACCCCTCGCGGGCGGGGGAGCTGGCACGGGGCTTAAAGAATGAGCTCAGAGAAGGGCTGGGTGGAAAGTCTGAAGCTGGGAGGTTTGCTGGGAGCCGCAGCAACTTCGGGAGAAGCTGCCAGAATCACTCAGACATGCACTTGGGGGACCTTCAGTTGTCCCCAAAGTACCTTTTAATCTGGAAACAATCGTAAGGCAGGTCAGAGGGTCTCTGGTCATTTGGCAGAGCGAGTGGCTCTACATGGCCTTGGCATGCCTGGGCAAGTGTGGGTCCAGGCTCCAATTAGGTGTGAGAAATGGTTTCTGGTGTCTGCCAGCTGGGGGGAAGCCAAGCAACTTATCACCCCTGTCTAATCAACATAAGGGGTTCCTTCAGAAAGAACCAATGACACCATTCACCAAGCGGCCTTTTTGCAAACAGTGGAGGAAGCTCACAGGTGCTGAGGCAAATGCCACCAGGGTGATATCACTGGGAAAGTTTCTGGAGGTCGGATGCCAGTGGCATAGCAAATGTAAGTGCCCGGGATGGTACTGAGCGCTTTCTGTGTGCCTTCTCCAAGACAGAACGGAGAGGCTAATTCCTGCAGTGGCCCCCAGAGTGGGAGCTTCGCATCAGGCTGTCAGGGTTCCTTGCTGTCTGTGTGTCTGACTGTGGGCAGTTGTTTGAGGGTTTGTTTGTTTTTTGATTTTTGTTTATTTTAATTTATTTAAGAGCGACAGATGGACAGGGCAAGAAAGAAACAGATAGATGGATGGATGGATAGATAGATAGATAGATAGATAGATAGATAATGGGCACGCCAGGGCCTCCAGCAACTGCAAACGAACTCCAGATGCGTGCGCCCCATTGTGCATCTGGCCTACGTGGGGCCTGGGGAATCGAGCCTCGAACCAGGGTCCTTAGGCTTCACAGGCAAGCGCTTAACCGCTAAGCCATCTCTCCAGGCCAGTTGTTTGAGTTTCGAAGTACCAGTGTCTTAAGGTTGAAAATGGGGGTGATGACACGGCTATGTTTGTAGGGTGCTGGTGAAAATGAGTAACGGACCCTCCCCCCAAGCACTGGGTGCAGTGTGTGGAGCATGAAAAGTGTTCAAAGAAGCCGGACGTGGTGGCGCACGCCTTTAATCCCAGCACTCGGGAGGCAGAGGTAGGAGGATTGCCGTGAGTTCGAGGCCACCCTGAGACTACATAGTGAATTCCAGGTCAGCCTGAGCTGGAGTGAGAACCTACCTCGAAAAACCAAAACCAAAAGAAAGAAAGAAAGAGAGAGAGAGGAAGGAAGGAAGGAAGAAAGAAAGAAAGAGAAAGTGTTCAAAGAGGTTAGAATAGGGGAGAACTGCAGGAGTAATAAGCGAACAAACTCTCCTAAGGCTCAGAGGGGCTGTGTTCAAAGGCTGCCAAGCAGGCTGGGGAGATGGCTCAGGCTTAAAGGCAATTAGTTACAAAGCCCGATGGCCTGGGTTTAATTCCCCAGTACCCACATAAAGCCAGAAGCACAAAGTAGCACGTGCATCTGGAGTTTGTTTGCAGTGGCAGGAGACCCTGCCTTGTTCATACTCACTCTTTCTGTCTGCCATTCATACACAAATAAATAAACACTTGAAAATGAAAAAGTAAAGGAAGACTGTCAAGTATGCTGGAGAGATGGCTCAGCGATTAAAGGTGCTTGCTGGTAAGGCTGCCAGCCGGGGATCCAGTCCCCGGAGCCCGTGTAAAGCCAGACACTGAGGAGGGTGGAGTGCGTGCTTGACAGTCTCAAGGTTCTGTAATCCCAGCATGCTCACAGCAATGGGATGCAGAGCCTGGGGAGTCAGGAAGCGCTCAGGCCAGCTAGACTGGTACACACGCAGCAGCAAAACAATCAGAGAACGTGTGTCAAAGGAGAGGGCCAACACCCTGTACACACACACACACACACACACACACACACACACACACACACTTTAAAGACTGACAAGTGGGGCTGGAGAGACGGCCTAGTGGTTAAGGCACTTGCCTGCAAAGCCAAAGGACCCAGGTTCGATTCCCCAGGACCCATGTAAGCCAGATGCACAAGGTGGCACATGCGTCTGGAGTTTGTTTGTACTGGCTGGAGGCCCTGGCGTGCCCATTCTCCCCCTTTCTCTGCCTCTTTCTCTCTATCTCAAATAAATAAATAAAATATATTAAGAAATATGATTCAAACTCGGATATTTAACTCTATATTATCATTTTATAAATGCGCAAGTTATTTCAAAATTGTGTCAGGGGCTGGAGAGATGGCTTAGCGGTTAAGCGCTTGCCTGTGAAGCCTAAGGACCCCGGTTCGAGGCTCAATTCCCCAGGACCCACGTTAGCCAGACGCACAAGGGGGCGCACGCATCTGGAGTTCGTTTGCAGTGGCTGGAGGCCCTGGCGCAACCATTCTCTCTCTCTCTCTATCTGTCTCTTTCTCTCTCTGTCTGTCGCTCTCAAATAAATAAATAAAAATGAAAATTAAGGGCTGGAGAGATGGCTTAGCGGTTAAGCGTTTGCCTGTGAAGTCTAAGGACCCCGGTTCGAGGCTCGATTCCCCAGGACCCACGTTAGCCAGATGCACAAGGGGGCGCACGCGTCTGGAGTTCGTTAGCAGTGGCTGGAAGCCCTGGCGTGCCCATTCTCTCTCTCTCTCTCTCTCTCTCTCTGTCACACTCAAATAAATAAAATTGAACAAAAAATTAAAAACAAATAAAATAAAAATAAAAATTAAAAAACAAATTGTGTCAGATGTCTTCTGAAGCCAAAGTGTGTGAGGCCTAGGTGATACAAGACTATCAGGAGGAAAGTACCCTAGAAATGCTCATGTCCCCTCCTGTGCTCCCTTCTATATGCCCTCCTGTCATTGTGCTGCCCCCTGTCATAAGACACTCCCAAGATTAAGCCAGCCTCAGTCTCCCAAATCTGTGACTAGTGTTCACCTAGGAAATCCTGGGAATTCCTGAGTGCCGCGTTGCTTTGAGGTCTCCTATGCGTGTCACCTCCATGCTGTACCATGGAGGAAACATCAGCCCCTTCCCTGAGCTCCACCGTGAAGGAACTATGGAGACGGAAGTCCTTGGTGGTGAAAAACGGAGCCCCATATTGCAGCAAAGCAAATGCCCATAGTTTGGATCTGTGGGCTGAAGGTTTGATTCCCTTACTGGGAGGATGCAGGATCTTTAAGAAATGGGCTGGAGAGATGGCTTAGCAGTTAAGGCACCTGCAAAGCCAAAGGACCCAGGTTCGGTTCCCCAGGACCCATGTTAGCCAGATGCACAAAGGGGCGCACGCATCTGGAGTTCGTTTTCAGGGGCCGGAGCCCCTGGTGTGCCCATTCTCTCTCTCCCTCCCTCTTTCTCTGTCAAATTAATTAGTTACATATTAAAAGAAAGAAATGGGGGCCTATTGGAAGGAAATTAGGTTATCAGGGGCACTTGAAGGAAATATTAGAACCCTTCCTAGTATCTCTCTGTTCACTACCCAGTCATCACGACGTCAATGGCTTTGTCCCACAACGTGCTACTTGCTATGACACTCTCCTCACCACTGGCCCAAGAGCAGCAGATAACTATGGGCAGAACCCTCTGAAACCATAAACCCAAACAAACCTTCCTACCTGGTAAGTGGTGTTGCAGTCAGGTTTGCATTGCCAGCAGAAAACACCCGACCAAGAGCAGCTTGTGGGGAAAACAAAGAGAAAAAAAAAGGCTTTATTTTGGTTTACAGACACAAGGGGAAGCTCCATGATGGCAGGGGAAAACGATGGCATAAGCAGATGGACAGGAGAGTGTGCCACACATCGGCCAGGGGACACTGGCTGTAACACCCATAAGCCCGCCCCAGCCACACACAAATTCCCAAATCGTCATCAGCTGGGAACCTAGCATTCAGAATACCTGTTTAAGGGGGACACCTGAATCAAAGCACCACAAGTGGTCTGTCTCAGCTATTTTAAAAAATTTTTTTTGTCATTTTTATTTATTGATTTGAGAGTGACAGAGAGAGAGGGAGAGAAAGAGGCAGATAGAGGGAGAATGGGCGCACCAGGGCTTCCAGCCACTGCAAGTGAACTCCAGACGCATGCCCCCCCTTGTGCATCTGGCTAATGTGGGTCCTGGGGAATCGAGCCTCGAACCGGGATCCTTAGGCTTCACAGGCAAGCGCTTAACCGCTAAGCCATCTCTCCAGCCCTGTCTCAGCTATTTTGTCACAGCAGCAGAAAGCTGACGAAGACAGCCGGGAACTTAATGAGGAGGAGCAGCATCCCCACTCCTCTCCCATAGCCTCAGGGCTCAGCAAGCGGACCATTTCGCTAACTAGCGTCCTCACCTGGTCCTCACCTCTGCCCCCTCCGTGCTCGCTGTCTCCTCTTGGTCGGATTTCTCCCTTCATATTCTACTCCCTCCCTGTCTCTCCATGGCCAAGGCAGGCCGGCTTTATGTTCTTCTTTGAAACTTAGTGAAAAGCAAACACTTGAAGCCCTTCAGTGGTCCCAACGCAGCTCTAAACAGTGGCTGTTAAGTGATAGAGCTTGGTTTCTTCTCATTAGGTAAGGATCCAGGGGTACCAGATAGAAAGTCTGATCAACCTCGTCTCCATATCAAGCCTGACACCACCTACATGAGACTGTGATAATAGGAGGAAAAGATCATGACATCAAAATAAAGACAGACTGATTGATAGAGGGAGGAGATATGATGGAGAGTGGAGTTTCAAAGGGGAAAGAGGGGGGAAGGAGGGAATTACCATGGGATATTGTTTACAATTATGGAAATTTTCAATAAAAAGAATTAAAAAAGAAGAAGAAGGCAATATTTAGACACTCTAAGGCAATGCTCATCCTCTGAGCCCAGGACTCTTCAACATGAATGTCAGCGAAAGCCTACCGGAGCTACAAACATCTCCCAGACAAAGGCTTCCAGAAGTTCCCTGCTGCCTTCACTTGCTTCCCAACAAGAAGCCAAGCTCAGGATGGAACAGACAAGGGACATCTCCCTGGCTCTGAGGCTGCCTCTTCCCCTCCAGCCTCGCTCCTCTTGCTGCCATACATGTGGGTGTGAACCCGCCCATGTGGGCAGGGTGGAGCTCTGGGGCTAAGACCAGGTCCCACTGAGCAGGCTGTGTGGGGAGAGAGGGGAGGAGGCCCTCTAATGAGGGACGCAGGGACAGCTGTGTCACTCACAGCCCCTGTGCCTGAATTGGAGAAAACAGTGTTGCTTTGAGTGTGTCACGAATATCCATTAAAGGGGCTGGGGACCTGGCTCAATGTTTTTCTTTAATATTTTACTGATTTACTTGAGAAAGAGGGAGAGAGTGACAAAGAGGCAGATAGAGAGAGAATGGGCGCACCAGGGCCTCCAGCCACTGCACACGAACTCCAGATGCATGCGCCACCATGTGCATCTGGCTTACGTGGGTCCTGGGGAATCGAACCTGGGTCCTTTGGCTTCACAGGCAAGCGCCTTAACCACTAAGCCATCTCTCCAGCCCAAGTACTTCCTTTTCTAGTGTGAGGACAAGTGTTTGGATCCCCAGAAAACCATATCAATGCTGGGTGGGCGTGGCCCATAATCAGTCAAAATCCTCATATGGATTCCCCCCGCCCCACATGGACTTGAGGGACGTGACAGGCATACTGCTGCCTCTGATCGGCAGCCCAAGGCAGGTCTCTTTCCCCAGAGCTCTGGGCTCCACATAACCAGTGTGCAGGAGACATCCTGGACCCTATTGTATTTTGCACAGGGATACCTGGATGTCACTGATGGATGTCCAATGCCAAAGGCTTTAATGTCTTGGATCCCTCTTCTGCCTTTAACACCATCCCATCCCCAAACAATAAAAGCATCTGCAGGTAAGAAAAGTCATTTTGTGTCCGAGCTTGGTGGTGCACACCTTTAATATCAGCAGTGGGAGGCAGAGGTAGGAGGATCACTGTGAGTTCAAGGCTACTCTAAGTGAATTCCAGGTCAGCCTGGATTAGAGCGAGACTCTACCTCACAAAACCCACCCCAAAAAAATAAACAAAAAAAGGCATTTTGTATTTCATAACCCCAAATACCTATGTTTATTTCAGTCAATGAAGTGGACCACAGGTCACTTAAACACCCCAACCCCCAGCTACCTCTTTTTGCTTCCTAAAACCAGAACTGATTCAGTTTTGTTTTGAATGTGTCTGCTTTTCTTGGTAAAAATAGATGTCCCTGGATCTAGTGTTTGTTACAAAAATACAACTTATTTGCTAAACCAACAGAGAACCTAATGCCAAGAAATTGCATTTAGATTGATCTAGCAAGGACAGGCGCAGATGGACGAACTATTAAAATGGTTACCCCATCTGAGGTCTCTACTTGATTATATTAACCTCAAAATGATGTGGCTGTGTGCTTAGCCTTGAATAGAGGCTAATTTAATCAGAGTGTACTGTCGGTGGGTTGGGGGTGGGGTGGGTAGAAGATGGAGGACAGGAATGGAACTTTGCCTTTACAAATAGTAAGGGACACTTGGTCACTTAGTGATTTGAATTAAAGGCAACTTGGTTATACAATGCAAAAAAAAATTAATACAATTTAAAAAACAACTTGCATAATGAATGCAACAGAATCTAGCACACCGGATCCCACACGTTCCGCAAAGCTTACCAGCAATTTTGTTGCCTATGTCCCTAATTTAAAGCTCTTCATGGGGCTGGAGAGATGGCTCAGAGGTTAAAGATGCTTGCTTGCAAAGCCTAACAGCCTGGGTTTGATTCCCCAGTACCCATGTAAAGCCAGATGCACAAAGTGGTGCACCCACACCTGTCTCTATCTCCCTCCCAAAGAAACAAATAAAAATATTTTAAAGAAATAAAGCTTTCCCTACCATTTCCACCCAATTATAGAGACTGTTAGAAGTAGAGCAATGCACTTCCATGGAGAGAAATTAGCTGGATTCTTAAGGAAGTTTAAATGCTAATGCTGTGAATCGGATTTTCAGCTGTGACAAGCACTAACTTCCCTTCTGACAGTAACTGGACTAGTGACTCCTCGTCTGTCGTCACTGTCAACTGGGGAATGAAACTGACTGGACATGCTTGATGCTTCCTGCAGAGTGACTCCCAAGACAGTCCCCTAAAGGTTGTACAGAGAAATAGGCAAAGAGAAACAGAGAGAGAGAGAATGGGCACACCAGGGCCTCCAGCTGCTGTGAATGAACTCCAGCTACATGCGCCCCCTTGTGCATCTGGCTTATGTGGGTCCTGGGGAATAGAACCTGGGTCCTTTGGCTTTGTAGGCAAACGCCTTAGCTGCCAAGACATCGCTCCAGCCCTGTAGTAACTCTTGAAAAACCATATCACGTTCTCCAGCTTTAGAAAAATGCTGCTGGGATCAAATTAGCCTCTTGCGGTCAGTTTATCACCACAGTATTTTACCTTCTATATTTTTACAAATTAAATCCTTACTGTATTGTTGGCTCTTGAGGAAAAAAAAAAGATATAGAAGCCATTAAAGATTATCTTATGTAGCTTTTTAAAGTTGTCTTCTCTGGTAGGGAAGAAATCTCTCTCGCATCTTGATTGCGGCCACACCTTGTGGGATTCTGTTATGAGTGCCTTGTGCCCTAAACACAGCTGGACACATTGACTTCTTTCCACAGTGTCAGAATTGACTGAATGGGCAATAAAGTCACAGGCTACAACAGTTTCATGGGCTGTAATTTACCAAGTAGGCCTGATTTCCCTTGGCAGATGGCTGTTGGCAAACACTATTTGTTTTATTCCAATATTAACACTAATATCAACTCCCAGAACATACATTACACTTCACACAATTCTCTCTCTCTCTCTCTCTTTCTGTGTGTGTAATATTATGTATCGTATGTCTATAAAAGTGTTAAAGAGGCCTCAATGTTCAAAGAGGCCTCACTGATAAGGAGTCCTACAGGCTGCTGCCTAGATAAGATGTGAAGGAACCGAGCTGAAAGGCTACTGCAGGTAGAACTGAGCTACAGGATACAGAGCAAACCCAGGAGCAGAGGCTCAAGACCAGCAGGGCCCTAAGGCCTCAAGGGGAGGCATAGGATGGATGGCAGTTTATATGTGAAATGTCCCCCGTAGCCTCTCGTGTTTCGAACACTCAGTCCCTAGATGGCGGCAGTTTGACAAAGTGGAGCCTTGCTGGAGGAGGTGTGTTGCTTGGGGTTGGGTTTTGGGTGTTAAAGCCTAGCTTGCCCCTTCCCTTGTTAGAGCTGAGGTCATTCTTGCTGCTGTCTTCCACTTGCTGTGGCAAGATGTGATGCCCATCCCTTGCTTATCAGCTGCTGTCTGGTTGAGTGCTGTTTTTTCAAGAAAAGAAAATTATTTGTTTATTTATTTGAGAGAGAGAGAGAATATGGACATACCAGGGCCTCTGGCAACTGCAAACGAACTCCAGTTGCCAAGTGCCACCTTGTGCATCTGGCTTTATGTGGGTCCTGAGGAATCAAACCTGGGTCATTAGGGTTTGCAGGCAAGAGCCTTAACCACTGAGCAATCTCTCTGGCCCTGGTTGGGTGTTTTGTTCTGTAACGGGGAAATTGGGGTTCTGGAGTGTTTCCTGGATCCCCAAGCCCTGATTTTATGTTTGCAAACTAACCAAAGAATTGGCAATTTCAGATTTAGAATGGTTTTTTTGTTATTGTTGTTTTATTTATTTATTTATTTGAGAGTGACAGAGAGAGCGAGATTGGGCATGCCAAGGCCTCCAGCCACTGCAAACGAACTCAAGATGCGTGCGCCCCGTTGTGCATCTGACTAACGTGGGTCCTGGGGAATCGAGCATTGAACCAGGGTCCTTAGGCTTCACAGGCAAGCGCTTAACCGCTAAGCCATCTCTCCAGCCCTAGGAGAATGGTTTTTAAAATACCACATTTTATTCAGCTTTTACAAAAGAGTGCAAAAAAGGGGAAGGCTGGGAGGTAAGGGGAGATAAAGTGGGGAGAAGAGAAGTACATCACATGCAGCCTAAACGCCCATATGGGCCATGTGTAGTTCAGGAGTCCATGTGACCAGATATGGATCTGGGGGGGAAAGTGTGGAAAGAGAAAAGAAAGTTCAAGGAGCTCCTGCCATGTGGGGGGATCTGGAGGGGATAAAGAACCCATGTGGAGAGTCAAGGATAGGGGGACCTCCCAGCTGGGCCTGGGCCTGGGCAAAACTCACCCACAGCTGGAAGTTCCCAAGTGATCAGAGAGTGAGCGAGAAAGATTGCCCTCCCCTTGCAAAGGTATTTATAACCCTGGGGTGGTGGGCTGTCTATTGGCCCAGGTGAACCAGAGGGCCAGCTGGTTGGTTAGGGTTAGGGGCTGCCTCAGAAGGATATTAGGAATTCTGGGAGCTGAACTTGACCAACCACAACGTTTAAATCCTATGAAAGACCTCCCTCCCAGGAGGGGTCCTGACTATTTGTGGAAAAACAGTCCTTTGGAACTTGGCAAGAGATAAGAAAAACTTTCCTGCCCTTTTTACCTTCAGGGGTCCAGTCACCCTAACTCTATCCCCCCTCCCCCAGTTCTGGCAACAAGAAGGCAATTATGACTAAAAATTGGTACCAGAGGATTGGGGTTCTTTATGATAGACACTTGACAGTGTGGCTTTTGGTCTCTTGGAACTGATTTGCAGGAAGAATATGGAAGGAATTTAAAACTTTGGACTAAAACTAAGCTTGCAGAGCTCTAAGCAAAGCTTGATGGGACATTCTGGCCAGAGTTCAAAAGATCTAAATGCAGAAAGAACTATGGACTGTGGAGGTTTGAGACAGTTTGTGAGAGAGTCTGGTCTGTGCCCCTTCCCATGTCCTGAGAACTTGTGAAAAATAGAATTTAAAAGTAAAGGCTTTGGGGCTACAGAGATGGCTTAGTGGTTAAGGCACTTGCTTGTGAAGCCTAAGGCCTATGTTTGACTCCCCAGATCCCACATAAGCCAGACCCACAAGGTGATGCAAGCATGCAAGGTTGCATATGAGCACAAGGTGGCGCACATGTCTGGAGTTCAATTATGGTGGCTAGAGGGCCTGGTGAGCCAATTCTCTCTCTCTCTTTCTCTCTCTCTCTCTGTCTCGCTCATAAAAGGCCAGTCTGGGGCTGTAGAAATAGCTTGGCGGTTAAGACGCTTGCCTGAGAAGCCTAAGAATGCAGGTTCGATTCCTAGTACCCATGTAAGCACAAAGTGACACATGTGTCTGGAGTTCATTTGCAGTGGCTGGAGGCCCTGGAGTGCCCATTCTCTCTATTTGTCTCTTCTGCTCTCTATCTCTCCCCCTCTCTCTTAAATAAAAAGATAAACAAAATATCTTTAAAAAAGAAGACAGTACCTTGGGATGACTCAGAAGGCATCATGGTGCTGGAAAGAAGTGACCGGAGTACTCAGCACTGCAATATCTCTATCACACCTTCCAAGGCTCAGGGTCTGTTGCGGAAGAAGTGGTGGAAACAATGTAAGAGCCAAAGGAAGGGTAGGACTCCTTACAACGTGCTCTCCCCAGACACAAAATGGCCTAGATATCCATGACCTCACAGTGCCTGACACTACCTACATAAGACCATCACAATAGGAGGAAAAGATCATGACATCAAAATAAAAGAGAGACTGATTGAGATGGGGAGGGGATATGATGGAGAGTGGAGTTTCAAAGGGGAAAGTGGGGGGAGGGAGGGTATTACCATGGGATACTTTTTATGTTCATGGACGTTGTTAATAAAAAAAAATTTGAAAAGAAAAATGAAAAAAAAAAAAAAGTAAGCTGGGTATGGTGGCGCACGCCTTTAATCCTAGCACTAGGGAGGCAGAGGTAGGAGGATCACCATGAGTTCGAGGCCACCCTGAGACTACATCGTGAATTCCAGGTCAGCCTGGGCTAGAGTGAGACCCTACCTCGAAAAACCGAAATAAATAAAAATAAAGGCTTTTGAGTGTCACAGCCAAGCTTTCCTTTGCTCGTCTCACTCTGGCTGCTCTCGTCCACCTGCTGTGGCAAGATGTGACACCCAGCTTTCCTTTGACACCGTAAACCAGAATTAATCCTCCCCTCCCCTCGCCTGCTTTGGCTTGGGTGTTTTCTCCCATTAACGAGAATGTCACTGCTACATGTGGAGTCCAAGAGAGTGAGCACGTTCAGCAGTGGGGACAGTGCTGAGCTGGCTCTCTGGGGATAGTCACCTAGGGCAAGGTATTCCTGTTCAGATGGACCACCACCCCTGCATTGATAAGTGTCCCTCCTTTGATGTGGCCCAGGTGACAGTGTTATTATGTCCCACATCTGTCTGGTGTGTGTGTCCTAATTTTACTGATTATTACTATTATTATTACTTTATTTTTATTTTTATTTTATTTTTTTTGGTTTTTCAAGGTAGGGTCTCACCCAAGCTCAGGCTGACCTGGAATTCACTCTGGAGTCTCAGGGTGGCCTCGAACTCACTGCGATCCTCCCACCTCTGCCTCCCGAGGGCTGGGATTGTAGCCGTGCGCCGCCTGCGCCCGGCTGCTGATTATTTTCATAGACCTATGTGTTCCCAATCTCCTTGATAAGCATATAGCTGGTGCCTTTCTGCCTGTAGGGATAAGTTATTAGTCTGTGTCACACAGCTGGGGCTGGGCAGGTTGTGTCATAGATGTGTGCAAGGGAGGCGTGCGCTCACACGGGGCAGGTGAAGTCGCTCAGCTGCTGCTTTGCAAACCGCAGTCACCCAGGGCCAGGCCCGCCCGAGGGGCACGGTCATTTCACACCACACAGAGTCACTTACAGCAGGGACACAGCCTCACCCCACGGATTCTGCGGCAGATCAAGGGTGTGGGGAGCACGGGGGGGCATCTTAGCTGCCGCGAAATCTGCAACCTTATTTTCTCTTCTGAAGTTGAGGCCAGAGTCATGCGTCACCTCTTCTGCACAGTAATAAGAACTTAAAATAAACAAACATTTTTAAACCCCCAATAAGCACGAACCCGACTTTCCATTTTGAATATAACCACATCCACGTAAGATTTTGCATCAAATGATAATTACTCTAAGAGCTAACTGAATATGAGACCTACAGTTTTATTTTTTGTTTTTAGGAAAGCTGTAGGAATTCTTATCTCCACAATGACATTTCCATTTTTAACTTCTTCAAAACTTACCAGAAATGGGATTAGCTTTTGATGCCTTCTTTGGGAGTGAGATCATGAAAACCAGAGAAGTCAAGTGTTGTCTCAGTGTTAAAAGAGGTGATCATTTCCAGTTGACAGTTGACTTCTCCTCATAATTACAGAGCCAGCACATAGTCATTACATGAGAAAAGGCTCTAAAAGATAACAGTGTAATAGAAACCATACAGTTCGGGTCAGTTTCTTATTTTAAAAGTGCCAAACTGGGCTGGAGAGATGGCTTAGTGGTTAGGGCAGTTGCCTGTGGAGCCTGACGTCCCGGGTTCAGTTCTCCAGGTCCCATGTAAGGCCGACGCACAGGGTGGCCACACGCATCTGGACTTCGTTTGCAATGGCTGGAGGCCCTGGCACGCCCATTCTCTCTCTCTCTGTGTCTCAATTACAAATAAATTAATTTTAAAAATATATTTCTTTTTTTTTTTTTTTTTTTTTTTTTTTTGGTTTTTCGAGGTAGGGTCTCACTCTAGCCCAGGCTGACCTGGAATTCACTATGGAGTCTCAGGGTGGCCTCGAACTCACGGCGATCCTTCTACCTCTGCCTCCCGAGTGCTGGGATTAAAGGCGTGCGCCACCACGCCCGGCTTTAAAAATATATTTCTTAAAAAAAGTGCCAAACACAATTAATGTGGAGCAACCTCAAAAGAACTATGGATTTTCATCTCTCTGACTCAGGGTTACTCTGGCCTAAAAGGGCAAGTTTCTTCTTGCACGAACCACTCCCCTACAAACGGACCCTCGTGACATAAATGGAACCAGCGAGGTCAATTTAAACTAAAAACCTTTCGTTTTTCTCAAACGACTCTCAATGCTATGGTTTATAAAGCCTGTACCCAGAGATCTCCCCACCACTGGGATGCTCCTTTCACTCTGTCGTGGTCAGCACCTCGTTCCTGGGATGAGCCTCCAAACCAGACACACCTTAGAGGAAGAGGGCATTTGCTGCTGGCTTACAGATCCAAGGGAAGTTCCGTAATGGCAGAAACAGATGGCCCCTTTTCATAGATGTGAGCAGAGAGACAACCACCAAACAGCCAGCACCACAAACAGGCAGCAGGGACCCAGAAAGAGCCCAAACTATTCTGCATGCCTTCTGGCCTGGAATTTGGATCCAACATCCTGTAAGAGCTTAGGGCTAGACCCCAGGACCTGCCCCCAGTAACACCTCTTCTAGCCAGCCAGAAGGGAAAAAGCTTTAATAAAACACCTGAGTCTAAGCCAGGTGTGGTGGCACACACGCCTTTAATCCCAGCACTCGGGAGGCAGAGGTAGGAGGATCTCCGTGAGTGTAAGGCCACCCTGAGACTACATAGTGAAGCCCAGGTCAGCCTGGGCTAGAGTGAGACCCTACCTCAAAAATAAATATATAGGGCTGGAGAGATGGCTTAGCGGTTAAGCGCTTGCCTGTGAAGACTAAGGACCCAGGTTCGAGGCTCGATTCCCCAGGACCCACGTTAGCCAGATGCACAAGGGGGCGCACGCGTCTGGAGTTCGTTTGCAGTGTCTGGAGGCCCTGGCGCACCCATTCTCTCTCTCTCTCTCTCTCTCTGCCTCTTTCTCTGTCGCTCTCAAGTAAATAAATATAAATAAACAACAGCAACAAAAATAAATATATAAACAAACAAACAAACACTGAGTCTATTGGGGGCTATGCATTCAAACTACCACACACTCCCTCTTCATGCCACTCAGCCAGCCCTGAGCGTTGCATAATGTCACTTTACCCCTGTTGGAGCTTGGGTAGCTGCTCTAGGAGACTGCACTGTGACGAGTCCAAGGACGCCACCATGTCATACCCAACAGTCCTCGAAGGGGCCAGCACCAGCATTTCCCACATCAGAATGCTCAACACCTGTTTCTTGTGCTGATGATGACTTGGTAGTAATGATCCTCGACTTGAGTGAGAAGCAAGCCTCTCCCACTCTGCTTTCTGAGCTCCTGGTATTTTGTCTGGCCCGGAACACGTACTTCAAAAATTACTGAATAAGCCGGGCACAGTGGCGCACGCCTTTAATGCCAGCACTCAAGAGGTAGAGGCAGGAGGATCGCCACGAGTTCAAGTTCAGCCTGGGATTACGTAGTGAATTCCAGGTCAGCCTGGGCTAGAGCGTGACCCTGCCTCAAAAAAAAAAAAAAATTACTGAATAAAACAAAGAATCATTAATTTAAAACATAGAAACTGTGATCAGATTAATACTTAGTTTTTTTTTCTTTTTGAAAAATACAAAAGCTGGGCTGGAGAGATGGCTTAGCTGTTAAGCGCTTGCCTGTGAAACCTAAGGACCCCCGTTCGAGGCTCGATTCACCAGGACCCACGTTAGCCAGATGCACAAGGAGGCGCATGCATCTGGAGTTTGTTTGCAGTGGTTGGAGGCCCTGGCACACCCATTCTCTCTCTCTCTCTCTCTCTCTCTCTCCCTCTTTCCCTCTTTCTCTCTCTGTGGCTCTCAAATAATAAAATAAACAAAAAATTTTTTTAAAAAAATAAAAAATAAAAAAGTTACTGAATAAAATAATGAATAAAACAAAGACTCATTAATTTAAAACATAGAAACTATGATCAGATTAATACTTAGGTTTTTTTTTTTTTTTGAAAAATACAAAAACAGGGGCTGGAGAGATGGTTTAGGAGTTAAAAGCTGTTCTTACACAAGCATGAGACTGACTGCTCAGTTCAGTTCCCTAGGACCCATGCCCATACAAGTAGCTGGGTTACTATAACACAAGTCCCATGCAAGCTTGGGGGAGCAGAGATTAGAGAATCAGGGGCGCTGGTGAAACTCCCAAAGCTCTGGAATCAGTGAAGAGGGTCCATGTTAAGGAAACGAGCAGATGACCAGTGGAGGGGACCCCTTGACATCCTCTGGCCTCTAAGCTCGGGCATGGGGCGCACACGTGTCTGTACACCACACACACTCACCACATCACACCCACTTTGCAAACAAAACATGCAGGAATGATCCTTCTGTATTTAGTTAGCTATGAAAAGAGAGACTGTAACTTATCATGTGAACCAAGTACTACTGGGTTTTACACCTGCTTTGCTTGCCACAAGAGGGTAATAGAAATGCAGAGTGCCCTTGCCCTCCGTCCATCGTCATTTGCCCATTTAGTCCTTAACTTTGTGCTTTATTTTATTTTTAATATTTTATTTAATTATTTATTTATTTATTTATTTATTTGAGAGAGAGAGAAAGATGCAGAGAGAGAATGGACGCCCCAGGGCCTCCAGCCACTGCAAACGAACTCCAGACACATGCACCACCTTGTGCATCTGGCTTACGTGGGTCCTGAGGAATCAAACCTGGGTCCTTTGGCTTTGCAGGCAGTTGATGGAAATACTACAACTGTTCGACGCTATATTGAAATCATGGATTCTCATCTACCAATTTCATTCAGATAAGGATGGTGCTTATTTGGGTTCTAGTCGCAGTCTACTATTTTGTGTCACAACTTAAAAAAAAAAAACCTTAATTTAATTAATTTGAAGGAGAGAGACAGACAGACAGAGAGAGAGAACGGGCACACCAGGGCTTCCAGCCACTGCAAAGGAACTCCAGACGTGTGTGCCCCCTTGTGCATGTGGCTACCGTGGGTCCTGGGGAATCGAACCTGGGTCCTTTGGCTTTGCAGGCAAACGCCTTAACCGCTAAGCCATCTCTCCAGCCCTTTTTTATATTTCTAAAGTGTCAGCTCCTGCTTCTTCCTCTTAAAGCTTTGCAACTTGAGGGAAACATTGACCATGAAGGATAGCAAACCACTGCCCCTGAGAAAAGCCACTGGCTCACACAGACTGGAGTTCGTTTGCAGTGGCTGGAAGCCTCTCTCTCTCTCTCTCTCTCTGCCTCATTCCCTGTCTCAAATAAATAAATACATAAATTTTTAAAAATTTTACTAAGCATTGTTGACATGCCAGATAGTGGAGAAACAGGGCTTGATTGAACAGACGGGGGTTTGTGTCTTTGGGGAGCCCTTGCTTACCCCTGTGACCACACTCCTTCACCCACTCATGTGACGGCGTGTCGGGTGCCTGCCTGGCTTCAACCTGCATCTCGTTGCCTGGGGATTGTCTCTGGCAAATCTTTTTTTTTTTGTTGTTAATATTTATTTATTTATTTATTTGAGAGCAACAGAGAGAAAGAGGCAGAGAGAGAGAGAGAATGGGCACGCCAGGGCCTCCAGCCACTGCAAACGAACTCCAGACACGTGCGCCCCGTTATGCATCTGGCTAACGTGGGTCCTGGGGAGTTGAGCCTCGAACCGGGGTCCTTAGGCTTCACAGGCAAGTGCTTAACCGCTAAGCCATCTCTCCAGCCCATCTGGCAAATCTTTTAACTTACGGCTGCCTGATGAAAGTGTTGGGCAAGTCATGTCTCCTCTTCTAGCATTATTTCGGAGAAAAGCTGCAAAACATAATTATCCCGTCTTCCCCATCTGACGTGCAGGCTCTGTTGTGAATGCTGGGGTTTCCCTGCAGGGTCGGCTGCAGTTGTCCACACTGGCAGCTTGCTCGGTAGGAAATCCTTCATGACTTCTTTCTTCCCCCGTCTCATTTTCCCCACCCCCTCACCAAAGTTTCCTGGAATCAACTTCAAAATAAAACTACTGCAACTTGAGTTTTTTCTGGTATAGCTTGGAGGTGATGTAGGATTGGGGGGGGGCGTCCGGAAAGGGTTCTCCTAAGTTTGTGAACTCCAACTTTAGGTCCTTATCCTGTTTTCTATTTTTGTAAATTTTTTTTCTTTATGAGAGCGAGAAAGAGAGAGGGAATTAGTTTGCCAGGGCCTCCAGACACTGCAATCAAACTCCAAACGTGTGCGCGACCTTGCTCATGTGTGCAACCTTGTGTCACCGTGTGCGTCTGGCTTATGTGGGACTTGGAGAGTTGAACATGGGGCCTTAGGCTTCACAGGCAAGCACCTTAACCACTAAGCCATCTCTCCAGCTCTCCTCATCCTACTTTTTTTAAAATATATTTTTAAATTTTATTTATTTATTTATTTGAGAGAAAGTGGAGAGAGAGAGAGAGAGAGAGAGTGTATATGTGTGAATGGACACGCCAAGGCCTCCAGCCACTGCAAATGAACTCCAGACGCGTGCTCCCCCTTGTGCATCTGGCTTATGTGGGTCCTGGAGAGTCGAACCGGGATCCTTTGGCTTTGCAGGCAAACACCTTAACCGCTCAGCCATGTCTCCAGCCCTCCTCATCCTACTTTTAACAAAGACTTAATAAAACCGACTCAAGAAGGATAAATGATGAGTTACTGAGTTTATTTAGGGAGAAGTCATACTTTGTGAGGTATATTTAGGGGAAACTGATATCCAGGAGAAGGCTGGGGTAGCCCCTGCCCCTCCACACACTTGGCAGATCAGACATAGGAGCCCCTTCAAATCACAGACCACAGAGGATTAAGAAATAGTGAAGGACTCAGAGATCAAAGATAAATCTTACATATAATCAAAGTGAGAAGGTACCCTGTGATGGTTTTGTGTCAACTTGATCTGCTTAGGAATCCACAGACATTACCCATGAGTGGGTCTCTGAGGTTGCTTCCAGGGAGGATTAACTAAAGGAGGAATCCTTCCCCCAGGGTGAGCCCTTCCCCCAGAGTGGGTGGCCCCTCTTGGAGGATGGGGCCCTTTATCTAAGAAGCTCTAAGTATCCCCCCTCCCACTTGGCTGCCAGTGCTGCTCGCTGCTTTCCAGTGTGGACTGAAGACCAGCGTGGACCGAAGACCACCATGGACTGAAGAGCAGCGTCTCTCCAGGGCACCTCCAGGCCTTCACTGTGGGACGGGGACTGCTGAGGCATCCAGCCTCGTGCACTGAGCAGCTACCGGCTTCCTTGACTCTCAGAAATCTGCTGTTGTTGGACTGCTGTAAGATATCCCAATAAATTCCCTTTTAATACAATTCATTCTATTGGTTCCATTCCTCTAGAGAACCCTGACTAATACATATCCCCAAAGCATGACACTGATAAAAGGCAGGAAGAGGACTGGAGAGATGGCTTAGTAGTTAAGCCTAAGGACCCAGGTTCAACTCTCTTGGTCCCACGTAAGCCAGATGTACAAGGTGACATGAGTGCACAAGGTCACACATGCGCACAAGATGACACATGCGCCTGGAGTTCAACTGCAGTGGCTGAAGGCCCTGGTGCCAATTCTCTCTCTCTCTCTAATAAAAAAAATTTAAGGGCTGGAGAGATGGCTTATCAGTTCAGACACTTGCCTGCAAAGCAGAAGGACCCAGGTCCGACTCCCCAGATCCCAAGTAAGCCAGATGCACATGGTGGCTCATGTGTCTAGAGTTTGTTTGCAGTGGCTAGAGGCCCTGGCATGCCCATTCTCATTCTTTATTTGTCTCTCTCTCTTGTCTCTAATGAATAAATAAATAAATTTTTAAAGGCTGAAAGAAAAATATCCAAGTGGGGCTGGAGAGATGGCTTAGCAGTTAAGGTGCATGCCTCTGAAGCCTAAGGACCCAGGTTCGATTCTCCAGGACCCATGTAAGCAAGATGCACATGATGGCTCATGTGTCTGGAGTTCGTTTACAGTGGCTAGAGGCCCTGACACACCCACTCTTTCTTTCTCTCTCTCTCTCTCCCTCTAATAAATAAATACACTTTTTTCTTTTTTCAAACATTTTTATTAACAACTTCCATGATTATAAAAAATATCCTATGGCCTGACACTACCTACACAAGACCATCATAAGAGGAGGAAAAGATCATGACATCAAAGTGAAAGAGACTGATTGAGATGGGGAGGGGATATGATGGAGAGTGGAGTTTCAAAGGGGAAAGTGGGGGGAGGGAGGGTAGCACCATGGGATATTTTTTATAATCATGGACAATGTTAATAAAAATTAAGAAAAAAAAATCCCATGGTAATACCCTCCCTTCCCCCACTTCCCCTTTGAAACTCCATCCTCCATCATATCCCCTCCCCATCTCAAGCAGTTTCTATCTTATTTTGATATCATGATCTTTTCCTCCTCTTATGATGGTCTTGTGTAGGTAGTGTCAGGCACTGTGAGGTCATGGATATCCAGGCCATTTTATGTCTGGAGGGAGCACGTTGTAAGGAGTCCTACCCTTCCTTTGGCTCTTACATTCTTTCTGCCACCTCTTCTGCATTAGACCCTGAGCCTTGGAAGGTGTGATAGAGATATTGCAGTACTGAGCACTCTGGTCATTTCTTTCTAGCACTATGATGCCTTCTGAGTCATCCCAAGGTCATTGCCATCTGAAAAGAGAAGATTCTCTACCAAAAGTGAGAGTAGCATTAATATAAGGGTATGAACATTAAGAGAAGTGCTTACTGGGCAGTTTGATAAGCACAGTATATAAATTAATCCAGACACCAGCAGATGTTACACCCCTAGGGCTCATGACTACCCCTGTTTTAAGTTTTCAGTACTAGGGATGTATTCCCTCCCATGGAGCAGGCCTTCAGTCCAATTAAAGGGCAGTTGGTTTCCACCATGACAGATGTGCCACTATTGCACCTGTTGGCTCATTTGGCCTGGCTGGCCAAATAAATATAAGGCTTGCAGTGTCCACTGTTGAGTATCTTCACTGGTGATTTCTCTTTCTCCCATTGAACTGCATGCAGAATGGCTTCCTCCAGCTTTCTGTCAGCTGGTCTACATGGAGGAGGTTATCAGCTCAATTCCAGCAGGATTTCTCAGTGGCCTTGCAGCCCAAGTATGTGGATTCTTCAGCAATAGAGTCTTATCATCTATTCCTGATGGGAAACCAAGGGCCTCGGCAATGGCCTATAATGTTTTGGGGGCATCGGGGACCTCCCTGACCAACAACTCACTGGAAATTATCTCATCCCTGGCACTGAAAATTTTCTAGCAACAATCTACAGCTCCTGAGTGTTCCATTGTCCAAAAAACTAGGTTTCCATATGATTTATTTATATCCTCTTAGATTTTGATTATCCCTCCCTCCACCTTTCCTTTACTCAATCTCTTCCCCTGACCTCACTTGGGCCTTTTCACTAAATAAAATTTTTTTAAAAAGGCAGAAAGAAAAATATCCAAGTGGGGCTGGAGAGATGGCTTAGCAGTTAAGGTGTATGCCTACGAAGCCTAAAGACCCAGGTTTGATTCTCCAGGTCCCATGTAAGCCAGATGCACAGAGTTTGTTTGTGGTGGCTAAGAGGCTCTGGTGCACCCATTCTCTCTCTCTCTGACTGTAATAAATAAAATACATTTTTTAAATCTTAAAAAAAAGAAAGAAAGAAAAATATCCCAGTGAAGAATATATTCCTCCATTTCCAAGCAGGCTGGTCCCAGGCCGGCTGGAAGGAAGGACAGGCTCAAGAGGGTGACCAGGCGAGGCCACAGGCAAAGGAAGAGGGGCGGGGGTGGGGCGGGCCATGTACACCCTGCTCTATGTGGATAAGGAATCCAATCAGGGTGAGCCTTGCCATCAGGCTGAGGCGTGTCAGCAGAGACCTGATTGGTTTGGACTCAAAGCGTTAAGACCTGATTGGCTCATGGGCTCAGAGGGCTGACCCTAAGAGGCAGAGCAGAAGAAGCAGAAGTAGCAGCAGCCAAGAGAGAGATCAGACCCAGCCCGCTTCTCCATCATTTCTTCCTTCCCCTGATAAACTGACAGGCAGGCCATCTGGGTTCCAGGCAATTTAGGGTGACTATGCCTTGAAAAGTTAATGCAAGTAAAATCCTTGAGCCTGCCCTTGAAGTCTTCACTTTGCAAGGTCAGAGAAGGATCTGACTTTTCCTTATCTCCACTTGTTTTTCCATAAATAATTGGAGTTCCCCCCACCCCACCCCCACACACACACCCTAGGCAGGGTTCCTTGTTCCTAGAATTAAAGATTCCTGGAAGGATTAAACCTGAAGCTGCCATTGTGGCTGGCTAGCTCAGGCCCCATCCAGGACCTGTAAATTGATCCCCATTTGGGTCTCTAGGCGGACTTTAGCCCCTGCTGCCTTCTCGTCGTGGGCAGGATCTCTCCATACTCTCTTCTTTCCTTCTCTTGATCTAATAAAGTCTCTCTGAACTTTGCCCTCTGATCTGTGGACCCTTCTGAGTCAGCCTCTTGCTCTTTTCACCATCTGTCATGGTTGGCTTCTTGTTTCTGGGATGAACCTCTCAATTAAGCACAGTTTCCAGGAGGAGCTGAATGTATCTGAAGCTTACAGATCCGGGGGGGAGGTTCCATAATTGCAGAAGAAGCTGGGCCCCTTTCACAGGTCCACGCAGAGAGAAATCCCACCGTAGCACCTCGGGAACCCCAGGCAGAGCTCAAGCACTCGGCATATCTTAGGCTGGAATTCCAGATCTGCACCCCTAATGCACCTAGTACCCACCCACTGTGACACCTAGTTACAAGCTTTAATAAAGCTCCTGAATCTGCTGCGGGACATCCATTTCCAACGACCACACCAACCAGTCAGGTGTCTCCCTTAACACACCTGCGTCTGGGAACAAGGCTTATCCCAATTGGATGCTTGATATGTATAAAGGAGCCTAATCATGTTTATCAGACACCCGCCCCCACCTTTCCTGTGATTTCACCTGAACACCAGTGTGTGTCTCTTCCGTCTTTCTAGCCTCACTCCCTGCTTTCATCCTACCTGTGTGTGGTGGTTGGATTCAGGGGTCCCCCATAAACTCAGGTGTTCTGAATGCTAGGTTCCCAGCTGATGGAGATTTGGGAATTAACGCCTCCTGGAGGGAGTGTATTGTTGGGGGCGGGCTTATGGGTGTTATAGCCAGTGTCCCCTTGCCAGTGTTTGGCACACTCTCCTGTTGCTATTGTCCACCTGATGTTGGTCAGGGGGTGATGTCCACCCTCTGCTCATGCTGACGTTTTCCACTGCCATCATGGTGCTCCCACCTTGAGCCTGTAAGCCAAAATAAACCTTTTTTTTTTTTTTTTTCCACAAACGCTGCTCTTGGTTGGGTGATTTCTGCCAGCAATGGGAAGCAGACTGTGTGTCTTGCTCTCTCAACTTTGTTAAATGTATTTTTTGTTTTTGTTTATGTTTTTCTTGGGTCCCTGAGTCCTTCACTATTTTTCAGTACTTGCTGGTCTTTTTAATTTTTATTGTTTTATGTGAAGGCGATCTTTTGGTTCTCATGTTTTACCTTCCACATGGGTGTAACTGCCTCCCCAGAGGCCCCCCCGAGATTTCTCTGGGATAGAGAATCTGTCCAACCCCCTCTCTCCAGCTGAGCAAGGAGGATAATTCTCCTCTGGATGGAGTCTTTCAGCTAACCTCCTCCCTGAGTCTTAATTCCCCTTACTGAATCTCACGATTCATAATTGACCCTGCTCAGGGTCCGTTTCATCAATTCTTTGCTAAAAATCGGATAAGGACCCGAAAGTTGGGGTTCACAGGCCCTCCCTTACTCCCCAAAATCCTGCATCGGTATGTTGGTAGAAAAGAAATCAAGATGCTGTGGCCCTGATGATTATGTTCAGATGGCGACCCCCCTTGTTCCTGATTCTCAGCACCCTGAGTTTAAGCAGTTAAGGAGGGAAAAACAAAACAAAAAAAAGGACTGATTCTTTCTCTCCCAGGATCTGGAGTCCTGAGGCGACAGGGGAGTCAAGCACAGGGAACTTGCTGCCAGTGAACTTTAATTTCCCCCAGACAAAGCCCTTCTCTGTGCGCCCCCCCCCATCCTTCCCTGGGGGACCCTGTGGGAAGGTAAAGGTCCTGAGTGCTTTATTCAGGCCAAAGCCCCTGTTGGAGGAGGTTTTCCAAGGAACAAGGACTATGCCGGCCTGCTACTGCCAGAGGCTGTTGGGGATGCTTCTGTCAGACCCACCAGGCCCCCTAAAGCTGAACACTGCCCCCAAACCATCTGTCCATAGCCATGGTGGCAAAACAGGGAGAAAACACAATGCAAAAAAAAAAAAAAATTTTTTTTTTCACGTAGCACCTTTGTATTTTGGGTTTTGTTGTTTAGTATTTGTTTATAGAGGTTACATCTGTCCACAAGACTAATTTCCAAAACCAAGAGTGAAGTCTCTGCCCAGCCCATTGTAGCTCTTAGAGGCAACCACATGTGAAATTTTAACTTTGGCAAAAATATTTTAGTTAATTGATTGGGTGCGGGGGAGAATGGGCATGCCAGGCTCCTTTCTACTGCAGGCTAACTCCACACACATGTGGATCTTTGTGTATCTGTGCATTTACGTGGGTACCTGGGAATCGAGCATGGGCCAGCAGCCTTCGCAAACAAACACTTTTAAGCACGAAGTTGCTTCCTCAGCCCTTTAACTCTTTCTTTTGATACTTACCTTCAGGTTTCTTTTTTTAAAAATATTTCAATTTTATTTTATTTGAGGGCTGGAGAGATGGCTTAGCGGTTAAGCGCTTGCCTATGAAGCCTAAGGACCCTGGTTCGAGGCTGGATTCCCCAGGACCCATGTAAACCAGATGCACAAGGGGGCTCATGCATCTGGAGTTCGCTTGCAGTGGCTGGAGGCCCTGGCGCGCCCATTCTCTCTCTCTGCCACTTTCTTTCTCTGTCTGTCACTCTCAAATAAATAAATAGAAATAAAAATAAATTATTTTATTTTATTTGAGAGAGGTTAATAGAGAATGGACATGCCGGGCCTCTAGCCACTGCAAACGAGCTCCAGATGCATGTGCCACCTTGTGCATCCAGCAATTTATTATTGTCCACCAACAACCTCCTTCCCCTCAGGATGTTTAGAGAGCCTTAGGGATAGATTTATTTTCCCCTTTACCTAGTGTTCTGATATGTACTGATGATATGCCTTGATGCATACCTTCAGGCTTTATATCCAATGGGCCTTTCCATTTGGAAATTTGTATTTCAAATTTACTTAGATTATTCTCTTTGTCAATTATTCCCTTTGGCACTTTTTCTTTTCTATTTTATTTTGGGATTTTTTAAGTTTAAAGATTTTAAAATTATCTTTAAAATTAAGTATGTTTTCTAATTTTCTTTAAAAAATTTTTAATTTTATTATTTAGAGAGAGGAGGGATAAAGAGGCAGATAGCAAGAGAATGGGCACTCCAGGGCCTCCAGCCACTGCAAACTAAACTCCAGATGCACGTGCCACCACATGCATCTGTCTTTACATGGGTCCTGGGGAATTGAACCAAGGCCCTTTGGCTTTGCAGGCAAGTGCCTTAACCACTAAGCCATCTTTCCGGCCCCATATGTCCTATTTTTCTTATTTTTCATTCATGTTTTCCTCAATGGTATTTAAAAATTTTTTGTTTATTTGGGAGAGAGAGTGAAGTGGGGGTGGGGGAGCATGCTAGGGTCTCCCGCCATCACAAACAAACTCCAGACACATGTGCCGCTTTGTGCATCTGGCTGACGTGGGTACTGGGGAATCGAACCCAGGCAGACAGGCTTTATCAGCAAACACCTTTAATTGCTGGACCAGCCCCTCCTCAAAAGTATTTTCTGACTCATCTAATGCGATTTTTACACTTGTGCAATCACAGCTTGAGTTCCCCTAAACTTACTTGTAGGTCATTCCCTCCTGTGGGGGCCCCTTCTTCTTTCACAGCTATAACTGTAAACGTGTCTCTAAGGATAAAGGAGGAAGTATAAGTCAGCCTGCTCTGTTGCGTGGCTGCCCGTAGGAGACCTGAGACTCCCGGGGCAGAGCAAAAGGCTTTCATTACTCACAGCAAGGGCAGCAGTCAGAGCATCCGCACCAGTAGCAGTCCGCGGAGCCTCTGTACCAGGGAGCCACCCATAGAAGCCTGGGTAATGCCCTCCAGCTAGGTGGTGCGTGTTACAGGGAGGAACCCTAAGTTTGGGGAACTCAGATCTTTTCTTAAATTTTTTTTTTTTAATTTATTTGAGAGAGAGAGAGTGAATGGGCACACCGGGGCCTCCAGCCACTGCAAATAAACTCCAGATGCATGTGCTACCATGTGTATCTGGCTTACGTGGGTCCTGGGGCATTGAACCTGGGTCCTTTGGCTTTGCGGATAAGTGTCTTAACCGCTAAGCCATCTCTCCAGCCCTTTGCGT
Organism: Dipus sagitta; assembly: GCA_036346955.1. Lineage (NCBI taxonomy): Eukaryota > Metazoa > Chordata > Mammalia > Rodentia > Dipodidae > Dipus > Dipus sagitta. The sequence goes on from CM070792.1 coordinate 19,961,507, forward strand.
GTGTGCGTGTGTGTGTGTGTGTGTGTGTGTGTGTGTGTGTGTACAATTTGCAAGCAGAGAGAAACAGCAAGAAGAGAGACAGGCAGAGAGAATGGGCACAGCAGGGTCTCTAGACACTACAAACAAACTCCTGACGCATGCACCCCTGTGCACTGTGTATCTGGCTTTACGTGAGCCCTGGGAAATGAAACGTGGGTGGCTGGGCTTTGCAGGCAAGCGCCTTAACCACTGAGCCATCTCTCCAGCCCCAGACCTGTTGTAGTAGACAGCAACTTTCCTAACCTTTGCTCCAGGGTGAAGGAGCCCAGTACAGAACAGCCAATGGCCCTGTCCTGGGCAGTAAAGGGTCATGTTTGTCGTGCAAACATCCTAAGGTCAGTCTAGAGAGGCGCTCAACGTCCCCGCTTGAAAGACACGTGAAAATGTTACAGGGAATTCTCCCTGCGAACTGTTTGATTTTTATCTCTTCTATTAAATACTTTCCTCAGATACCTGGTCATCTTTGGCTATCCGCTCACACTAAAGAAGGGCAGAAGTTTGGCCACCTGGGTGTTGAAAACCAAACGGTGGAAAGAAGGCAGAGGGGGAAATGCCGGAGGAAAGCGGGTGTCAGTTTAAGACTCAGCTTTTACCTCACTCCATACTTGTACTTTCAATGCTACCTGACATTCCGCAGGCCAAACCCCTTTCATTTTATCTTCTGGAAGCTGCGCTGTCCCGTGAAGTAACAAACCAGCCATGTTTCAAAGAATTCATATAAAAATGAAAATAGCAATAATTTTATATAGTGTTTGTGCCCTAAAATGACAATATTTTGGACACATTGGATTCAATAGAACACATAATTAAAGCTATGTTTGGAAACCAGGTGTTGTAGGGCTGGAAAGATGGCTTAGCGGTGAAGGCGCTTGCCTGCAAGGTCAAAGGACCTTGGTTCGATTCCCCAGGACCCATGTAAGCCAGATGCACAAGGTGGCGCATGCATCTGGAGTTCATTTGCAGTGGCTGGAAGCCCTGGTGCACCCATCCTCTCCCTCTCTTTCTCTCTGTCTGCCTCTTTCCCTCTCTGAAATAAACAAATAAAATTAAAATTAAAAAATAAAAAGGAAACCACGTGTTGTAATCCCAGCACTCGGGAGACAGAGGTAGGAGGATTGCCATGAGTTTGAAGCCACCCCGAGACTACATAGTGCATTCCTGGGCCAGAGTGAGAGCCTATGGCAAACAAAACAACACAACACAAAACAAGCTATGTTTAGGCTCTGCAATCTTCTAGCGTGCCCTAGTTCCATCTTGCATTGGAATGTCATACCAAGCCTATTCCTGGAAAGCCTCTTGTGGGTTCTGAAGTCTAGCTTTCTTTCCATGACAGGAGGTGTCTACCCACCAGTGCCAAGTGTCGCTATACCTAGGTTACCCTATACCTGGAGATTATCCAGTCCCCAGAGCCCATCCTGGTGACCCACAGCCAGGTGGAGCTCTATTCCCTCCCATCCAAGGATTTGGAACAGGCTTTTCTGGGGTATCCTCAGCCACCTTCACCATCTGTGGTGATGGACCAACCCAAATCCCTGTACCTGGTGGCTTTTCTGGAGGTCATATGGCTTCTTAGTATCTTATAGGACAAGCTCCGAACCCTAGCCAGCCCGCTATAATGACTCAGGACTCTCGATGGACGATTCAGCCGTTTGCCAACTTCGATGCTATGTGAGATGCAAAAGTTCTCCATAATGAGCCAGGCGTGGTGGCGCCCATCTTTAATCCCAGACTAGGGAGGCAGAGGTAGGAGGATGCCGTGAGTTCAAGGCCTGAGGCTACATAGTGAATTCCAGGCTAGCCTGGACTAGAGCTAGGCCCTACCTTGAAAAACCAAAAAAGAAAAAAAAAAATCACCATAGGCAATGCAGGGATTTAGGACAAATGAGCCGGCAGTTTTGGATGTTGAAACCAACGGTTCCCGCTGTCAGAAGCAAATGATTCCAGCAGCTTTTATGAGCACGTAGAGCAAGGATTTAATGAGAGATCTGGAGCCGGGGTTGAGTGGAAACACGGAAGAACCAACCCTGGCCCTGTTCATGGCTCCTACATATTATGATGCCTGGAGTTTTTGGCCCTCAAAGCAGAGAGCAGGAACGCAGGAACATGCGTGGGTTGAGATCTTGTGGACAAGAACAAATCAAGAAGTTGGAGAAGGCTGGAGCGATGGCTTAGCGGTTAAGGCGCTTTCCTGTGAAGCCTAAGGACCCAGGTTCGATCCCCCAGGACCCACGTAAGCCAGATGCACAAGGTGGCGCATGCATCTGGAGTTCCATTTGCACAGGATAGGGGCCCTGGCGCGTCCATTCTCCTTCTATATCTGCCCGGCCCCATAAATAAATAAAATTAAAAAAAAAAAGAAATCAGAGAAATTGTCACACGTTATCGATCAGGATTGGGACAGGGACCTTGGCAAGGACATAAGGTCAGATGCCTCGAGGCATGTGGAACATCAGCTGTATCTATGTGCCAGGGAATAATGACCAAAACCAGAATGTAAAACCACCCAATTAGGGTGTGGGTACCTTGGGGGCCAATATCCTACTTACCACACTTCTTTTATGTCCACTGTATAAGTGATAAAACCAAGAGAGAAAGTAAGCAATATCTGTTCAAAGCCTCACACAACAGCTGTCGGTGCTGAAGTTTGCAGCTATTGCTTCTAACAGGGCGCGTGCCACAGTAGAGTTTAGATGCCTGGGGAGTCACCACAAAATAGGAGGGCTCCAAAGTCCTACCAGAACAAGTCACCTTTTGACAGAGGCCTTAAGTATGTGAACTACATTCCTGTTGATAGCTTATCGCCATTTATTTTTTTTTTTTATGGCCTAGATAATGACGGGAAGAAACATCCCCCTTCGGGTGGCTTTAATCACACAGGGCCTGTGCCCGGTGACAAATATACAGGCTCCTGGAAAACTGATAAATATACTTGACCGCCAGTGCCGAGGCCATTGGCAGCCTTCCAGTCTCAAGCAGTTTGATAAGGCTTTTGAAAGCTGGAGGAGAAGACCCACCACCACAAGGGGGTGGGGAGGAGCTGCCGACCGGCCCTGACCAGTTGTGTGGCCCTCTTGTTTCCTCTGAGGTTCACATGGTGTGTACGAGTGTGTACGCATGTGTGTGGATGTGCGTATGTATAGCTCAGTGAGTCCTCCTCAGTTACTCCCCTCCCCCTGTCCATATATATGTATATGTATACACTATACATATATATATATATATATATATATATATATATATATATATATACACACACACACATAGTCTCTCACTGAACCTGGAATTCACTGATTAGGCTAGGTTAGTTGACTAGAAAACTCCAGGAATGCTCCTATCTCTGCCGCCTCAAAGATGGGATTACAGGCCCATACCACCATGCCTGGCTTTTACATGAGTGCTTGGATCAAGACTCAAGTCCTTCCCCTTCTTTTTTAAAAAAATATTTTGTGTATTTATTTATTTGAGAGGGATAGAGAGAAGCAGACAGAAAGAGAGAGAGAGAGAGAATTCATATGCCAGGGCCTCCAGATACTGCAAATAAACTCCAGAAGCATGTACCACCTTGTGCATCTGGCTTATGTAGGTCCTGTGGAATTGAACCTAGGTCCTTTGGCTTTGCAGGCAAGCACCTTAACCACTAAGCCATTTCTCCAGGCCCCCCTTTTTTAAAAAACCAGTTAAGCATATCCCAAGTCTCTGAAGTTCACTTTTTGTTTGAACATGAATATATACTTAAAGATTATTGTATAGAATATACGATAGACTGTGTTGTATATAATATGTATCCATAATATATAAGATATTGTCCATTCATTGATGAGCATTTACATTGTCTCTAGTGTTTCACTGAACGTGGGGGGATGGCTATCTCTTCAAGACACTGATTTTTGCTCCTTTGAATATACACCCAAAAGTAAAATTTCTAGAATATACATACATACTTTGTATGTTTGTTTGTTTAGCTCTAGCCCAGGCAGACCTGGAATTCACTATGTAGTCTTAGGCTGGCCTCGAACTCTCAAACTCACTGCAATTTTCCTACCTACCTCTGCCTCTGAGTGCTGGGACCACCCCCAGCAGACAGAAAGTGGGCAGGGGAGAAAGAGAGATACAGAGAGAGTGGGCACACTAAAGGCCTCTAGCTGCTGCAAACAAACTCCAGACGCATGTACCACCTTGAGTATCTGGTTTTACATGGGTACTGGGGAATTGAACTCAGGACATTAGGCTTTAAGGTAAGTGCCTTGACCACAGAATCTCTCTCCAGCCCTATTTTTATTTATTTATTTTTTTGGTTTTTCGAGGTAGGGTCTCGCTCTAACCCAGGCTGACGGGGAATTCACTATGGAGTCTCAGGGTGGCCTCGAACTCACGGCGATCCTCCTACCTCTGCCTCCTGAGTGCTGGGATTAAAGGCGTGTGCCACCACGCCTGGCTTTAAAGCTAAATTTTGAAACCAGGATTGAACCAAAATTTGTCATTAGTTCTCCTTGAATCTATGAACTTCTTTAATATGACTATCTTCCTGGCTAACCTATCCACTCTAATCATGGTTCCCACTGGAGGTGGCCAAACACAGCTCAAGAGAAAAGCCAATAATAACTCCAAACTCAAATCCAAAATAAGCTAATTTAAAATGGCCCAAGAGCATGAATGGACGGTTCACCAATGAAGGCATATACATACACTGTTGGCGTGCCGAGTGTGTGAAGAGGTGCATAACGTCACTAACTGTCAGGAAAAAGCAGGTTGGAGCCTCTCTGGGATGGTGAAACGAGTGTATGAGGGCGTTTCCAGGGCGCTTGACTTGTGGCAGGAAGACCCACCCTGCCGGTGGGCAGCGCCATCCCAACAGCAAGGGAATCAGACCGAAGAAGAAAGGAAAAAGGGTCCCGTCAGCTGGGGACCAGCGGTCACCTCTCCCTTTGCTTCCTGACTGTGGACACAATGCGGCCAGCAGCCTCATACGCCTGCCACTCCTGCTGCTGGGCGTCCCCACCACGAAGGACTGTGCCCTCAGACCATGAGCCGAAGTAAGTCCTTCCTTCCTTAACTTGTGTTTGTCAGATGTCTTTTTTTAGAATTTAAAATATTTTAGGCTGGGTGTGGTGGCGCAGCCTTTAATCCCAGCACTCGGGAGGCAGAGGTAGGAGGATCTCCATGAGTTTGAGGCCACCCTGAGACTACAGAGTGAATTCCAGGTCAGCCTGGGCTAGTCTGAGACCTTACCTTGAAACCCCCCCCCCAAAAAAAAATTTATTAAAGTGGGCGTGGTGGTGCACACCTTTAATCCTGGCACTCGGGAGGCAGAAGTAGGAGAATCACCTTGAGTTCAAGGCCACACTGAGACTTCATTGTGAATTCCAGGGACCCTATCTCAAAAAACCAAGAACAAAACAAAACAAACAAAAAAAACTATTTAATAGAAAGATACAGATAGAAAGGAAGAGAGAAAAAGAGAATGGGCATCCCATGGCCTTCTGCCACCGTAAATGAGCTCCAGATGCATGCGCCACTTTGTGGATCTGGTTTTATGGGGATACTGGGGAACTGAACTCAGACTGTCAGGCTTTGCAAGCAAGCTCCTTTAACCACTCAGCCATCCCTCCAGGCCCTTTGTCAGGTATTTTATCACAGTGACAAGAAAAGTAACTAATACACTGTTAGGGTGGCTATTACCAAAAGCAGAAAGTGAGAACAAAGGAAATCCTTGTGCATTACTGGAGAGAATGTAAGTTGACACAGACATTATGGAGAACGGTATGGAAACTGTTCAAAAACTATGGTCTAGCCAGGCGTATTGAGTGGCGCATGCCTTTAATCCCAGCACTCAGGAGGCAGAGGTAGGAGGATCTCTATGAGTTCGAGGCCAGCCTGAGACTACGTAGTGAATTCCAAGTCAGCCTGGACTAGAGTGAAACCCTACTTCAAGAAAACAAAACAAAACAAATTATATATATTACACACACCCAGTCTAGAAATATTACTTCTGGGTATATATCTAAAGAAGCAAAAATCAGTGTCTTGAAGAGATACCTATACTCCCATACTCAATGAAGCATTATTTACAAATGCCAACATATAGAGACAACATAAATGCTCACCAATGAGTGGAAAATATTATATATATAAAAGTTACATATTACATAGTCTATTGTATATTCTACACAACAATCTATTGTATGCACATAGTAGAATCTATTATTCTGCAATAAAAGAAATAAGGGCCGGAGAGATGGCTGAGCATTTAAGGCACTTGCCTGTGAAGCCTAAGGACCCAGGTTTGATTCTCTAGGTCCCACGTAAGCTAGATGCACATGGTGGTGCACGCGTCTGGAGTTCGTTTGCAGTGGCTGGAAGCCCTGGCCTGCTCACTCTCTCTCTCTCTCTCTCTCTCTCTCTCTGTCCTTCTCTCTATCTCTAATAAATAAATTCAAAAGATAAATCAGAAAGAAATAAACAAAAGTAAGGAAATCCTGACATTTGTGGAGACACAAATGAACCTGGGGACATTACACTAAGTAAGTAAACCACACACAGAAAACTGAAGACTGCATGACCTCACTCGTGTGGAATCTAAAACAGCCACTCACTGGGAAGAGTGCAGGGGCATGGACCAGGGGTATGAGAGGTGGAGAGGGAGATGTTGATTCAAGGGTATAAAGTCTCACACAAGATGAGTAAGTTTTGGACATCTGATGTACAGCAAGGTGACTGTAGTTAACAATGAAATATTGTTAATTAGCTTCCGCGTGGTGCTCATTTCATAATGAGTACGTGGATCAAAATAGCAAGCTGGGGGCTGGAGAGATGGCTTAGCAGTTACGGCACTTGGCCTGCAAAGCCTAAGGACCCAGGTTTGATTCCCCAGGACCCACATGCACAAGGTGGTGCATGTATCTGGAGTGCATTCGCAGTGGTTAGAGACCCTAGTGCATCCTTTCTTTCTCTGTCTCTCTTTGCTTGCAAATAAATAAATAAATTACATTAAAAAAATCAAGGAGGCTAGAGAGATGGCTTAGCAGTTAAATCACTGGTCTGCAAAGCCAAAGGACCCAGGATCTATTCCCCAGTACCCACGTAAGTCAGATCCACAAGGTGGCACATGCATTTGGAATTCATTTGCAGTGGCTGGAGGTCCTGGTGTGCCCATTCTCTCTCCGTCTACCTCTTTCTCTCTTTCTCAAATAAATAAATAATATATTTTTTTTAAAAAATCAAGCTATATACTAAGTTCATATAAGTTTTGTCTTTTGTACTTGAACAAAACTGAAAAACCAAGAATCATGGGAAAAGCAGGGTGGAAATTCTGTGGAAACCAGGATGCTTTCTATCTATCCAGGATTGCTAACCTAGACACTATGAGTAGAATCCATTGTTCAGAAACTTGGATGAGAAAAAAATTGCATCTCTATTTTCATTAATTTTTTGCTTTCTTTTTCGAGGTAGGATCTCCCTGTAGCCCAGGCTGACCTGGAGCTCACTATGTAGTGTCAGGGTGGTCTCGAACTCATGGCGATCCTCCTACCTCTGCCTCTCCAGGGCTGGGATTAAAGGCGTGCGCCACCATGCCTGGCTTCATTAAATTTTAACTGCACTGTAGCACGTCTTTCTATCATGATTATAGATGTGATAGAGCCCCTATGGCCCAAGTGACCCCCATCTCCTGATGCTCCCACCCCAATGCGCTCTCCTCCCACTTTGTCCCATATTGGTCCCGTGTGACCAATAGGACATAGGAGGAATTTGAATTATAAAAGACTGTGGAAGCCGGGCGTGGTGGCACATGCCTTTAATCCCAGCACTCGGGAGGCAGAGGTAGGAGGATTGCCATGAATTCGAGGCCACCCTGAGACTACATAGTGAGTTCCAGGTCAGCCTGGGCTACAGCAAGACCCTACCTCGAAAAATCAAAATAAATAAAAGACTGTGGCTTCTGCCTCAGGATCATATTCCTTCTGCCCATCATTCTCCTGGGGAAGGCAGCTGCCAGGTGTAGTAGATTCATGACAAGGAACGTGGCCCATCTGTCAACAACTAGCAGGAAACCGAGAGCCACATGAATATGTCTGGAGGTCATCCCTCCAGGATTCAGATGACGGTAGCCCTGGCTCATGACTGGACTGCAATCTCAAGGGCGACTCTGAGTTGACATACCTGCTAAGCCGTCCAGACCCTCAGGAAAGGTGACAAAGTCTGTCGTGATCATCAGCCCTTAAGCTGTTTGTACAGCAGCAGATAACTACTGGTAATAAACACAGTGGCCTTCGCAGTACCTGTGAATTTTTGTCACCAAGAGCACACGGATACTTTTGTTCTATCCTATTATAGTAGTTGCAGAGAGCTAACATATCCATTATGTGCATCACTACTTTGAAATCAGAGTGGCATTTGCTTTCATATGTTAATAAAGGCGAATGCATATCACTTTGCCACAAAATGACCATTGGATTCTCATGTAATTGGTTTGGCTTCATAACTCTATTTATCCGCTCAGATGTCTGCATTTGAAAACATTCTGAGCCCGGCACGGTGGCGGCACGCTCGGGAGGCAGAGGCAGGAGGATCGCCGTGAGTTCCAGGCCGCCCTGAGACCGCATAGCGAACTGCAGGTCAGCCTGGGCTGGAGCGAGACCCTGCCTCGGAACAGCAAAGATAAAATAAATAGAAATAGACGATCTGAAGGGGTCCCATCAGCTTCATGAGAAAGGCTGACAATGCTGGCTTTGTGAGTCACGGTCTCTCCCCATGACATGCATGAGTCAGTGCTGCAAGGTCTGCGACAGACAGCAAGCTCCGTCACTGTTTCTCGGGGGGTGCCCCTGGGCACAAGTGGCCCTCTTCTGACTGCCTGCCAGTCCCTGCGACGCCATGCAGAGGCACGTAGGCCATGTGCTCACACCTGTGCTGCCCGGAGCTCCTTCCTGGGGCAGCCCAGAGGAAGGGGCAAAATGTGGAACTCCCGGAGGAGGGCATTTCCCGTCTCAGGACAGTGGGGGTCACCGCCTCTTCCATTGCTCCTCGGTGTCTTTGGGCAGCTGCCTCCCAGGGCGGCCTCCTCACTCCCTGTGGGCTGTTGTGACTTCTATTCCCATGTTTGTACTCTTTTTAATATGTTTTTACAAGTTCTTTTAATTTCTAAAAATTTATTTATTAGAGAGAGAGAGAGAGAGAGAGAGAGAGAGAGGGCTGGAGAGATGGCTTAGCGGTTAAGCGCTTGCCTGTGAAGCCTAAGGACCCCGGTTCAAGGCTCGATTCCCCAGGACCCACGTTAGCCAGATGCACAAGGGGGCACACGCATCTGGAGTTCGTTTGCAGTGGCTGGAAGCTCTGGCGTGCCCATTCTCTCTGTCTCTCTATCTGCCTGTCTCTCTCTGTCAGTCACTCTCAAATAAATAAATAAAAATGAACAAAAAATTAAAAAAAAAAAAGAAAGAGAGAGAGAGAGAGAGAATGGGCGCTCCAGGGCCTCCAGCCACTGCAAACGAACTCCAGACGCATGAGCCACCTTGTGCATCTGGCTTACGTGGGACCTGGAGAATCAAACCTGGCTCCTTAGGCTTCGCAGGCAAGCGCCTTAACCACTAAGCCATCTCTCCATCCCCTTTGTTTATTTTGTTTGAAGTTTTTACCATGTTTGTACTCTTGACGTTGGTAGTGTGTAGGTGTGGGTGTGTGTGCATGCATATATGCGGGTATACGTTCATGACTGTGAGTCATGCATATGGAGGCCAGAGGACAACCTTGGGTATTTTTCCTTAAGTGGCCATTCATCATTTAAAAAAGATTTTTTACTTATTTATTTGAGAGAGAGAGAGAGGGATAGAATGTGTGTGTGTGGTGGGGGGCACACCAGGGCATTCTGCCACTGCAAACGAACTCCAGACACATGTTCCACTTTGCATCTTGCTTTACATGGATACTGGGGAATTGAACCCAGGCTATCAGGCTTTGCAAACAAGTGCCTTTAACTACTGAGCCATCTCTCCAGCCCCCATCCACCATTTTTTTTGTTGTTGTTGTTGCTGTTGTTTTGTTTTTCAAGGGAGGGTCTCACTTTAGCCCTAGCTGACATGGAATTCACTATGTAGTCTCAGGGTGGCCTTGAACTCACGGTGATCCACCTACCTCTGCCTCCCGAGTGCGAGTGCTGGGATTAAAGGCGTGCGCCACCACGTCTGGCTGCCATCCACCGTTTTTGAGACAAACTCTGTCACCGACCTGGAGCTCACCAAGTAAACTAGAATGACTGGCCAGGATGCCTCAGGAACCCTCTGGTCTCTGTCTCCCCAGCCCTGGAATTACAGATAAGCTACACCACATCCCGCTTTTCTCCCCGCCCCCCCAAGGGGTGCTCAGAATTGATCTTAGGTCTTCACGCTTGTGCAACAAGCCCCTTACCTACTAAGCTATCTCTCTAGCCCTGTATCCTTTATTTTAGACATTCCAGGTAATAGAAGTGGAAGAAAGCTAAAAAACAAAAACAAAAACAAAAACAACAAAAAAAACATGTTGGCCATCCTACAGTCTCAGTCTCCTTTTTCATGCCACAAGTGTCCTTTTTCCTAGAGCTAGATTAAAACCTTGGTGTTCTGGAAGACTGTTTCTCTTATTGACGATTGTTTTCCAAGTCTTAGCAGGGAGGCTAACACACGAAAATATGTTGGAGGAAGTGTGATTTCTCTCACCCCCTCAAATCTTTCCACACTTTCACTCAAGAAAACTGGGTGGGGGAGCGAGGTGCGGTGGCGCACGCCTTTAATCCCAGCACTCGGGAGGCGGAGGTAGGAGGATCGCCATGAGTTCGAGGCTACCCTGAGACTACATGGTGAATTCCAGGTCAGCCTGGGCTAGAGTGAGACCCTGCCTTGGACTAGAGTGAAACCACTACCTAAAAAAAAAAAAAAAAAAATTGAAGCTCTTCAGAGTGGCTTTCAAAAGCCGTCCCTTGCCTGAAGTTGTTTTAATCAAGCAATCAAGCACACACTAACTTTTATGACACTATTATATATATATATATATACACATTATTATATATAGTATTATATATTTGTAGTTATTATTATTATTATTATGTTTTTTTGAGGTAGGCTCTCACTGTAGCTCAGGCTGACCTGGAATTCACTCTGTAGTCTCAGGGTGGCCTTGAACTCACAGTGATCCTCCTACCTCTGCCTCCCAGTAGATATTGTTTTTTTAATCTAGAAATATTCTTATGAAAATAAGACAGGAAAAAAAAGCTACATTCTATTTTAGCTTGTTTTCTTTTCACCCGTATTTTCCACGCATACTAAGCTGATGAGTTCATGAGTTGGCTACAGTGTGTTGTGAATGTCTGTAAAATCCTTGGAAGGCTATACCGGATGAAGCAGCGCAGTATTATTTTTCTTCCTGTGACATATTTATTCGAGAGAGAAGGAAAAACAGGAGGCATATGCCACTGAGTAATGTAAGGTAATGTGGTTTGTAACAGTTCTGATCAGCCAGTGCTGACAGCCTACAAGGCACTAAACAGGAGCTTGGAGAGTCAGAGACGGACATGTGAACTCTCCACAGATGAGAATCAGTGCCTTCAAAAATCCATAAATCTACTATGCACACAATAAAGAGATGCAGCGCGCCACGAATTACAGTGTGTAGAAAGTGCTGGGTGCAATGAGAAATTCCAAAGAATGCACTGTTTGTTTGTTTGTTTTGTTTTTTTTTTTCCAGGTAGGGTCTCACTCTGGCCCAGGCTGACCTGGAATTCACTCTGTAGTCTCAGGCTGGCCTCGAACTCATGGCGATCCTCCTACCTCTGCCTCCCGAGTGCTGGGATCAGAGGCGTGCACCACCACGCCAGGCTCAATGTACTTTTATGACAAGGAGCAATTCTGGTAGAAAAAGAGGTTGAGAAACCTCCTCTTTCCACTCTTTTCTCCTTCCCTCCTTCCACCCCCTCCACTCCCAGAGGCATAGGCAGTTGTAGAAGCATTACCCACAGCGGGGCAAGGAGTGAAGAAGGAGTTAACATTGCCTGAGACTAGATTTTTAACTCAGAGACCTGAAAAGGCAAAGGGAAGGGGGGGGGGGCTGACCTAATTATTTTTCACCTTAAAGAGTCTCTCTTCACTGTCCTTAAGGGACTTTCCATGTTCCTGCTTCCTTAACGGTAATGACAAGTGTCAAGCTGAAATAGGGGAAGAGATAGTTCCTGAGTGCTGTGTGTGGGTTTTTTTTTTTTTTTAAATCTACTTTATTTATTTGAGAGAGAAAGAGAGAGAGGCGGGGTGGAATGGGCACACCAGGGCCTCCAGCCACTGCAAACCAACTCCAGATGCATGCGCCCCCTTGTGCTTCTGGCTTACGTGGGTCCTGGGGAATCGAACCGGGATCCTTTGGCTTTGCAGGCAAACGCCTTAACCGCTAAGCCATCTCTCCAGTCCAGTGCTGTGTTTTTAACCAGGCCCCTAAGCACATCCACAAATCAACCGGCTGGGAGGAACGGTGTGTGGCAGGCGCTGTCCCCCTCTTGGATCTCTTCACCGCCTTCCTCTAAGTGGCTGGTCTTCTGGGGTTGGCAGTTTTCCTTCTTGGCAACTTGGCTCTGGCATTAGCCTTCCTGTTTTCTCTCCAGCCATTCTGTTATCTCTTTGACTGCGCGGCATTATTTCCTCCTCGCCCTGCTCCGTTAGCTGACTTAAGCTACTTAATTCCCGACTGTCTCGCTGGCCTAACAAAATTCTCACATATGTCCATCCGCGCTGGCTCTTTCCCAGCCACTTTTCCATCTCAACTGCCATTTTGTGCAGTGCCCATAAAACAGACGTGTGTGTGCGGAAAAAATCTATCTATTTGACACTCTTTCCCATGGGTGTGCTCCGCAGGAAGTGTTGCACAAGGGTCTATTCATCAAATCCCACGCTGGGACCTGGCCCCGAAGCTTGCTTCAGGATGGCCCCGCTGACAGCGGCTTCTATATGAAGCAGCTGTCACGGTCCGGCTGGAGTCCGACTCCCTCGCAACCTCTCCTGCCTGCTTGTCAGCCACACGATGCATGTGGGAGGCTCTGAGACCTTCCCGAGCATGTGCTGCGGTGGCAATTTATCGGCCCCTGCGTTCTCTGAACAAGCAGACATGGAGCGAGATCTTCTGAGTCTCAGGGTTTGGAGATTAGAATGTGGGCAATGGGCTGGAGAGGTGGCTCAGCGGTTAAGGTACTTGCCAACAAAGTCAAAGGACCCGGGTTCAAGCCCCCCCACCCCCAGTACCCATGTAAAGACACATGGTGGTGCGTGTATTTGGAGTTCGTTTGCAGTGGTTAGAGGCCCCAGCGAGCCCATTTTCCCTATCTGCCTCTTTCTCTCTCTCAAGTAAATAAATAATTTTTTTTGGGGGGGGGGTTTCGAGGTACGGTCTCACTCTAGCCCAGGCTGACCTGGAATTCACTATGGAGTCTCAGGGTGGCCTTGAGCTCACGGCAATCCTCCTACCTCTGCCTCCCGAGTGCAGGGATTAAAGGCGTGCGCCACCACGCCCGGCTAAATAAAATATTTTTTAAAAAATTAAAAAGTGAGGAAGATAATATGGCCCAGCATACAAAGGAAAGAAAGAGGTATGGATAGGTTCGGGGAAAGGGAGAAAAAGGCAAGAAGAAAGGGAGGAAGGAAATGACAGTTTCTGAGCACACAGATCTGAATGTGGTGTCCATCAAATACCAATTTGACAAGCTAGAAAGTCACCACTTGGCTCAGAGGTTCATCAGACCATAGAGTGGGGAGCAGGCACCTCATCAGGGGTCACCCTGACGTAGTGGAGAATTAGAGGACGAGTAAGAGCTAAACTCACTCTGCCCAGAAGAATCACTCAAGGACACTTCCACTGCACCCCGAGCCTACGCTGTTCCCCATCTTCCTCCACGCTACAGTCTCTAGCACATGCCTGTCACGTGGCAAGGTTTTCACGGGCAGGTGTTGGATGGGAAATACTCTTTAGGAACTACTGTGAGATGGACCTGCTACTGTACTCACAGGACAATTCAGATGTGCAGAGAAGATACGCTCTTAGACCTGGTCAGTTCGATGACATTTTCCCTGTCTGACAGCTGACGTGCATGGAAGAAGATTGTGAAATGCACAATCCAGTTAAAGCTTTGTTGCTGCTTAAAGGTGAATGGCCTCTGTGGGTAATGTTCTTTTTTTAAATTAATTAATTAATTAATTAATTTGAGAATGACAGAGAGAGAGAGAGAGAATGGGTGCACCAGGGCCTCCAGCCACTGCAAACAAACTCCAGACGCATGCGCCCCCTTGTGCATCTGGCTAACGTGGGTCCTGGGGAATCGAGCCTCGAACCGGGGTCCTTAGGCTTCACAGGCAAGCGCTTAACCGCTAAGCCACCTCTCCAGCCCGGTAATGTTCTTTACACTCCTGTTTCTCCAGCATGGTGTCAAAAGCACTGTAGTTCACCTTCTCATTGCTGGGATAAAGCATTCAACCAAAAGCAGCTAATGGGAGGAAAATAAATTGGATGAGCTCTCTACCCAGCCCATAGAGTTTGTTTGTTTGGTTGGTTTTGGTTTTAATGCTACTCAACCCCAGACAACATGAGTAGGGGGCACTTGCTACATAGTCCAACTTGGTCGCTAACCTGATTTGTGTGGAGTGCAGACTCCTGCTGAGGTTCATCTTTCCAGGGTCTTTGTCTGTGAGCAAACAGGGAATGTGTAGTGTGAAGACATTGCCTTGCCACTGAACTCCTAGGGCCTGCCAAGCCAACAACGGTTAGTACAGTCTTTCTATCTTCGCTGGTTTGGCCTCTGTTTCTTTCCCTCCAGAACTGCTTATAACAGTTGTCACAAGCCCGAGATGTCTAAAAACCTCAGACCAATGTCTTTAAAAGAATAAGAAAATGAGGAAGAGAAAGGAAGGGGAAGAGATGCATTTCTCTGTTTACACTCTCTGAAAAATCTCTGTCAACGGAATGATTCTTCCAACCCTGAGCCTGGTGTGCCCACATCATATTCTTTCCGAAGGGGAGGTTCCAAGATAAGGTCTCACTCTAGTCCAGGCTGACCTGGAATTCACTCTGTAGTCTCAGGCTGGCCTTGAACCCACAACGATCCTCCTGCTTCTGCCTCCCAGGTGCTGAGATTAAAGGCGTGCACTGCCATGCCTGGCCCCAGGTCATATTTTTATCTCGGCTTTTGAGTTTTTGTTGTTTGGGTTTTGATGCAGTCAGAACAGCCATGTCCTGCTTCTAGTTACCTTTGTGCCTGTGCTTTTCCAGACGAACCACCCCCAAGTCTCTCTGGTGTGTGTAACTGTGAGCAATAATTCATCACCTTGTTCATTTAGAATGTAACTTCTTGGGGCTGGAGACATGGCTTAGTGGTTAAGGCGCTTGCCTGCTGAGCCTCAAGACCCATGTTCAACCCTCCAGATCGCATGTAAGCCAGACTCACAAAGGTGAGGCAAGCGCAAGGTCGTACATGCCCACTAGGTGGCGCAAGTGTCTGGAGTTCCATTGCAGTGGCTGAGGCCCTGGCGCACCAATTCTCTCTCTTTCTCTTTCTCTCAAAATATTTTTTAATAAGTAACTTCTTGATATGTCTCCATTCTGTGAAACTTAACTGAATTCCAGAATAGGTAACATGAAACCACTGGCGGAGTTACCTTGATACAACTGAGTTTGAGTTTGGTCTGACTAGAGTCACTGTGCTGCCACACTCCTGTAACTGGCCTGAGCCCTTCCCTCTTACTGACAGTTCTTTTTCTTTTTATTTTTTATATTTTATTTTTGCTTATTTATTTATTTGACAGAGAGAGAGAGAGAAAATGGGCACATGCCAGGGCCTCCAGCCACTGTAAACAAACTCCAGACGCATGTGCCCCCTTGTGCATCTGGCTAACGTGGGTCCTGGGAAATTGAACCTGGATTCTTTGGCTTTGCAGGCAAACACCTTAACCGCTAAGCCATCCCTCCAGACCTTTAAAAATTTTTTTTTTTTTTTTTTTTTTTTTTTTTTTTTTTTTTGGTTTTTCGAGGTAGGGTCTCACTCTAGCCCAGGCTGACCTGGAATTCACTATGGAGTCTCAGGGTGGCCTCAAACTCATGGTGATCCTCCTACTTCTGCCTCATGAGTGCTGGGATTAAATTATGTGCCACCATGCCCGGCTCAAATATTTATTTATTTGACAGAGAAAGAGGAGAGTTAGTTTATTTTTTTTTAAATATTTTATTGATTTACTTGAGAGAGAAAGAGAGAAAGAAGAAGAGGCAGACAGAGAGAACAGGCATGCCAGGGCCTCCAGCTACTGCAAACTCCAGACACATGCACCACCTTGCGTATCTGGCTTATGTGGGTACTGGGGAATTGAACCTGGGTCCTTAGGCTTTGCAGGCAAGTGCCTGAACCACTAAGCCATCTCTCCAGCCCATTACTGACAGTTCTTACCATTATTCCGTTACCATTACTTGTTCGGAGCCGTCAGCAGAAGGTTTTAAACGTGATCATTTTGCGCATTAGCAGAAATTCTCTTCGATAAGCATAGCTCCCATTCGTTACCCATGTGGTACAGGAGCCTGGTATTGCATGCTGAAAGGTTTAAGTATAAGAAAATGGATCCCAAGGTACTTGAAGAGAAAATTTAAGTTGTTTCAACTATAGCACAGCCAGTCTCAGGCTTATCTGACTTCGTTTTGCAATCCCTGGCTTGCACGGTTACTACGAGATGGTAGAGCTCAACCTTCTAACAGGATGGGGCACCAGACCAGTTGGTTTACAGGAGGGAAGGTGGTCAGTACCACGGGGCATGGCGATCAGTCCCCGAGTGATTCTGCCCACGGGGTGAACAAGGAGTGTGGTTTGGGGAGCAGGAAGGGGCTCTGCAGAGGGCAGGAGAACTGGTACAGTTCTTTCTAAAGTTAACCTACTTTCTCTCTTCAGTCCATGCTCCCCATAATTAGTCTTCTCTGTTGAGAACCAGGAAGCAAGATATCCACAGTCCCTGTACTTGCCAAGTCTGCCTGGCTATGAGAACTTCATCAGAAAGATAAAGAAAAACGCTACCATTGTTGTTTTATTTTAATTTTTTGTGTGTTTATTCTTATTTATTTATTTGAGAGCGACAGACAGAGAAAGAGGCAGATAGAGAGAGAGAGAGAGAGAGAATGGGCGTGCCAGGGCTTCCAGCCACTGCAAACGAACTCCAGATGCATGTGCGCCCCCTTGTGCATCTGGCTAACGTGGGTCCTGGGGAATCGAGCCTCGAACCAGGGTCCTTAGGTTTCACAGACAAGCGCTTAACTGCTAAGCCATCTCTCCAGCCCCACTGGGTTTTTTTTTTTTTTGTTGTTGTTTGTTTGTTTTGGTTTGGTCTTTTGAGGTAGGGTTTCACTCTAGTCCAGGCTGACCTGGAACTCACTATGTAGTCTCAGGGTGGCCTCGAACTCACCTGGGCCAGTGCTTTGTTGAAAAGGGCCACAGACCTGGCCTTTTCTGAGTGAACAGAAAGAAGTTTTCTCCAGTAACCTGGCATCGTTTGAATGAAAGAAGCTTCTGGAATTACAGTTCACATGACCACACTTATCCCCTGCTTCTGGGATGCCCTTGCCTTCCTGCCAGGCCACGGCTTCCCAGGGGCAAGTCTTTCAGCAGCATAAATTTGAAGGCATGTTAGTAGGCAAACACCAAGGACTTAATGGAATCTAGGGAATGTGAGTTCACTAGGCGTATGGGTACCAGTCTTGATTTCAAAGCACAGAATATGGGAACAAACATTTAAGGGCATAAGTTTTCCCAGCTCTGGGCCATACACAACCTCAATAACTGAACTCCATATTAGGAATCAAGTACAGAAGAATGGAGATACTATCTCCAAGAATGGAATCTGTGAGAAGAAAAATAATGCATGGTGACTGGGAGGAAAGAAGTTATATTTAGCATGCCCAGGTCTAATGAGGCGGGTTAACATCGTATAGGTGCTATTTTGATTCATTCTCCCTCTATTACATTTGATGGTAGGGAGAAGGATCTTTCATTGCTCAGAGATGTTAAAATGCCTATCATTTGCAACAACCTTAGATTCAAAAGTTTGTTCACGTGGAATAGTGAGAACTTTTCAAAGGATAATTATAGTTGTTAGAACCAATAGTTCCTACCAATATGTGCCTCCTTATTTTATGACTCTTAAATTAGTACTTTCAGAAATTTACCTAGAAACTTATTTAGAATTCACGTGCCTGAAAGTAGAAGTTATTTTTAAGAAATGCCATCTGTTTCAAGTACCTTAATGTGTGGAAATTAAATTATCTTTGAATTATGACTAAGATTAAGTGCAGACAAGTCAGTGAACAGCTCAACAACTCAATTGTTCAATAAAATTTGAACAGTTGGGCTGGAGAGATGGTTCAGTGGTTAAGGTACTTGCCTGCAAAGCCTAATGAAGAGGGTTCGATTCCCCAGTACCCACATAAAGCCAGATGCACAAAGTGATGCTAGTATCTGGAGTTCATTTACAGTGGGTAGAGGTCCTGGTGTGCCCATTCTCTGTGTGTGTCTGTCTGTCTTCTCTCTCTGCTTGCAAGTCAATCAATAAATTTGAATAATGACTCCTTCTATCTCACCTTCTCATCTACAAAATGGAGAGAATACATATAATACTATATTAGGAAATTGGTATGAACCTTCAGTGAAGTATTAGTTGAAATGGCTTTCCTGAATAAATGCATGTTATTATAGTACTAATATTACAAACATTTACTTAATTCCATGTGTGCTCCTATATATATAAATATATATAAAACAAAATCAGGGGCTGGAGAGATGGCTTAGCGGTTAAGCGCTTGCCTGTGAAGCCTAAGGACCCCGGTTCGAGGCTCAATTCCCCAGGACCCACGTTAGCCAGAAGCACAAGGGGGCGCATGCATCTGGAGTTCGTTTGCAGAGGCTGGAAGCTCTGGCACGCCCATTCTTTCCCTCTCTCTCTCTGCCTCCTTCTCTCTGTCGCTCTCAAATAAATAAATAAACAACAACAACAAAAATAAAACAAAAAACAAAATCAGAAAGAAATTAGGAAGACTATCTGATTTGAAAGCAAGAATAGTGCCAATGTGCTTTGTAAACTCCAGCTTATAGCGGAACATACCTTAGACTTAGATAGTCAGCCATTGCCTGCCAACATGGGGGTCTGCCTTAAAGGAAGGTATCAATGTCAAAACCAAATTCATAAGCAACTGCAGATAGCTAATTGAGTTATATAAGTTACATTCATGATACTGTGAAAGTTGCCTGTGGACTTTCTAGAAATCACACCTTAGAAAATCAATATGGGATTTAGAAGTTAGTCCTCTGGCATGAAAATCTGGACACCCTTTGTTGAGGACTTTTAACCAACTCCCCACTTCCTTGCTTTTGATTCTTCTGTGTAGACTAGACTAGCCACGTGGCTTTGGAAGCCCTGCTATTGGAAGCATTAATATTTAGCGAGAAGTGTTATGTCATCTTGATAAACTGATGCGTGGATCTTTGGTCCTAATCATCTCTAATAATATCCTTTGCTATTTTGATATGATCAGTATAGCTTGCTGTTGATCTGGGTTAACATGAAATATTTTTTCCAATCCTTTCACTTAAATTTTTTTTTATTTATTTGCAAGGAGAGAGAGAGAAAAAAGAGAGACAGAGAAAATGAACACACCAGGGCCTCCAGCCTCAGCAAATGAATTCCAGAGGCATGTGCCACATTATGCATCTGGCTTTACTGGGTACTGGGGAATTGAACCAGGGTGAGCCGTTAGGATTTGCAGGCAAGCACCTTAACCACTGAGTCATCTCTCCACTCCATCCTTTCACTTTTAAACAGTTGTTTATGTTTTTATATTTAAAGTGTTTTTCTTGTGGGCAGACTATAATTGGATCTGGTTTTAATCCACTCTGGAATTCTACTTTTTTAATTGGAGTGCCTATAGCATCCATAATTAGTAGGATTGATGTGACTGAATTTAAATCTGGCATCTTAATACTTATCTTATCTTTGTCCCATTGATTTATTTTGTTTTGTTTTGTTTTTCGAGATAGGGTCTCACTCTAGCTCAGGCTGACCTGGAATTCACTATGTAGTGTCAGGGTGGCCTCGAACTCATGGCAATCCCCCTACTTCTGCCTTCCGAGTGCTGGGATTAAAGGCGTGCGCCACCACACCCGGCCCTACTTTTTTAAATATTTTATTTTTATTTATTTATTTGACAGAGAGAAAGAGGGAGAAAGAGAGGGAGGAAGGGAGGGGGAGAGAGGGAGAGAGAGAGAATGGGCATGCCAGGGCTCCAGCCACTGCAAACGAACTCCAGACACATACACCTCCTTGTGCATCTGGCTTACGTGGGTCCTGGGGGAATCGAACCTGGGTCCTTTGGCTTTGCAAACAAACGCCTTAACTGCTAAGCCATCCCTCCAGCCTGCTATCCTGTTTTGATAAGAAACATTAGTCTTTGCAGAATAGGTTACACGATTCCTGCAATGGGAATAGTCACACTGTCAAACCACATCGTGGAATTAGAAGATGGAAATTAGAAGACTTTAATATGCTTCCCAAAGAACCCAGGATACCAAAGGCAAAGGGAGCCAACTCTCCTTGTTACCACTGACTTTCTCCTGCTGAGCAGCCCAGCGCCAGGAATCAGTGCAGGCGGACCGCTGCTGTGTCAAGGTCTGTCGATGAGCTCTCGATTAAGGTGTGTGTTCTGAGGACTACACTTCTAGTCCTGGAAAGATACCCAGGGACAACTGAGGCACCTCTGTGCCTGCTGTAGTCCAAGTGCTTGCATATTCCCAAAATGTGTATGTTGAAACTTAACCGAGTAATTTGAGATACAATTAAGAGGTGGGACCTTTAGGCGGTGATTAAAACCATCCTGAATGGTATTATGTTTTTTTTTTAAATATATGTATATATAACACTGGCTTCTTTTGTTCATTTTTATTCATTTATTTGAGAGTGACAGAGACAGAAAGAGGCAGAGAGAGAGAGAGAGAGAATGGGCGCACCAGGGCTTCCAGCCACTGCGAACGAACTCCAGACGCGTGCGCCCCCTTGTGCATCTGGCTAACGTGGGTCCTGGGGAATCGAGCCTCGAACCAGGGGTCCTTAGGCTTCACAGGCAAGCGCTTAACCGCTACGCCATCTTTCCAGCCCGGTATTAATGTTTTTACAAAAGAATCCCAAGCGATCCTGCTTGCCTCTTCCACCATGCGAGAGCACAGAAAATAAATAAATTAATTAATTAAATAAAATGAAATAACTATCTATGAACCAGAGAGCAAGCCCCCACCAGATGTGCGACTTCCTGATAGTGCAACTGCGGACTTCCCAGCCTCTGGAAGTCCAAGACATAAATTTCTGTTATTTATAAGCTTCCCATTCTGTGGTGTTTTGTTACAATACCCTGAAAATAGCAAGAAAGTATGCAGAGGGCAGGAGGAAATGAATCGCAGCTGGGATTCTGCTTCACAGATGCTGTCTTCAGCAATATACGGACAAGATAAAGCTGTACTTGCTGACTGAATTGTACTGAGCAGGTTCGAAGGCTCCACCCTGTTCTAATTTTGTCATCCTTCATGTAGGGACTAGCTTTACCAGGTCTCTTAACTACAAAAACATTTCAGGCCCTAATTCTTTTTTAAAAATATTTATTAATTTTTATTTTTTAAATTTTATCTTCTTCTTCTTCTTCTTCTTCTTCTTATTATTTGGGTGGGGTTCAAGGTAGGGTCTCACTCTAGCCTAGGCTGACCTGGAATTCACTATGGAGTCTCAGGGTGCCCTCAAACTCACGGTGATCCTCCTACCTCTGCCTCCTGAGTGCTGGGATTAAAGGTGTGCGCCACCACACCCAGCTTATTTTCTATTTTTATTGACAACTTTCATAATTGTAAACAATATCCCATGGTAATTCCCTCCCTTCCCCCACTTTCCCCTTTGAAACTCCATTCTCCATCATATCCCCTCCCCCCATCAGTCTCTCATTTATTTTGATGTCATCATCTTTTCCTCCTATTATGATGCTCTTGTGTAGGTAGTGTCAGGTACTGCGAGGTCATGGATATCCAGGCCATTTTGTGTCTGGAGGAGCACTTTGTAAGGAGTCCTACCCTTCCCTTGGCTCTTACATTCTTTCCTCCACCTCTTCTACAATAGACCCTGAGCCTTGGAAGGTGTGATAGAGATATTTCAATGCTGAGCACTCTTCTGTCACTTCTCAGCACAATGGTGCCTTCTGAGTTGTCTCAAGGTCACTGCCGTATGAAAAGAGAAGGTTCTCTACCAAAAGTGAGAGTAGCATTAATATATGGATGTGAACATTAAGAGAAGTGCTTACTGGGCAGTTTGGTGAGCACAGTACATACATTTAGCCAGACAGCAGCAGACGTTACACCCCTAGGGCTCATGACTACCCCTGCTGTAGGTTTTCAGTATCAGGGATGTATTCCCTCCCATAGAGTGGGCCTCCAACCCAATTAGAGGGCAGTTTGTTTCCCCCATTACAGATGTGTCACTATTGCACCTGTTGGCTCATTTGGCCTGGCTGGCCAAACTTAAGGATAGACCCTAATTCTTGTAGAATTCATATTTTACAAATTGTAGTGCAGGTATGAAAGGAGGTTTTGTTATTGTTGTTTTGTTTTGTTTGTCAACAATGTATACATCTGACTTTGCAATATCAGTGAAAAGAATCCCTTCTCTATGTTTCTTGACTTCTACAATGTTTGGTGTGAATAAATGACCAGTCCATATCCGCCTATGATGTGCGAGCAAGTTAAACACAAAAGGACTTTTGAAGCATAAGTTGCAATTATTATTATTATTATTATTTATTATTATTGGTTTTCTGAGATAGGGTCTCATTCTTGCTCTGGCTGACCTGGAATTCACTATGTAGTCTCAGGGTGGCCTCGAACTCATGGCGATCCTCCTACCTCTGCCTCCCGAGTGCTGGGATTAAAGGCGTGCGCCACCAGGCCTGGCTCATAAATTGCAATTATAAAAACCCAGGGCCACAAAAGAAATCACCCCAAAACTCAAAGGATATACCATAGGTCAAAACTTCTAAGTACCAGAAACATAAAAAAAAAAACCATAAACTGCAATCATATTTTTTATAGTTGTCCATTAAAAATCAGAGAGAATCTTCCATACTGCTTGGCCTATGGTAAGACGATACTCAGCGGTGATGTCATTGTGGCCAAAGATGTAACAAAATCAGTGTCCTCATGTGGTGGTCTTGCTTCGGTGTCCATGTGATGAACTGGCTATAAACTATTGGCATGACTCTATGTCATGTTGTGAAATAGTTTTGCCACCATTATGTAGTCTGTGAACACTTAGTGAATTAACGGTCCTTTCCAAAGCACCCTCAGCTCTCATATTTCATTACTGATGACAGATAGAGATTTCAAAGCGAACTTTGTAGTCCGAATGCTTGCATAGTCCCCAAATTTGTATGTTGGAGACTCACCCAGTACTTGAAATAGAATTAAGAGGTGGGGGCCTTTAGGCTAACACTTCCTCATTTTAAAATTGCAGTAGAGGGCCTGGAGAGATGGCTTAGCGGTTAAGCACTTGCCTGTGAAGCCTAAGGACCCCGGTTCGAGGCTCGATTCCCCAGGACCCACGTTAGCCAGATGCACAAGGGGGCGCATGCGTCTGGAGTTCGTTTGCAGTGGCTGGAGGCCCTGGCGCACCCATTCTCTCTCTCTCTCTGTGTCATTCTCAAATAAATGAACAAAAAATATTTTTAAAAATTGCAGTAGATCTTTGCCCTTTTTGTCCCTATTTCCTACCTTCTAACCAGAGGAAACTGACTGGAGATAACAGACATGTAATTATAATAACAATAAATCTCATGCAGTTGTAATGGTTGATCTATAGAGCGGGTGTGAGAAAACCATCGATTTCATCATCTCTTCCCTCTGCTGGTGAGGGCAGGATTCCACTCTGCACTTTGCATTTCCAACAGAAATGTGGACAGTAAATAAATGTGTGTCTAAGGTCCTCGTTTAAATCATGAGAAACAAATTACTTTACATGAGAAGTTTAAAATGGAGAAATGTGGGGGGAAAGAAAGATCAGTGGTCTGGCTTAGGATGGAGAGATGCTTAGCGTAAGCACTGCCTGTGAAGCCTAAGGACCCCGGTTCGAGGCTCGATTCCCCAGGACCCACGTTAGCCAGATGCACAAGGGGGCGCATGCATCTGGAGTTTGTCTGCAGTGGCTGGAGGCCCTGGCGCACCCATTCTCTCTCTCTCTCTCTCTCTCTCTTTCTCTCTGTCTGTCACTCTCAAATAAATATTTAAAAAATAAACAAACAATTTTAAAAAACACACACAGGGCTGGAGAGATGGCTTAGCGGTTAAGCGCTTGCCTGTGAAGCCTAAGGACCCCGGTTCGAGGCTCGATTCCCCAGGACCCACGTTAGCCAGATGCACAAGGGGGCGCATGCATCTGGCTTCATTGCCAACAATGGTAAAGTGGCCAAGAGGCTCATCATTCTCTAATGTGCAGCCTATCTATCATCTGTCACCTTTTAACCCTGTTCTAGGATAAACATTAAAGAAAAAAAAGTCCCTTCAAAACTGGAGACAGATTCTAGGACTGCTGAAAGCATTATTGGGCCGTTCCCAGACTCTCCCTTGTCCGGGGGCCCTTCCTTGATGGCCTGCAGGCTGTGGTGGGTCCCATCTACAGGTCAAGTTTCTGTGATTCTTCATATGGATTGATGCCTGGGGCTCTCTTCTCCATACTGCCCCCAGCGGCCTTGCCAACAACTACAACTATAGCAGCAGACCCAGGGATCACATTTAATGAAATTACACTCTCCAGCGAAATAAGGCAACTATTGTTGTTTATGGGAAACCATCTTGGAAGAATGTTATAATTAAAAACACACACAGGGCTGGAGAGATGGCTTAGCGGTTAAGCGCTTGCCTGTGAAGCCTAAGGACCCCGGTTCGAGGCTCAATTCCCCAGGACCCACGTTAGCTAGATGCACAAGGGGGCGCATGCATCTGGAGTTTGTCTGCAGTGGCTGGAGGCCCTGGAGCGCCCATTCTCTCTCTCTCTCTCTTTCTCTCTGTCTGTCACTCTCAAATAAATATTTAAAAAATAAACAAACAATTTTAAAAAACACACACAGAAAGGGGAACATGTAGGCTATATCATAGTAAAAATGGCGTTAGAATATCAATTGTATTTATATACCCTGAATATAAAACAATGTAACTAAATAAATGTGAACTTTGTTTGTTCACATTTCCAACAGAAATGTGGACAGTAAATAAATGTGCTAAGGTCCTCGTTTAAATCATGAGAAACAAATACTTTACATGAGAAGTTAAAATGGAGAGATGTGGGGAAAGAAAGATCAGTGGTCTGGGATGGAGAGATGGCTTAGCGGTTAAGGTGCATGCCTGTGAAGGACCCAGGTTCGATTCTCCAGGTCCCTCATAAGCCACCTGCACATGGTGACACATGCGTCTGGATCTTGTTTGCAGTAGCTAGAGGCCCTAGTGCTCCCATTCTTATTCTCTCTATTCTATTGGGTTTGCCTCAAAAAAAAAAAGAGGTTTATTTCCAGTTTACATGGAAATAGAGTGAACCAAGTGCAGCAAGTGGGCTGGGCTATGACACCCCGAGGCTGGCCCCGTGACACACCTCTGCCAGCAAGGCCCACGAAATACGAGGCATAATCACAAACACATGAGGCTACTGGGACATTTTTTTACATTCAAACTGCAACAATGGAATCTTTTAGTTTTTTTTTTTGCTGGACTTGTAGATTTTGGATTAATGTTTGAAGATATGATAAAAATACTAGTGACACCGGGCACGGTGGCGCACGCCTTTAATCCCAGCACTCAGGAGGCAGAGGTAGGAGGATCACTGCGAGTTTGAAGCCACCCTGAGACTACCTAGTGAATTCTAGGTCAGCCTGGGCTAGAGTGAGACCCTACCTTGAAAAGAAAATACTAGAGAAAATAACGAGACTAACTTCTGGCCAGATAAAGCAGAAGTGACGTTTTTTAAAAAAATTTTGTTTTATTAACAACTTCCATGATTATAAAAAATATCCCATGGTAATACCCTCCCTTCCCCCACTTTCCCCTTTGAAACTCCATTCTCCATCATATCCCCTTCCCATCTCAGTCTCTCTTTTATTTTGATGTCATGATCTTTTCCTCCTCTTATGATGGTCTTGTGTAGGTAGTGTCAGGCACTGTGAGGTCATGGATATCCAGGCCATTTTGTGTCTGGGGGGAGCACGTTGTAAGGAGTCCTACCCTTCCTTTGGCTCTCACATTCTTTCCGCCACCTCTTCCGCAACAGACCCTGAGCCTTGGAAGATGTGATAGAGATATTGCAGTACTGAGCACTCCTGTCAAGAAGTGAGTTTTTTTAAAGGAGAAAACAATTGCTTCTCTTTTGCAGTGACTTAAACTCAGACACTGGCAGGCTCCTAAGGTGTCATCCTGGGCTGTGAGGTGAACGTGTGTTGAAGATGGCAGAGTCACGAAGTAACAAAAGCCCGTTTAGCTATTATGAAAGAACAGGAGTTGCTAACCTGTTTTGGCAAAAGGCCGTATAGTAATTTGTTTCCATTTAGTAGACCACATGGGATCCTTGCGACAACTACTCAATACTCTATTTTCAAGTGAAAAATAATCATAGAAAATACAGACTAAATAAGTTCTATTGTGTTCCAATATGTGTTTTGCTACGACTTTGTAGAGACTGAAATAGGAATTTCTGATACGTTTTTGCGTCACAGAATGATATACCATTTATTTTATTTTATTTATTTATTTTTAAAGATTTTACATTTATTTATTTGACCGAGAAAGAGGGAGAGAGAGAAAGAGAGAGAATGGGCACGCCAGGGCCTCCAGCCACTGCAAACGAACTCCAGATGCATGCGCCCCCTTGTGCATCTGGCTAACGTGGGTCCTGGGGAATTGAACCTGAGTCCTTTGGCTTTGCAGGCAAATGCCTTAACCGCTAAGCCATCCCCCCCAGCCCTACTATTTATTTTATTTTATATTGCAGTGCTGGGAATTGAACTCAGGGCCTCGGGCTCTCTAGGGAAGCAAGCATTCTACTACTAAGGCTGGCCCTTGATTTGCTTTTCTTACTTGCATATTTATCTGCCTATCTGTGTGTGTGTGCATGTGCATACGCATGTTAGTAAGTGTGCGGGTGCAGTTGCACGGATGTAAACATGCATGTGGAGGTCAGGTGTCTCCCTCCATTCCTCTTTATTTTTTGAGAGGATGGGGGAGGTTCTAGAGTTCTCTAATCCAGAAGATTAGCCCCAGGGATCTCTCTGACTCCCCAGCGTTGGGATTACAGATGTGTGCCGCCATGCCTGGCTTTGACATGGGTGCTGAGAACCGGAAGTCCGGTCCTCGTGTTTATAGGAAAAGCACATGTTACCCACTGAGCCATCTCGCAGGCTTTGAGCCACCTGGACGTGGGGACCCAGCTCTCTGGTGGAAGGCCGTAGACATGGGGGCTGAGTGAGGCCTGGCGTTAGAGGTCCTGATGGCTCTGCCTTAGGCTTTATTTACAGCAACACAGCACAGAGGTCCTTGCGTGGCTCTTGCTGGGTGACACTTGCTGTGACTAGGCAGGACTAAACCCCTACAGAAACTTAGAGAAACAACATTCAGCAGTCCTGGGGGTGGGGATGCAGGGCGGAGGAGGGTGCTCCACCCACATATGCAACCAAGGTCATTCCCATCCCGGGCTCTGGGCGCCTCTCTCTGGCTTTTGTGGTTTTCTTCCCAAGGCTCAAAGGAGTTACTGTCTTTGAGGATTGTCCTTGCACTATTAGAGCCTGGGGCGGGGGTGGAAAGGAGGGCGTGTCTGAGAGTTCACATGCCCTCCCTGTGGTAGTCCTTGGGCGGAGGATCTCCAAGCTCTCTTGCTTGAAGTTTCTACTCCAGGGATCCCCGTGAGATCAGACAGAGAGAGGTCTCAGAAGTTCACCTCACTTCTGTACAGCCTAACCCTTTCCTGCCCTGTTTTGTCCACTAGACCACCACCCCCCTCCTCCATGGCAACATTCATTGACCCATCCTACCTGGAAGCTCCTTGACATTGTTAGCGTGACCGGCTGACAAAAGCCAAGGGCCCTTCGACTGAAATCCCATTTGGTCTTTCTGAGCCTTCAAATTCCTCATCTGTATAATGGAGCCAATAATAATAATAATAATAACTATGGAAAAGGGTTGTTTTGAGTCTGTTTTGGACTATTGGCACTGTCGTATTATACAACATCTAATAAATATTCTGTGAAAGTTAGTTCGTATTAGTATCACTGATGTAATAGGTCTTCACTGCTGTGTGCAAATTCCAACACCACATTTCTTTGTAAATAATACAGGAACAAGTGCTATCTGTTCTTGGAGAAGCTGAGGAATGCCCAATAAAGTTGTTTTCTTTTTCTTTTTTTCTTTTTTTCTTTTTTTTTTTTTACCCTGTAGGAAATATTTGAACGTAAGCACTACTAATTCAACATGTCAGTTGCAAGGGACATACATATCTTTACTCTAAAACTCCAGTGATACGTGAGGCACGTCTGTATTCCCAAAGCAGGCGGGCCTGGGCTACAGCCCCAGCTACATAGGCTGAAAGGTTGTTTTGATTTCCCTGTACGTTTGCCAGTACTTATCATCTAAGGTTATTATGAAAAGTAAACAAGACCGCGCATACAAAACACTGGCCGCCGCTTATGAAAAACCCACCACGTACCGGGCACCGAGCTCTTATCAGCCGCTGGCTGATCCCATGGAAGGGGAAAAGGAGACATTCCAAACAAGAGCCCCAATGACACACGGGGCCATGGTGCCAAGCCCCAGCATGTAATCTTTTGGAAG
The DNA here is from genome assembly GCA_036346955.1 of Dipus sagitta. Taxonomy (NCBI): domain Eukaryota; kingdom Metazoa; phylum Chordata; class Mammalia; order Rodentia; family Dipodidae; genus Dipus; species Dipus sagitta. The sequence goes on from CM070792.1 coordinate 19,990,455, forward strand.
CTAATCACTTGGGTCTTTAAAATATTATATTATTTATTTAACAGATAAAGAGGGAGAGCGAGTGAGAGAATGGGCGCGCCAGGGCCTCCAGCCACTGCAAGCCAACTCCAGACGCGTGCGCCCCCTTGTGCATCTGGCTGACGCGGGTCCTGGGGAATCGAACCTGGGTCCTTTGACCTTGCAGGCAAACGCCTTAACCGCTAAGCCATCCCTCCAGCCCCACTTGGGTCTTTCTTTGGCTGTTGAAGTCAATCTTCTTGAGTCAGTTTACTAGAAAGCAACTCCACCACAGTGAAGGAAGGCCAGGGGAAATGAACGTTTTCTGTTGCTACTCTTCACGTTACCCTCTGGCTGCGCTGGGTTCAAGTCAAGCCGGTTTCTGGTCCAGCCGATGCACGGGAGGTAGGTATGACTGCCTGCCAGGGTTTGCGCCTGCCAGGGTTTATACAACCTCTCTGGAAGCCCTGGGTGTACTGGCCTTGCTGTAACCCAGAGATCCAACCTGGAACGGACAGATTCTAGAAACTTAAAGGCAAAACACATCTCTTCTTTACCTGCTGCTGAAGCCTCACCAAAGACCCCTTTGCTCTGAGTGAGAAAGAAAAACCCCACACTCTGAGAGACACAGTAAATATAGTCTGTCTGACTCACCGACTTGGCTTGACTGGATAACACCCCCCCTCCCCAGTTTATCATTGAACAAATAACCAATAAGAGGGTTGCATTTCCATGAACCAGAGAGTTCTTAGTTAGTGGCACAGATTTCCTTTTCGTTTAAACCGTTTCCCCCCACCGCATTCGGCAATTGCTATCAGATGCCGAATGCCTGTGGTCACAGACTCAGCTTCCTGTTTATAAACGTGCCCGTTTTCAGTGAGTCAGCAGTTCTTCTGCCATGCATTGGAACAGTGGCCGTGCCAGGGCCCAGGAGGTACAGGCGGCTCTGGGAGTGGCCCTGGTGTGCTGGGGAAGTCCGAGAAAGAGCACCAGCAAGCACACAGACTTCATGGAGCTAAAACCTTCAGCGGGGGGGGCGGGGTGGGGGGGTTGGGGGTGGGTTCTCACCCACTGTGGGCTGAACCATGGCCCAAAATGAACAAATCCAGGCATTAAAGTGGTAATGACAGATTTGGGTTAAGAGTAACTACTGCAGTGTGGAAAACTGCATTTGTACAGAGAAGACTGGATATTTTTATTTTTCTTTTCGAATTTTTTTTTTTTTATTAACAACTTCTATGATTATAAAAAATATCCCATGGCGGGCTGGAGAGATGGCTTAGCGGTTAAGCGCTTGCCTGTGAAGCCTAAGGACCCCGGTTCGAGGCTCAACTCCCCAGGACCCACGTTAGCCAGATGCACAAGGGGGCACACGCGTCTGGAGTTCGTTTGCAGCGGCTGGAGGCCCTGGCGCGCCCATTCTCTCTGTGTCTCTATCTTTGCCTCTGTCTCGCTCTGTCTGTCACTCTCAAATAAATAAGTAAATAAAATAAACAAAAAAAAATTTAAAAAAATATCCCATGGCAATGCCCTCCCTCCCCTTCTTTGAAACTCACTCTCCATCATATCCCCTCCCCCTCTCAATCAGTCTCTCTTTTATTTTGATGTCATGATCTTTTCCTCCTATTATGATGGTCTTGTGTAGGTAGTGTCAGGCACTGCGAGGTCATGGAGATCCAGGCCATTTTGTGTCTGGGGGGAGCACATTGTAAGGAGTCCTACCCTTCCTTTGGCTCTTACATTCTTTCTGCCACCTCTTCCGCAACAGACCCTGAGCCTTGGAAAGTGTGATAGAAATATTGCAGTGCTGAGCACTCCAGCCACTTCTTTCCAGCACCATGATGCCTTCTGAGTCATCCCAAGGTCACTGCCATCTGAAAAGTGAAGATTCTCTACCAAAAGTGAGAGTAGCATTAATATAAGGGTATGAACATTAAGAGAAGTGCTTACTGGGCAGTTTGATAAGCATAGTATATACATTTAGCCAGACAGCAGCAGATGTTACACCCCTAGGGGTCATGACTATCCCTGTTTTAGGTTTTCAGTATCAGGGATGTATTCCCTCCCATGGAGTGGGCCTCCAGTCCAATTAAAGGGCAGTTGGTTTCCACCATGACAGACGTGCCACTATTGCACCTGTTGGCTCATTTGGCCTGGTTGGCCAAATGTAAGGCTTGCAGTGTCCACTGTTGAGTGTCTTCACTGGTGATTTCTCTTTCTCCCATTGAACATGCAGAATGGCTTCCTCCAGCTTTCTGTCAGCTGGTCTACATGGAGGAGGTTATCAGCTCAGTTTCAGCAGGATTTCTCAGTGGCCTTGAAGCCCAAGTATGTGGAGTCTTCAGCAATAGGGTCTTACCACCTATTCCTGGTGGGAAACCAATATTTTGGGGGCATCAGGGATCTCCCTGGCCAACAACTCATTGGAAGGTATCCCATCCCTGGCACTGAAAATTTTCTAGCAACAATCTACGGCTCCTGAGTATTCCATTAAGGCTGGATATATATATATATTTTTTTTTCGTTTTTCAAGGTAGGGTTTCATTCTAGCTCAGGCTGACCTCGAATTCAATATGTAGTCTCAGGGTGGCCTCGAACTCACAATGATCCTCCTACCTCTGCCTCCCAAGTGCTGGGATTAAAGGCATGTGCCACCACGCCCGGCTGGATATTTTTGAGAGAAAATGAGGGAGTGGGAAAGGTCACAAGCTGAAGCTGAGGAGAGGGAAAGAGAACAAACCGATCGGAGGGCTGATCAGAGTAGATGGGATTAGTCTTCCTGTGTGATCACTGGAAAATGATGGGAGAAGAATTCTTCCCACCTAGAGAGACTGGGAGATGGGATTCCTGTCCTATATGCTACATGACAAGAAATGGCTCTCGGGCTGGAGAGATGGCTTAGTGGTTAAGGCACTTGCCTGTGAAGCCTAAGGATCCAGATTCGATTCCCCAGGACCCATGTAAGCCAGATGTACAAGGTGGTACATGTGTCTGGAGTTCATTTTCAGTGACCAGAGGCAACTGGCACACCCACTATTTCTCTCTCTATCTGGCCCCCCCCCCTCTCTCTGTGTGTCTCAAAATAAAATAAATTAAATTAAATATATTTTAATAAAGAAATGGCTCTTGGGTGCTGAAGAATGGTTTTCCAGTGTTGTGAGAGTTACATCTCAAGGTTACAGATGGGTTCACAGTGGGAAAACCTTTGCATAAAAGCTTGGAAGTGGATCAGTTTAGATGAGAAGCACATAGGCAGATGCGTCTATAATCCCACTGCACCTATAGCAACGAGAGTCAATTGTCAGGGGAATGCCAAAGCCTATGGGCCAGCCAGTGTGGCCTTCCCAGGGGTCAAACGGCAAGGGAGACTGTGCCTCAAGCCCGGGGGAAGGAGATGGCCGATTAAAGGTTGTCATCTGGCCCCCACGGCACGTAAACTGCGGCATGTGCATGTCATGCATCCCCCAGTACTCTGTGAGCCTCGAGACGGCAGCATTGCAGTCTGTCCATTCTCCCCCTCCACTACTCTGCGGACGCCTCCCCAGTAGATTTTTTGTTGTTGCTTGTTTCGAGGTAGGGTCTCACTCTGGCCCAGGCTGACCTGGAATTCACTACACAGTCTCAGACTGGCCTCTAACTCGGAGAGATCCTCCTACCTCCGCCTCCCAGTAGGCGTGCGCCACCACGACCAGCTCTAGAGTTTTCTTTTTTTAAATAATTTTTTTTTGTTTCTTCATTTTGAATATTTTATTTTTATTTATTTATTTGACAGAGAGAGAGAGAGAGAGAGAGAATGGGTGCGCCAGGGCTTCCAGCCACTGCAAACGAGCTCCAGATGCGCGCACCCCCTTGTTCATCTAACGTGGGTCCTGGGGAATCGAACCAGGGTCCTTTGGCTTTGCAGGCAAATGCCTTAGCCATTAAGCCAGCCCTCCAGTGGTTTTTTGAGTGGGTAAATAACTGTCCAGAGGAATAGCCACTTTTGCTGGCTGCGTTTGTTAACCCAGGGAAATGCCTTGGTGGGACCCACTGCCTCCTGTGGTACCTGGCTGGTACTCTGACTTGAAAGAGATGGTTGGGTGATTTCTACCAGCAATGCAGACCTGACTGTAACACCTGTGAAGCCTAAGGACCCAGGTTTGATTCCCCAGTACCCATGTAAGCCACATCCACAAGGTGGCACATGTGTCTGGAGTTCATTTGCAGTGGCTGGAGGTCCTGGCGTGCCCATTCTCTCTCTGTTCTCTCTCTCTCTCTCTCAATCTGTCTGCTTTCAAGTAAATAACTTTTTAAAAAAAGAAATCTCACTCCACTTCATAGGGATGGGCACAAAAGAGGAATATATATCTCCGTGTGTGTGTGTGTGTGTGTGTGTGTGTGTGTGTGTGTGTGTGGTAACAGGAACTGCTTATCTTATGTCAGTGAGGAATCCAAAGATAGACAGAAATGGGTAACATATACACCTATAGTCACACATGTATATATATTTAGCAGCCCTTAGACTTTAATGTCACTCTTTTAAAAAAAAATTTTGAGAGAGAGAGAAAGAGGCGGGGGCGGGGGGTGAGAGAGAATGGGCGCGTGCCACAAACGAACTCCAGACACATGCACCGCCACGTACATCTGGCTTACATGGGTCCTGGGGCATCGAACCTGAGTCCTTTGGCTTTGCAGGCAAGTGCCTTAACCACTAAGCCATGTCTCCAGCCCCTCCTTTTTTAATTCCCCCCCCCCTTTTTGACCTGGAGTCTCACTTTACCCTTGGCTGATCTGGAACTCATTCTGTAGTCCCAGGCTGGTCTAGAACTCACAGCGCTCATCCTCTCTCTGCTTCCCAAGAGCTGGGATTAAAGACGTGTGCTACCACACCGGCCTCAAAGTCATTTTTCAATTGCTTCTTCCTGAGAAAAAAGGGATAGTTTTCTTTCCAGTGTCTGACTTTGCCTCCACAGGTTTGTGATCTGCTCTATTCTCCAGAGATTCCTCGTAACCTGGATGAGAAGAGACAGGTTTGCCAAGACTATCTGCATATTTTTTAAACTTTTTCTTGTTTATTTTATTTGAGAGTGACAGAGAGAAAGAGGGAGAAGAAAGAGAGAATGGGCGCGCCAGGGCCTCCAGCCACTGCAAACGAACTCCAGACGCGTGCGCCCCCTTGTGCATCTGGCTAACGTGGGTCCTGGGGAATCAAGCCTCGAACCGGGGTCCTTAGGCTTCACAGGCAAGCGCTTAACCGCTAAGCCATCTCTCCAGCCCCTATCTGCATATTTTATTCCTTCTTCTTTGCATGGAGACGCCACCAGTTGGGGGGATGGCTTGAGTGATTTGGTGTAAGGACTCTGTGCCAGGGTTAAGAGTAGAGAAAGAACTGTTTGGAGCGTGGAATTGTCACCCAAATAGTCCCCTAAGACTGAAACAGACCCACAGCGCGGGAAGAAGAGTCCTGGAGTGGGCAGGGGGGCTCAGCTGCCTGCGTGAGCTTGTGTGGCAAAGCTGGGCAGCCCTGCGATGCAGATACCATCTGAGGAGCAAGCACCGCGCTGGCATTTATTAAATATTTAACAAGCAGTGGCTTTCTGCAGATCTCGGCATGAGTCATGTTTTCCTCTGTTACCACGACCCTCCTGGGACCTCGCAATGATCCCCCAAGGAGAGCACGGTCCTGATTCTCTTAGGGAGCATCGGTGGGACAGGCTGCCCACCCACGGTGACATGGCTGGTGCGTGAAAAGCTGGAGGCTGGTTTCTGGGCTGCACTGGGACACTGGCTGACAGCGCTTGGGCACTTTGGTGCCCACTGTTGCCCCCTCACCGGGGCACTAAATCCCTGATATGATCATGGGGAAGCACCATGGCAGATGGAGAAGTCATGTGTGTGTGTGTGTGTGTGTGTCAGAGACAGAGAGAGAGAGATGAAGGTGGTTGTGTGTGCGCCCCAGGACCTAACTTTCAGGTCAGTCCCCACTTGCCCGCCTCATCTGAGGCCCTGTTTTCTCACTCTGAAGTGTCCTGTCGCCGCTTTTTGGCTGCACATGTCACAGGCTTCTAGAAAATTCTCTCGTCCCCGCCTCTCATTGTCCTTCAGTGCCAGCCAGCACGCTGGGGTGACAGAAGCAAATCCATGCCCCTGGTTTCCAGATACCCGACAAGAAGCCGTCTTTGATCAATCACCGAACCTCGGTGCCTACCCTCGGCGACGCTCGGTGCCCCAGTTGGGTAGCAAAGTTTCTGCCAGGCTCCCTCGGGACTTTCTCTCTTTCTCTTCACCTTCTCTTGTATCCAGGCCACTTCTGTGCCACCCAATGGAGTCCACTTCAGAGGAGTAAATACACATAATTTCTTTTTTTTTTTAATTTTTATTTATTTGAGAGAGAGGGGGTGTAGGGACAGGGAGAGGGAGAGAGAAAGAGAGAGAATGGGTACGCCAGAGCTTCCAGCCACTGCAAATGAACTCCAGATGCTTGTGCCGCCTTATGCATCTGGTTTATATGGGTCCTGGGGAATCGAACCTGGGCCCTTTGGCTTTGCAGGCAAACAGCTTAACTACTGAGCCATCTCTCCAGCCCTCATTTCTAAATAGATCTCCCTTCTTCTACCAATCATGTTTTTGCCCATCTTACCACCCCTGCATTCCTTCCAGTCACATGTCATGTGAGAAGGGGTGAAACTTCATTTAGATTTTTCTAGCAAGGAACAGTGGCAGAATAGAGGTTCACGGGCTTTTTTGGGGTATGTGTTGGCTGAATTCAGGCTTGTAACTGGTCTAAGAATGAGGGCAGGAGGGCAACCATACACCAAAAGAAAATCAAAGAGGTCAAAAGACTAAGTGATCTGCGTGAGGCTGAAGAGCAAGAGAAAGAAAGAACTGGACTACAAATATAAGACATTGTATCTGAAGGGAATACTAGGTTAAATGTCGGAGGTGGAGCAGTTTTGAGGGATGATGAGAGCCAGTGTGGTGTGGATGGGCTCTGATGGCTTAAGTGAAACAGATATATGAGGGTCACAGTATTTGACCCAGGAGCTAGAAGGAAGACTGAAGGTGGATAGCCCATGGGGTCACTGACATCCCCCAGGGATAAAAGCAACAACTGGTGCTGGAACAAGAGTGATCTCAGCGCTGACGGGAACAGTCAGACTTGGAGTCGAATGGCTGACAGCCTCGGGGAGAATATGTCAGAGGACAAAGGGCCCTGACGGAGGAGCAAGGGCCGCTCCAGCCTGAGGCCACCAAGTGCTTCTCCAGTCCCTAGGGGAGACTCAAGGGAGGATAAACAATCTCCTAACTGTCACGGAAGAAAGCAGATGGCATGTTTGTTCTTGGCATTTCAAGGAGAATATAATAAAGGAATTATTTTCCAAGGTGTGTGCAGAGTCTAGGGAAATCCCAAACGACAGCACAGTCCTGAGCCGGTGACAGAGTGGGAGATCTTTCCTCTTCAGGAATGGTGACCCTCAGCTCTGTGCCACTTAGCCCACTAACCCCCGCCACACGCTGGCTCTTTGTTCTTTTAGCTTTTTTGTTTGTTTGCTTGTTTGTTTGTGTGTGTGTGTGTGTGTGTCTTTTTGAGGTAGGGTCTCGCTCTAGCCCAGGCTGACCTGGAATTCACTCTGTAGTCTCAGGCTGGCCTCAAACTCATGGCGATCCTCCTACCTCTGCCTCCCAAGTGCTGGGGATTAAAGGCCTGCACCACCATGCCTGCCCTCTTTTAACTGAAAAAAATATTATTTATTTCATTCATTCGGGTTGCAGTTAGGTTCACATTGCTGGCAGAAATCACCTGATCAAGAGCAGCTTTGGGGAGAAAAGGGTTTATTTTGGCTTATGGACTTGAGGGGAAGCTCCATGATGGCAGGGAAAACAATAGCAAGAGCAGAAGGTGGACATCACCTCCTGGCCAACATAAGGTGGACAACAGCAACATTCAGCCGCTACAAGATTTAAACTGTCAATTATCTCCTCCTATTTCTACTTCTCCTCTCTCTCTCTCTTCCTCTTCTCTCTCATCTCTCTATCTCTTTTATATCACTTATCCTGTCCTTCCTTCTCTTCTCTTGGCCGCTGACCTGTAACTCCTGGTACCAGCAGGTAGTAATCATCCACAATGATCTTTTGATCACAGAGACCTACAAGGTCTCCCAAAAGAAGGCAGATTTATGTCAGAGTGCTTGAGGATGCACCATAGGTTAGTGGTAAGACCCTACTGCTGAAGACACCGTATGCTGTTGGCATGTAACATGGAGCGGCATGGCCGGAAGCTGGAAGAGAGTCAGTCCCCAGACAGTTCGTGCAACTGGGGGATAAAGACCAATATCTGCCCAAGCAACACATGGTCTAACCTACTTAGCAGCAAACAACCTGACGTGATGCTCACATAAGTGCAATAGTGGCACATAGCCAAGGTGGGAAACCAACTGCTCTCGATCTGTCCAACTGATCTGCTCAGTGGAATGGAACCCATAGCTAGAGCTGGGAAACAAGTCAGAACCATATCCAAACATGAGCCTGCTCTCCACTAAACTCTCTCTAAAAACTAATGGTTATCACATTTATCTGGTGCTAACTTTACTCTCCGTTGGAGAATCTGCTTCTGCTTCTGCTTCTTTTTTTTCAGATAGATGCAGATCCTAAGGAGAGAACCACCCCATAATTCCTCAAAAGGGCCCCAGCTGAAACTAAGAATAATTGGGGAAACATGCAAGAATGCTGTTTTCCTGGCAAATCAGGAACCAGCACAATAGTGAAGGAGTTAGACACAGAGAACAATCAACCCCAACCAAACCAGATATCCAGAGACACAGAGGCTCCCAAGACCTCAACATTGAAACACACCTAATATGAACCCAACATGGCTCAGGGAAATTTGCAGAAGAGGGGGCAGAAAGAATGTCAGGGCCACACGTTGGGTCATGACACGCAGAGACATTTCCTCCTACCCCAAAACTAAACGCTAACCCCATACTGCATGACCCATGTACCCCAACAAGGAGGGTCCCTGTAGAGGGGGGAGGACAGGGAGGAGGCTAACAATGGTACCAACTTGACTTTTTCACTAACTACAAAAATTTAAAAAAGAAAAACAATAAACAATGTAAAGTGAATAAATCAGGAGCTATTAACTCAAAAAAAAAAAAAAAAAAGCAATAGGAGAGTGTGCCAAACACTGGCAAGGGGAAATTGGCTATAATACCCACAAGTCTGCCCCCAACAATACACTGCCTCCAGGAGGTGTTAAGTCCCAAATCTCCATCAGCCAGGAACCCAGCATTCAGAACACCTGAGTTTATGGGGGACACCTGAATCAAATCACCACAATTAGAGAGAGAAAGAGGCAGATAGAGAGAGAGAATAGGTGTGCCAGGGCCTCTAGCCACTGCAACTGAACTCCAGACACATGCGCCTCCTTCTGCATCTGGCTTACGTGGGTCCTGGAGAATCGAACCTGGGTCCTTTGGCTTTGCAGGTAAGCACCTTAACTGCTAAGCCATCTCTCTAGTCCTCTTTTAACTGAGCATTTTCATATGTGTTCACATTGTATTTTGATCACAATCCCCTCCCATAATCTTCTTTTTCAAAGATTATTTATTTATTTGAGAGAGAGAGTGAGAGAGAGAGGGAAAGAGGCAGATAGACAGAGAGAGAACGAGCATGCCAGGGTCTCTAGCCACTGCAAATGAATTCTAGATGCATGCACCACCTTATGCATCTGGCCTACATGGGCACTGGGGAATCGAACCTAGGTCCTTAAGCTTCACAGAGAAGCACCTTAGCCACTAAGCAAGCCATCTCTCCAGCCCTCCATCATCTGCTTTTGTCCTCCTTTCTCCATTCCCTGTTCATGGAACCCCTTCCTCTTTCCAATCAGTCCCTCTCCTATTTTGATGTCTTTTCCTCTCTGACATCACCCGTGGCAGGATGCTAGTAGATCACATATTGTGCACGTCTTGTGGAACAACAGTCAGTGTGAGGCCATGAGTGCAAATGGCTACGATGTCAGGATGACAGCGTTCCACAGCGCTCCTCCCCATCCTCTGCCTCACCTTCCTTCTGCCTCCTCTTCCACAGTGTTCCCTGAGCCTTAAAGAGCACGATAGATATGTCTCATTTAGTGCTGAACATGCGACAAGCACTTATTCTCAGGACTTTATTATTTAGTTAATTAACTTACTTATTCTCAGGACTTTGATGAGTATCGAGCCTCCCCAGCAGTCACCGCTATCTGTCAAAAGAAGCTTCTATGACCAAAGATGAAAGCCACACTATTCTATGGGCATAAAAACAGGCAGAGGTCAATTTGATAGGGGCCACATATCCATTTAGCCAGACAACAGGGGTTGCTTCCCTTCTAGAGCCTGTGATCTTCCCAGCCGTAAGCTTTTGACTAGGTCTTCAGTACCAGCTATGAATTGTGTCCCATGGGGTGGGCCTCAAATCCAATCAGAGAGCAGCTGCTTGTTTACCCCCATAACGGTTGTGCCACTGTTGCACTACTGTGCCCGTCTTGCTTGGCTGTTCAGCTGTGTTACTCACTGATGATTTAAGACTGTTGATGAGGGCTGGAGAGATGGCTCAGCGGCTAAGGCACTTGCCTGCAAAGCCTAATGACCTGGGTTTGATTCCCCAGTGCCCACGTAAGCCAGATGCACAGAGTCGTTTGTTTGCAGTGGTTAGAGTGTCTGGCATGCCCATTCTCTCTCTCTCTCTCTCTGTCTCTCTCCTTGCAAATAAATCAAATATTCTTTTTTTAAAGAAAAGACTGTTGGTAACCTTTCCAGCACTATGACAGCTTAGCCAGCAGGGAAGAGGCTTCCGGTTCAGCTCCAGCCTGATTTCTCAGTGTCCTGCAAACACAGTGTAGCAGACAGCTTCAGGTTCACTGAGATGAACTTCCAGACCAGGCACAGTTATGGAGGAAGGGATATTTATTGAAGCTTACAGATCCAGGGGAAGTTCCATAATGGCAGAAGAAGCTGGCCTGCCTTCACAGGACCAGGCAGAGAGAGAGAGAAGCACAAGCCCAAAAGCCACACAGCACACTTCAGGAACTCCTGTTAGGCACACTTTGCATATCTTTAGATAGAAATCTCAAACCCACCACCACACCTTAAGATCCACACAATGGCACTGACTCCAGCCAGGAGGCTGTAGATGCAAACTACAAACAACTGAATATATTGGGGGCCATCTATTCTATTCAAACCACCACACACAGTATGTGGCCACCCTGGCTTTTATGATTCCTCAGAACTGCTCCACTTTTTAAATTTTTATTTATTTATTTGAAAGAGCGAGAGAGAAAGAAAGAGAGAATGGGTGTGCCAGGGCCTCCAGCCACTGCAAACAAAACCGAGACGCGTGCGCCACCTTGTGCTTCTGGCTTATGTGGGCCCTTGGGGAATCAAATCAAGGTCATTTGGCTTTGCAGGCAAACACCTTAACCGCTAAGCCATCTCTCTGGCCCAACTGGTCCACTCTTGAAACCTTAACCTGCTGTAAGAATTTTTAAACTAGTCTTGACTTTTTTTTTCTCTTAGGAGGAGATAGTACATCTGTCAGCCTCGCTCTAATGGCAGTGGAGTTGAACAGGGAGCGTGTTAACAGTGGCCAGCCCTCCACATCCAGCTTTTACTTCCTGGGGGGTCAGACAAGATAATACACAGCGTTGACACCAAGCGGCCACGTGAATTCTTTTATCTTTCATCGAAGACCTCTTAAACTTATTTGAGACCTACTCACACAATAATGGCGTGGTGGTATAGGCCATAACCCCAGACCTTAGAAGGCTGAAGGAGGTGGATTGCAAGATAAGCCTGGGGTATGCAGTGAGTTCCAGGTAAGCTGGGGTTACGTGGTGAGTTCCTCGTAAGCCTGGGCAAGATCTTGTCACCAATCCCAGAGGGAAAAGAAAAGTAAAATCAGACCCAAACGTGGTGATTGTGAGAAGAACATCGTTCAGGATAAGGATCCTGAATTATCCGATGGGAGAAGTCACTTCCAAAGCCAGGCTTCCATGAGAAGAGGAGGGCCTGAGTGGGCTGGGCAGGTAGAGTTCTTTGGTAGCATGCAGCGGGCCTGGGACACGGACTTCCTCTCCCAAGGACCCCGAGAATGCTGGGCACACATCTCCATCCTCCTCTCTGCCCTTGCTTACTAAACGTCTCCTCTTCCAAAAGCCCCTCTCCCCAGCAAAGCCAAGGCCAGAGAAACCCAGCTGACCTAAAGCACTTTGCATAAACGTCAAATACGAGTTCTTTGTTCTCGGGATGGCTCCTCCTTCTAGGATGAGATGCTCAGGATCACGTGGGTTTTGGCTAAAGTGTTAACGTATTTCCAAAGGGCCGCGGCCTGCCGGCAGGACATCCGAAAGCCTTGCAAGATGAAAGAGTGCTGAGGGCAAGAAGTGCGTCTGCTTCAAATGACGTTTTTTTCCAGAATATTCTAAAAATACTTCTCGATGTTAGCCAAAACTACATCTATTCTTGGATTCATAAACATGCAGGCCATGTGAAATATGTGGGAGGGGGCATGCACTCTGGCGAAACACATCAGGCCAAAGGAAAGAAAAGGCTTAAATAAATGTTTAACATCTTATATGAAAGGGGAAGGACGAGGTGAGAACGGCTCAGCCGTGGAGGGTGACAGGGAGAACAGAACTGAGAAGGCTTTGTCTCTGGAGAAAGAAAAGTGCCTGGAATCAGGCTTGCCCTCCATCTGAAACGGAAATTTTGGGGTTTCTTGTCAATCCACCCATTCGTCAACATAGCGATCTATTTAGGGTGCCTCGGATTCTTGGCTTATGATCTGAAAGAATTACAATCCGTAGAGCGGAGGGTTAGGTTTAGAGAGACTTTCTTAGATTAAGAGAAGGGAAGAGAACAGAGTGCAGAGAGCTCCGAGGGGCGGGGGTGCAGGTGTAGAGAGCCAGTGTGAGAGTAAGTGGTGGGGAGGTTTACCAGGAAGGACCTGGAAGTTCAGGAGAGATGAATAGGCGGTAAAAAGAGAGCTGACCTCCTGTACGTGTCTACTTCTAACCTTATTGTGGAGGCTTTACCTTCAGCCCAAAAATGCCAAATTTGAGGGGTGGGGGGCTGAGCTTAACCAACCACGATGTCAGGATCAGGTTTAAATTCTAGGAAAAGAGAACTGCATCCCAGGAGGGGACCCAGGTTGTTTATGGCAAAAGAGATCTGAGGTAACTCCTTTACGTTAGGTCAGGTCGGGATGGGCTCCCAAGATGGAGTCAGCAAGGTCCGCAGAAGGGTGACAGAGGCATAGGAAAGTGGATTGCCCACATTTCCCAAGAAGCCACCTGGTCCTTATCCCTTCCTTGCCAAACAATGCCCCAGGTCATGGTTTCCTGGCCCCTTATCTCCTAAGTCACATGGTCCCTGCTCTGGTGTCCTGCCCTGGCTGTTTTACGTGGTTCATGTAATGATCGCCCCTAAAGGAACTTTTCTGTTCAACTTAACAGACGAGTTCCTTTCCCTTCCTCGCCTTCCCCCCACTGAAGAAGCCCTAAAAAGCCCACTACCTGAAAGCTCAGGTGGGCTGGGCTCCTCTCTCGTGAGTTTTCCCGAGTAAAAGCTTTCCTCTTTGCCTCCGAGTGGTGTGCATGGTCTCGGTCACTCCCGAACCTTACACTTCAGTCAAGAGATAAGGAGAGAAGTGACCCTTCTCTGATCTCTAGTAAAGTGGAGATTGCAAAGGGCCGACTTAAGATATTTCTGCTTTTCACATTCAGGGCCCAGTCACCCCAAACTACCTAACAGAGCTACCTGACTCCCTCTGACATTCTCACACTATCTCAGGAAGACCCTGAGTGACTATGGACCAGTACTCTCATCTCAGCCCACTTTGGAGTGAGTCTTAAAGCCAGAGAGGCAAAGCTCCATCCCAGCTCAAGGCATAGTCTCCATGATCTTTGTAGTGATTCTTTTTTAAAAAAACTTTTTTTTGTTTTATTTATTTATTTGAGAGCAACAGACAGGAGAGAGAAAGAGGCAGAGAGAGAATGGGTGTTCCAGGGTCTCTGCAAATGAACTCCAGGCACGTGCGCCCCCTTGTGCATCTGGCTAACGTGGGTCCTGGGGAATCGAGCCTCGAACCGGGGTCCTTAGGCTTCACAGGCAAGCACTTAACTGCTAAGCCATCTCTCCAGCCCCTGAGGTGATGCTTAAAATGTCTGTAATGAAGAACCAAATTTATTGTTCTTTTCATTTCATAGTAGGCCAATACTTAATGCAAAGGAAAAAAATAACATAACAAATCACTAAGAAAGGAAATACAAATGACATGTAAAAATGCATTCCCATTTTAAAAGTTGTATCAGCACTTTGCTGGGTTTTGAGTCTCCTTTGTAGACATTTACATATGCAGAAGAAAACTTCTCTACAACGAGAGAGCAAGAGACATTTTAAAAAATTTTTTAATTATCCATGTATGTATTTATTTGCAAGCAGAGAGAGACAGAGAGAATGGACGCACCAGGGCCTCCAGTGACCACAAACGAACTCCAGATACATGCAGCACTCTGTGCATCTGGCTTACATGGGTTACTGGGGAATCGAACCTGGGTCTGTAGGCTTTGCAGGCAAGTGTTTTAACCGCTAAGCCATCTCTTCAGCTCTGCTTAATCCTATTTGAGTAGTATTTTGTGTGAAGATTAAAGTGCTTGACAAAAACCAGGGAGAACCAAAACCCATGCACGCGACAAGATGGCTGACCGCCCATCGCGGGAGGAGCCCCTCTTGCACATCAGCCAGGGTCCAGGCGAGACTGGAGAGGAGATGTCAAGGTACGCATGAGCGCTGCTCTCCCCGCCAGCCTGACAGCCTGCGCCGGGGGCATGGCGATAGACACTCACAACTCACTACAGCAGGAATCCAGAACTTGCCAAGACTTCCACATTAAAGTAGACTGACTACCACCTGCAAAAGCTCACGGGGCCCTGTGGAAGAAGGGCAGAGAGACTGGAAGAGCCACAGCGCGAGAAGCAGCATCCGGATGCTTTTCCCTGCACAATGACTCACTGCTGCTCGTGGGGTTCCTGGCCCTCCGTGGAATGGGGGCACGAGGAGGGGATAGGATAGGGACGGCACACGGGGAATGGGACCAACACGTGATTTGTCCATGCAATAAAGTTTCCAATTATTAAAAACTTAAGGGCTGGAGAGATGGCTTAGCGGTTAAAGCACTTGCCTGCTGCGGTGGTTTGATGCAGGTGTCCCCCATAAACTTAGGTGTTCTGAATGCTGGGTTCCCAGCTGATGGATATTTGGGAATTAATGCCTCCTGGAGGGAGTGTATTCTTGGGGGCAGGCTTATGGGTGTTACAGCCAGTGTCCCCTTGCCAGTGTTTGGCACACTCTCCTGTTGCTATTGTCCACCTGATGTTGGCCAGGGGGTGACGTCCACCCTCTGCTCATGCCACCGTTTCCCCCTGTCATCGTGGAGCTTCCCCTCGAGTCTGTAAGCCAAAATAAACCTCTTTTTCCCAGAAGCTGCTCTTGGTTGGGTGATTTCTACCAGCAATGTGAACCAGACTGCAACACCTGCATAGCCAAAGGACCCAGGTTCGACTCCCCAGGATCCACATAAGCCAGAAGCACAAGGGGGCGCATGGCATCTGGAGTTCGTTTGCAGTGGCTGGGGGCTCTGGCACACCCATTCTCTCTCTCTCTCTACCTGCCTATTTCTATATCTCTCTCTCTCTCAAATAAATAAATAAATAAATATTTTTAAAAAAATATTTAAAAATAAAATAAGCCACCCTGAGACTACATAGTGAATTCCAGGTCAGCCTGAGCTAGAGCGAGACCCTACCTCAAAAAAACAAAAACAAAAAATAAATTAATTAAATTAAAAAAAAAAGATTAGACTCTTGAACAACTACCTTCAGGAGTTATCACCCATAGTTGAAGCCAAGTGCACACAGCAAAGAGATCTGTCACTTACTTACAACCCACAGGTAATGGAAGAGGGTCACACGGGTAGACTGAGAGGTGCCAAGCGTTCGTGAGCACAATTATGTCCTACACAAGAGACTTCTCACAGCCAGTCTCCAGATCTTTTATAAACTACTGCGGTGGGAAGAAGCTCAGGATAGAGCTATCATTCCCATTTACAAATATGAAAAAAAACAAAAACAAAAAAGCAAGCCCACAGCTCAGAGCGTGACTCTCCCAAGGCTATGTGAGCCTCAGCTTTCCATAGCTCTCTGGCCGTCCGGAGGCCTTTGCTTCTGAACCAGCTGACCTGGTCCATCCCAGCAATTCAGGGAAGGATGTCCAAGGAGCAAAAGTCTTGGCCAAAGAGTAGGAAGAGATGACATAATATTTTGATTCAATAAACTTTCCTCTGTAGAGAAAGTTGTTTACAGCTTTTGGATTTGGTCAGAAATAATCTAGTTTAAGTTGAAAGCATACAAACTTTTATAATGAGGCTGTCATAGGCAAGCATTGCTCTAAGGCATTTCATACATTAACTTTCACAAGAGCCAACAGAGTAGGTACCATACTTACTCATTGGATTTTTTGTGTGTTGGCTGGTTGGTTTGAAGTAGGGTCTTGCTCTAGCCCAGGTTAACCTGGAATTCACTATGTAGTCTCAGGCTGGCCTCGAACTCACAGTGATCCTCCTACCTCTGCCTCCCGAGTGCTGGGATTAAAGGGGTGCACCACCACACCTGTCTAATGCTCACATTTTATGGATGAGGAATCAAAGAACAGGGGAGAATTGCATTACTAGGAGGGAATTCAGTCCTGAAGTGTACTCTTCAAATACTTTTCTCACCCAGGCCTAAAAAAAAAAAAAAAGAAAGAAAGAAAGAAAAGAGAAAAACAGCCTGAAGGTATTTCCTGTCTCCATTTTCAAGGCTGAATAAAGTAAAGCTAAGAGTTTAGATAACATAGGCTGGATCCCAGAGCTAATAGGTGATAGATCCACATTCCTGGTTCTACCCTCAGGAACCCCACATGGTCAGTTTGAGAGAACTAGCTTTTACATGTAGATGGGGCTTTCTGAGAGATAGATGTTAGCCTCAAACTCCAAATACCCCTTAAGTTATTTCTCAGAATCGGGAAGTCTCAAGACAGAGGCACCGTGGCTAGCCATCCCCGTGCTTTCTAGAGACGTGTGTGAGTCACTAACAATTCTCTGGACTTGAAAACACAAGCAAACAAAGAACAGGATTTAGTGTCATTCTGGGTCAAGCAGCAACAACCTAAAACATCACAGTAGTACTTAAGTAAATTGGAAAATATTTGTATTGGGGCTTGGTGGGGGACTGGCTCAGTGTATAAAGTGCTTGCCACTCAGGCATGCGGACCTAAGTGCAGATCCCCAGTACCCATGGAAAAGCTGGGCATGGGGCTAGGGAAATGGCTTAGCAGGTTAAGGCACTTGCCTGCAAAGCCAAAGGACCTAGGTTCGATTCCCCAGTACCCATGTAAGCCAGATGCACAAGGAGGCACATGCATCTGGAGTTCGTTTGCAGTGGCTGGAGGCCCTGGCGTGCCCATTCTCTCTCTCTCTATCTCTGCTTCTCTCTCTCTTAAATAAATATAAATTATATATATATATATCTGGGCATGCGTGGTGATGTGCACCTGTAATCTCAGTGCTGGGGAAGCAGAGACAGGATCGTTCTTGATGCTCGCTGGCTAGGCTTGTCTAGCTGAATCAGTGATCACTAGGTTCACTGGGAGATCCTGTCTGAAAAACTAAGGTAGAGCTGGGTGTGGTGGTTCATGCCTTGAATCCCAGCATGTGGGAGGCAGAGGTAGGAGGAAAGCCGTGAGTTCAAGGCCACCCTGAGATCACATAGTGAATTCTGGGTCAGCCTAAGCTAGAGCGAGACCCTGCCTCAGAAAACCAAACTAATAATAATAAACATAATGATAATAATGTAGAGATTAATTGACTTCTGGCCTCACATGCACATATACCCGCACGCACACAAACATGCGTGCCACACACAAAAATAATTGTGTCACAATTAGCTGGATTATAAGCACAAACCATTACCTGGAATATTTTTTTTATTTTTTTGTTTATTTTTATTTATTTATTTGAGTGTGTATGTGAGAGAGAGAGAGGCAGGCAGGCAGAGAGAGAGAGAGAGAGAATGGGCACACCAGGGCCTCCAGCCACTGCAAACGAACTCCAGACGCGTGCGCCCCCTTGTGCATCTGGCTAACGTGGGACCTGGGGAATCGAGCCTCGAACCGGGGTCCTTAGGCTTCACGAGGCAAGTGCTTAACCACTAAGCCATCTCTCCAGCCCTACCTGGAATATTTCAATACGTATTGATGGAAATGACAACATAGCTATTGCCATGATATCTGAATTAACGTCGAATAGAACTTTTTGTAGGGCAGAGCAGACAGTCAATAAATATTTAAGTCCTAACAACTCATTATTAAATGGCTGGCCATATAACGAACAGATGTGGTTATTTAGTTCTTCTCAAGTTTCCCCACTCATGATAAGTTTAAAGGTAGAATTTGGGTATTTCCAAATAGCCAAGTACTATTTACCAATCAGTGAAAGCATATTTAATACTAGATAGGAGGTAGGTAGAGAGAGACATCTTTTTTTGTTGTTTTTGTTTTTGGTTTTTCAAGGTAGGGTCTCACTCTAGCTCAGGCTGACCTGGAATTCACTATGTAGTCTCAGGGTGGACTCGAACTCATGGCGATCCTCCTACCTCTTACTCCCGAGTGCTAGGATTAAAGGCGTGCGCCACCACGCCCGGCTCAGAGAGAGAGACATCTTTGTCTTCATGTTTTTTTTTTTTTTAATTTCTTTGTTTATTTGTTTGAGAACAACAGACAGAGAGAGAAAGAGGCAGAGAGAGAGAGAGAGAGAGAGAGAGAAAATGGGCGTGCCAGGGCCTCCAGCCACTGCAAACAAACTCCAGACGCATGCACCCCCTTGTGCATCTGGCTAATGTGGGTCCTGGGGAATCGAGCCTCAAACTGGGGTCCTTAGGCTTCACAAGCAAGCATTTAACCACTAAGCCATCTCTCCAGCCCTGTCTTCATATTTTTATTAATAACTTGAGTAATCATTTTTGCTAGGTTTTCATATACTAGTCGATAAAGAAACCAAGGCTGAAATGGTTACAAATAACTTAGGGGAATTAAAAAAAAATTTTGTTTGCTTGTTTGTTTATTTATTTATTTGAGAGCAACAGAGAGAAGGAGGCAGAGAGAGAGAGAGAGAGAATAGGCGCACCAGAGTTTCCAGCCTCTGTAAACGAACTCCAGATGCGTGCGCCCCCTTGTGCATCTGGCTAATGTGGGTCTTGGGGAATTGAGCCTCGAACCGGGGTCCTTAGGCTTCACAGGCAAGCGCTTAACCTCTAAGCCATCTCTCTGGCTTCAAAAATCTGTTATCTGCGATGGAGAAAGACACCACTTCCACCTCCAGCCTCCAGTCCACTGTGGGTCAGGAAGGCCCATGAGACCCCCAAAGCAAGAAAGGCCACTGTCAGAAACACTTGGATACCCACCAGAACTAGACCGTAAGACCTTATTGCTGAAGATACCACAAGTCGCAGTGGCAGGATATTTGTAAATCAAACGGGAACAGAGAAGGGAGCCAGCTCCCTGCTGGCTAGCCGTCATAGTGCTGCAAAGAGCTATGTCAACTGCTGGGCTATAAAAGTCACCAACAGTGTGAACTAGCAGTGGACCCTGCAAGCTACCAAGTCCACCAGCCAGGCAAATCGTACCCACCAGGGCCACAGGGGGTCATCAACTGCTCTCTGATTGGGTATGAGGCCCACTCAGGGGAAGTCGAATTCATGCCTGGTACTGAGAAGCAAGTTAAAAGCCTATGGTTTGAAAGGTCACAGACCTTAGAGAGAAGCTTCCATTGTTCTCTGGCTAAATGGAGGCATTATGCCCATCAAATTGTATACGCTTATCCCCTCCGATTAAAGTTGCTCTCACTTTTGCCTAAAGAATCTTCTTTCTTTCTTTCTTTTTTTTTTTTTTGTTGTTTTGGTTGTTGTTGTTTTGTTTTGTTTCACTCTAGCCCAAGCTGACCTGGAATTCACTATGTAGTCTCAGGCTGGCCTTGAACTCATGGTGATCCTCCTTCCCCTGCCTCCAGAATGCTGGGACTTAAGGCGTGCGCCACCACGCCTAGCTAGAATCTGCTCTTTATAGGTGGCAGTGCATCCCAAGGAGCCCCGAGACTCCTCATTAAAATGAGAAGAAAAATCCAAGTGCCTAACAGCGGACAAGTCGTCTCCATCACACAGGGCCCAGAGAACATTGCAGAGAAAACGGCATGTTGAATACAAATGCTGTTCTCACTGCTAGCCAAAGAACTTTCCTTATGGAGCCTTGGGTTATGCGCACCTGGGAGACTCAAAACTCCTCAATTAAGCTGCTGAGAGTTTAATAATAAAGAATATTTCTTTTGTCTTGTTTTATCAAGGTAGGGTCTCACTCTAGCCCAGGCTGAGCTGGAATTCACGATGTAGTCTCAGGGTGGCCTCAAACTCAGAGCAATCCTCCTACCTCTGCCTCCCAAGTGCTGGGATTAAAGGTGTGCGCCACCATGCCCGGACAGAAAAGAGTATTTATCTTTTTTAAATTATTATTCATTCATTTATTTATTTGACAGAAAAAGAGGGAGAAAGAGAGAATGGGCGCGCCAGGACCTCCAGCCACTGCAAACGAACTCCAGACGCATGTGTCGTCCCCTTGTGCATCTGGGTTACGATGGGTCCTGGGGAATTGAACCGGGGTCCTTTGGCTTTGTAGGCAAACGCCTTAACCTGCTAAGCCATCCCTCCAGTCGTATCCCAGGTTTTTAAACAGACCAGTGTGACATTGTGTCAAGTGTCAGTCACAGTCCCAGATGCTAAATACACAGTAGATTCCATCTGTGTGGGGTGACCAGAGGGATGAGACCATAGACGTGGAAAGGCTATGGTAGCTGCCAAGGCTGGGAAGGTGGAGGATGAGGGAGTTAATGTTGAATGGCTACAGAGCTTCAGTTTCATAAGAGTTCTGGATTTGCATGACATCAAAATAAAAGAGAGACTGATTGAGAGGGGGAGGGGATATGATGGAGAGTGGAGTTTCAATGGGGAAGGGGGGGAGGGCATTACCATGGGATATTGTTTATAATCATGGAAGTTGTTAATTTAAAAAAAAAAAAATGAAAAAAAAGAGTAAAACTCAATGGGAATATGACCAACATGTGATAGGCTCACAAAGTGCACAATTAATAAAATAAAATAATATATTTCAAAAAAAAAAAAAAAAGAGTTCTGAGGGCTGGAGAGATGGCTTAGTGGTTAAGCGCTTGCCTATGAAGCCTAAGGACCCCGGTTCAAGGCTCAACTCCCCAGGACCCACGTTAGCCAGATGCACAAGGGGGCGCACGTGTCTGGAGTTTGTTTGCAGTGGCTAGAGGCCCTGGTGCGCCCATTCTCTCTCTTCTCTCCCTATCTGCCTCTTTCTCTCTCTGTCTGTCACTATCAAATAAATAAATAAATAAATAAATAAAAATTAATTAAAAAAAAGAGTTCTGAGTTCTGGATTTGGATGGTTGAGACACAACAAAGTGAATACATTAATGCCACTGGAACTGACTAAAACAGTAAATTTTGGGCTTGGGAGATGGCCTGGCAGTTAAGGTGCTTGCCTGTGAAGCCTAAGGATCCAGGTTTGATTCCCCAGGACCCACGTAAGCCAGATGCACAAGGTGGCGCATGCGTCTGGAGTTCGTTTGCAGTGTCTGGAAGCCCTGGTGCACCCATTCTCTCTGTCTCTCTTTTGTCTATCTCTTTCTGCCCCTTTCTGTCTCTACATAAATAAATAAATAAAATACTTAAAATAGTAAGTTTTATGTTTCGTTTTGAAATCTAGTGCTTAAGTGAACTGAAAACTCCTAAGCGTTACGTAACCCAGTGCTCTCGGTACAAGTTCAGAACTCAGGCTGCAGGGCTGCTAGGCTGTGGGGCGGTCCTGTCTCCTCTGCTCTCCCATGGCTTGGATGAACACAGTGGGTTCTCCTCCGTTGACGACCTCTTTGTGAATGAAAGGGAACGGAGGCAAAAAAAATTCTCCCGTCTTGTTAAGTGGATGCAACTAGACAGCGGGAGTCAGTGAACTTGACCTTTCTTCTCTCTCCTCAAATCCAGTCTTTCTCAAACATAACGTGCTCGACCTTCACTTTCTAGAGCCTTCTCCACAGATGAGACCTGATGCATGTATTCCTAGTTCATACCTCAACTCTTTTATTTATTTATTATTATTTATTTGAGAGTGACAGACAGAGAGAGGAAGAGGGAGAGAGAGAGAGAATGGGCGCGCCAGGGCTTCCAGCCACTGCAAATGAACTCCAGATGCGTGCGCCCCCTTGTGCATCTGGCTAACTTGGGTCCTGGGGAATTGAGCCTCGAACCGGGTCCTTAGGCTTCACAGGCAAGCACTTAACCGCTAAGCCATATCTCCAGCCCTCATACCTCAACTGTTAATCCTTAAGCTCAGCCTCTGGGCTCACTGGTAGCTACGATTTAAATCCACTGCAGAGAGAAAGATTACATGTGATACATTTATTCATTTATACTTTCCTTCTTCTATGTTTTGAGACCTCAAAAATGTGTCTGTATAGATAAAGGAATTGTCATCTGATAGCTATAAAAATAACTAAACACTATAAACTTTGGCTATCATTTAAAAAAACAAAAAATATTTTGTTTGTTTGTTTTAGGTTACTCCAGGTAAGGTATCACTCTAGCCCAGGCTGACTCTGGAATTCACTCTGTAGTCTTAGGCTGGCCTTGAACTCACAGCGATGCTCCTACCTCTGCCTCCCAAGTGCTGGGATTAAAGGTGTGTGCCACCACACCCAGTATTGGTGGCTCATATTTTAAAAAAAATTTTTTTTGTTCATTTTTATTTATTTATTTGAGAGTGACAGACAGAGAAAGAGGCAGATAGAGAAAGGGAGAGAGAGAGAGAATGGGCACACCAGGGCTTCCAGCCAATGCAAACAAACTCCAGACACGTGCGCCCCCTTGTGCATCTGGCTAACGTGGGTCCTGGGGAATGGAGCCTTGAACAGGAGTCCTTAGGCTTCACAGGCAAGCGCTTAACCGCTAAGCCATCTCTCCAGCCCTGGTGGCTCATATTTTTTTTTAAATTTTTTTTGTTTATTTATTTATTTGACAGCGACAGAGAGAAGGAGGCAGAGAGAGAGAGAGAGAATGGGCGCGCCAGAGCTTCCAGCCTCTGTAAACGAACTCCAGATGCGTGCGCCCCCTTGTGCATCTGGCTAACGTGGGTCCTGGGGAACTGAGCCTCGAACCGGGGTCCTTAGGCTTCACAGGCAAGCGCTTAACCGCTAAGCCATCTCTCCAGCCCATCATATTTTTAATCCCAGTAATCGGGAGGCTGAGGTAGGAGGAGCGCTGTGAGTTTGAGGCCAGCCTGGGCCACAATGTGTCTTCCAGGTCAGCCTAGGCTAAAGTGAGACCCTGTCTTAAAGTACCAACCCCTCCTCCAAAAAAAAAAAAAAAAATCCCACCGAAAGTAAAAATCACTCTAGAAATTTCCAGATATGTGGAATTAAGCTTTGGTTTGCAGTTGTTCAAAGTTGTCATCACATGGAATAGACACTGTTCATATTTCTTGGACGGCCCATATAGGAGTCAGTAGAGGATTATGGCAATAAACACATTTTGAAAATGGTCTTTCACCTCATAGGCTTTCCTGGAAGTATATATTTCATTCATTCATATATATATATATATATATACACATATATAATCCATTGCTTTCTCTTGAAGATACTCATAGCAAATTAAGTTAGGGTAGTTACAGTGGATCATAGGTTTTGTTTGTTTCATCCACCTAAAGCACGTCCACACCTCTCTTTCTCAATAACACACTGCTTCCCTGCCCCAAAGAGGCTTGTTATCTATCTACTGCAGCACAACAAATTGTGAAGGACTTTGTGGTTTAAAAGCACACATTATCTATTATCGCTCACGGGTGCTATGAGTCAGGGATTCAGCCGGGGCAGAACACAATGGTTTGTCTCCGTCACACAATGCCTGGGGCCCCAGCAGGGAAATACGATAATCACGTGAAGGCTCATTCACTCCTGTGTCTACTGGCTGCTGGCCAGAGCACCCGCATGTTCCCTTTTTATGTGGCCTGCGGTGCCTTGTGACAGGAAGCTGGGATCCAAAGATGACTGTCACAGGAGGACTAGTGCATATGTGTGTCACTGCCTCCTTTGCACACCCTGGCCTGCAAAGTTACACGTCACTAAACAAAAGAAGGAGGGGCCGGGCGTGGTGGCGCACGCCTTTAATCCCAGCACTTGGGAGGCAGAGGTAGGAGGATCGCCATGAGTTTGAGGCCACCCTGAGACTACATAGTGAATTCCAGGTCAGCCCGGGCTAGAGTGAGACCCTACCTCAGAAAACCAAAAAAAAAAGGAGGAGGGGGTGTGTGATGGCACATGCTTTTAATCCCTGCACTCAGGAAGCAGAGGTAGGGAATTGATGTGAGTTCGAGGCCAACCTGAGACTACATAGTGAATTGCAGGTCAGCCTGGACTAGAGGGAGACGCAACCTCGAAAAACCAAAACCAAACAAACAAAAGTTCCACAACATCACTTCTCCAGAACTCTGTCAGCTCAGCTTATCCACAGCCTGAGGCTCAAGGAATCTCACGGTGACAGAGGTGTCGGTGACATCGTGAAGAGAACATATGGACTAGAGTGGACGTGTCAGCCTGGCTATCCTTAGAGGACACTGTCTACCACAGTTGGACATGTCACCGAAGTGGAGCCGAAACAAGTACTTCTCCTGGGACTCTGGGTCGATGCTGGAAGGTGAGGAGAGAAGTCAGAGGGTTCTGCGGCTCCATCACTGTCCCTCCAGCATCTAGCTCCGTCACCCGCCGTGGTGAGCACTCGGCCATTGACCATCAAACGCATAAATGAAAAGTCTCTGCACCCGCAACACGTTCAAAAGTCAATAATGACACTTAAAATATAAGTATAACAATACTGGCAATGCTTATTGCCCTCGGGCACGTTCCGTTTGTCTACGTGTTTCCCTGCTCGTTGGATCTAGAGTTACCCATCGATCCAGCATCTACAGCAACTGGATCCTCTATGCGGCCTGGACGCGACAATCTTGTTCATTTGCACAGAAGCCAAGACGCCCTTCCTAGAAACAGCGGTCTTGCTCCAGATTTCTACAAACAAGGTATTTATTCGGGTGCTTGGCAACTCTGCCTGGTTTTGCATCCCTCTGTCTCTTAAAAATGGCTGTCTCGGGCTGGAGAGATGGCTTAGCGGTTAAGGCATTTGTCTGCAAAGCCAAAGGATCCAGGTTCAATTCCCCAGGACCCACTTTAGCCAGATGCACAAGGGGGCGCACACGTCTGGAGTTCGTTTGCAATGGCTGGAGGCCCTGGTGCACCTATTCTCTCTCTCTCTCTTTCTCTGTCTCTTTCCCTCTTTCAAATAAATAAATAAATACAATTTTTTTAAATGACTGTCTTTACCTTAGCAATGTAGATTTAAACCTAAAGTAATTTCCCCCATTCTTTTTTTTTAATAATTTTTTGTTTATTTTTATTTATTTATTTGAGAGCAACAGAGAGAGAGAGAATGGGCGTGCCAGGGCCTCCAGCCACTGCAAACAAACTCCAGATATGTGTGCCCCCTTGTGCATCTGGCTAACGTGGGTCCTGGGGAATGGAGTCTCGAACTGGGGTCCTTAGGCTTCACAGGCAAGCACTTAACTGCTAAGCCATCTCTCCAGCCCAATTTCCCCCATTCTTAAAGGGAGCTCTGAAATTTAAGATAGCTGAGAAAATCAACAAATGTGAATCACTGTGAAATGTTGAAAACTGCAAGTGAAGGCCTTTGTAGCCACGTTCTACAGAATCGGAACACTTTTGCTTAAAATAAATAGATAAAAAGGAATAGTTGGGAAGTGGAAAGGGGGTTCAATGATTAAATGTACTTCTTGGGCTGGAGAGATGGCTTAGTGGCTAAGCGCTTGCCTGTGAAGCCTAAGGACCCTGGTTCGAGGCTCGATTCCCCAGGACCCACGTCAGCCAGATGCACAAGGGGGCACACACATCTGGAGTTCATTTGCAGTGGCTGGAGGCCCTGGCGTGCCCATTCTCTCTTTCTGTCTCTCTCTCTGCCTCTTCCTCTCTCTGTCTGTCACTCTCAAATAAATAAATAAATAAATAACAAAAAACAAAAAAAAAAAAGTACTTCTTGCATAAGCATGAGGGTCTAACACTGCACCAGTTTGAATCTCCAGAACCCATATAAACACTGAGTGTAGCCATACACACCTGTAACACAAGTCCTGTAGGGGAGGAGAGATTCAAGTTCACCAGCGATCATGAGGAAAAAAAAAAAAAAGGTAAGCTCCAGAACCAGTCACGGTGTCCAGCTCAAACAAGAAGAAGTGGAGAGATGGCTTAGTGGTTAAGGCGATTGCCTGCCAAGCCTAAGGACCCAGTTAGTTTGCAGTGGCTAGAGGCCCTGGAGTGCCCATTCTTTCTATCTGCCTCTTTCTCTCTCAAATAAATAAATAAAGTTAAAGAAAAAAAAAAAAAAAAAAAAAAAGCCAGGCGTGGTGGTGCACGCCTTCAATCCTAGCACTCGGGAGGCAGAGGTAGGAGGATCGCTGTGAGTTCGAGGCCACCCTGAGACTACCTAGTGAGTTCCAGGTCAGCCTGAGCTAGAGTGAGACCCTACTTCGAAAAACCAAAAAATAAAGAATGAAAGGAAGAACAGATGGAAGGGACGATAGCGGGAATCTCCTTACATTCTGTCTGGCCTCCACAGTCAAGGAGACCTATATCGCATGGGGTGTCACAAAGCATATACATGTGTATGACACACAAAAACACACATATCCACATCACATCACATCACACACACACACATACACAAGCCAAAAATAATAAGCTATACTCATGTTTGACATAGCAATTGTTACTTTAATATGTACTCAAGCGCCCCCGGAAGTAGGGTACTTGGAAGTAACCCGTGAGGTCCACCACTTTTCAAAATCCCTACGTCACCCTTGATGAAACACTCTTGGTGTGCAGTTTCCAGGGACTTTAAACAAATCTCTCTCTCCCTCTCTCTCTCTCTCTCTCTCTCTCTCTCTCTCTTTTGGTAGGGCCTCACTGTAGCTCAGGCTGACCTGGAATTCACTATGTAGTCTCAGGGTGGCCTCAAACTCACAGCAATCCTCCTACCTCTGCCTCCTGAGTGCTGGGATTAAAGGCGTGCACTACCACACCCAGCAAGTCTCTCTTTAAAAAAAAAAAAATTTTATTTATTTGAGAGAGAGAGAGAGGGAAAGGCAGATAGAAAGAAAGAGAATGGGCACACCAGGGCCTCCAGCCGCTGCAAACGAACTCCAGACACATGAGCCCCCTTGTGCATCTGGCTTACGTGGGTCCTGGGGAATCGAACCGGGGTCCTTGGGCTTCGCAGGCAAACGCCTTAACCACTAAGCCATCTCCTCAGCCCTGAACAGATCTCTTACTCTTTCCCTACCGGAGTCTCAAGCCAAAGGAGCAGATTCCATCATCCGCACTGGGCAAGGGAAATGTCTCCCGTGTCTCCCACGGGACAGGGCTGGGAGCCCTCGGAGATGGTGTGCTGAGAAGCCGGCCTATGGCCTGGCCAGTAGAGACCATCTGGGGTGAATATGATCCACTTTCTCCTTTCCCCCCTTTGCCCTGCAGGGTGAGCCTTCAGACTGGATTCCAAGTGTTCCACGTTCCACTAAAGAGACTGTGAGGAGATGAGTGTGAAGCCAGGAACGGATTCATATGCAGAAGGCACAGCCAGAGAGCCAACTTTCCAGGGTGACTGCTGAGGGGCGGGCAGAGGGCTCTCGTCCACCAGCTCGCTCTAACCAGGCAGAGGTAGGAGGCACAAATTCCAGAGCAGAAACTGCAAGGACAGATCTTTTAAACTTCAGCTTTCCTTTTCACTGTGTGTGACTGGAAACGAGCCAACTGGGAAATAGACCTTTTAAAAATTTATTTATTTTCAAGGAGAGACAAAGAGGCAGAGACAGAAAGAAGGAGAGAGAGAGAGAGAGAGAGAGAAATTGCACACACCAGGGCCTTCAGCCACTTAGAACGAACTCCAGACACATGTGCCCCCTTGTGGTGCATGTGCGTATTACATGCTTTCATCACTGTGTCTGGCCACGTGGGACCTGGAAATTGGAACATGTTTTTAGGCTTCACAGGCAAGGTCCTTAACTGCTAAGCCATCTCTCCAGCCCCAGCTCCCCCAACTCGCCGTCACTTTTTTGTGTGTGTTTTTCGAGGTAGGGTCTCACTCTGGCCCAGGCTGACCTGGAATTCACTATGTAGTCCCAGGGTGGCCTTGAATTCATGACAATCCTCCTACCTCTGCCTCCCAAGTGCTGGGATTAAAGGCGTGCGCCACCATGCCTGGCTTTTTTTAAAAAATTCTTTAATTTTCTTTTGTTTTGTTTTTCAAAGTAGGGTCTCACTATAGTTCAGGCTGACCTGGAATTTACTATGTAGTCTCAGGCTAGCCTCGAACTCATGGTGATCCTCTTACCTCTGTCTCCAAAGTGCTTGGATTAAAGGCATGAACCACCATGCAAGGCTAAACCTTTTTAAAAAAAAGTTTTTTTTTTTTATTTACATATTTGAGAGAGTGAGAAAGAGATGCAGATAGAAAGACAATGGACACACCAGGGCCTCCAGCCACTCACTGCAAACGAACTCTAGACGCATGCGCCCCCTTGTGCATCTGGCTAAAGTGGGTCCTGGGGAATTGAACCGGGATCCTTTGGCTTTGCAGGCAAGCACCTTAACTGCTAAGCCACCTCTCCAGTCCAACCTTTATTTTATTTTATTTTATTTTTTTAATTTCCCTCTGTAAATAGGCCAGTGGAGCTGCAGATTTAGAATAAGTCTAGTAGACTGTGGGTCTGTTACGGTCCTACAAGAAGTTTTTACAGCTGCAAAAGGGAGTTTTCTGTATTCTGGCTCAGCCTGAGAGGAGTCTTGACATCAGCGGAGCCTCTAAGCATCAGGAAAAGTCCCACACCCTCTCCCAGGACACAGAGAGCCCCTCCCACCGCACCCTGACTTTTGTATCCAGTTGCAGAGCCTTCTGGAAAGTGCCCGCATTCTTGCTAAGAAAAAGAGAAACTACTGGGGGCTGGAGAGATGGCTTAGCAGTTAAGCGCTTGCCTGTGAAGCCTAAGGACTCTGGTTCAAAGCTCTATTCCCCCAAGACCCATGTAAGCCAGATGCACAAGGGGGCGCATGCATTTGCATTGGCTGGAGGCCCTGGTGTGCCCATTCTCTCTCTCTCTCTCTCTCTCTCTCTCTCTCTCTGCCTCTTTCTCTGTCTGTCTGTCACTCTCAAATAAATAGAAAAGAAAAGAAAAAGAGAAACTATTACAAGGGACGGCCGGAGCACAGCAGGGGGCTGGGAGGAGAGACATACCTTTTCTTTTTTTTTGGCTAAGCTGACTGAGGGAGCCCAACAGACTTTGTGGTGGCTGGAGTTTGGCATCAGACTTTTGTTTCCATCTCTGTTTTGAGCTGATTTAGGAAGTTTCTTTTTAAAATAGGAATGTATTTTAGATGTGTAAAGTCTGGCCACCAGATTCTAGTTGCTTCCAACGAACTTCAAAAACCCACGTTGTTCTAAATTGTGCCAACTTGTAGACCACCCAAAATGTCAAGTTTCCCAAAAATCCACAACTGGAGAAGAAAAGATAATTAGATCAGAAAGATGTACAAGTGGAGGGTTTTTTTTTTTTTTTTTTTTTTAAACAGCAAATGGATGCTCACTGGATAATGAGAATCTAAGTTGGCTGGGGCACAGTGCTGGCCAGGCTATTCCCACAGAGAAATTTGAGCTTACATTAGTCATCCAGCTTGCTTTGCTCCCGGCTCATCACTTTTCTGTTTAGGATCACCCACTAATACGAGTTACTGTATCTCACCCTAGCAAATCGTTTAATCTGCTGGGCACTCCATTTCCTTCTTGTGAAACAAAGGTGACAATTTCTGATCCGTCACCAAATCATTGTAGATACAAGACGGTAATGTAAACATTAATTAGAGCAGACAAATGTTATTAAACGTCCAGGAACAGATGAATGGGATTTTAGAGGGACATTCCAAGCAATGCTGAGACCTCGTAAGTCGTACATGCAGGTGACTTTCAGACTCCTCAACCCTGTGGAGAAATGGGAGGACCCAATTCGACATGTTGCAGCGACGTAAAAGAGATGCTAGAGCGAGCAGACCTCGTTTCTTTTCATGACTTTTGCTTTCTGGAGCTCACACGCCTAGGAATTTAACATGGTGTCCCTGCCTCTGGTTCCCTCTCATTTCATTTCACTTTGTTCCCTGCATCAAACAAGAAACAACTCGCTTCTTCAAGCCAAGAATGCTAGAATGGACCTGTGAGACCATCCTCTCCAGCTGGCGGAGACGTTGGGAGAGGAAACCTTGCCGGAGCAGGTATATCACTGGGGGAAGACTTTGACGTTTATTTTTTTTTAATTTTTATTATTATTATTTTTTTTTTTTTTTGGTTTTTCGAGGTAGGGTCTCACTCTAGCCCAGGCTGACCTGGAATTCACTATGGAGTCTCAGGGTGGCCTTGAACTCACGGGCGATCCTCCTACCTCTGCCTCCCGAGTGCTGGGATTAAAGGCGTGCGCCACCACGCCCGGCTGGGGGAAGACTTTGACGTTTATTAGTCCAGCCCCACTGATACTCATAGCTAGCTCACTCTTTCGACTTCCTTTCTGCTGCTGTGTGGAGATGTGACGTCCCACTGTTGACACGTTGCGCACCCCCTCCACTCACCATCATAAAACTTCTCAAAACTGTAAGCTGCAATTAAACCCTTTCCTTCTGTGAAATAAGCTGCTGCTTCTTGGTTGGGTGTTTTGCCGCAGCAACAAGAAGGCAGCTGCTGCAGACTTCATATTTGTTATCAGTGAAGATGGCTTCTTCTTATACTGAGATATTCTCAGTGGGGAGTGAAAGAAGATTCAAGGAGTATAAAATGGCATTGCTGCCTCCTCTCCACCTCCCCCAGAGTCGATGCTTGCTTCTTGCCACCTGCGTTCCAAACGAGGAGAGACAGAGGGAAATTTTCCGAAAGTGGGCCAGCGTCACACATACCTGCCCTAAATTAATGCCGCCCCTGAAGGACCTTCCTACTGAACGCTTAACGCTGTGTTGCCCTTGAAGAGACGAGACTGGTGGAGAAGATTCTGAGGGTAGATCTTCAGTCACCGGTGGCATGACCCTTTCCAAGTAACTCCTGGACAGAAAAGACGGAGTCCTTTTAAAGGGTCGGCACTGAAATCTTCACAAACAACAACGCATACCCAGGCTCACCAGGACTGGACACATACATGTATATGCACACGCGCCCCCCATGATAACATTCAGCTGAATACTGAGGATCTGTTACCTGTACATTTCAGCTAGCATAGCCTCACACATAGGATTTTTTTTCCGAGTACCATGAGCAAGCAGTGTTTCACACTCTAAAGGGGAGAGCTGGGGGTGTTGGTAAACAGTCTCCAAGGTGATCCATCAACAACTCTTTCCCCCTGGCGTCCGCATCGGTGGTGGTTTGAATGATTTTAGCCTGTCGCATCCTGTTTGCAGAACACTCTGGGATTCTGCGGACACTATGCGTTTAGAAGAAGGACACCTGTGCCTGACCCCGGGGTGCCAGGGAACGGTGTTTGTGGTGTCCATCCTCCAGCTCTTGGGAGGTCTAATGTTCATCTATATAACCTCAAGTTACCCCAAGATGGCTCCTGCTTCTGAGACAGGGGAGTTTCTGTCTACGTTGTTTTGCAGAAGGCGTTATCTGCATAAACTGCAGGAATGCACAGGGCTTTTCTAGGAAAACTTCTGCAAGCTGCTGCTGCTGGGTTCTTGTGCAGCAGAAGTCGCCTGGAGTCCCCTGGTTCTGCTGACGTCTCAGCCCAGTTCCTGGGCACTCAGTCAGTGGCCACTGTCATTCAGGACCTGGAAACAGGTTCAGCAGGCTCCAGCAGGTGACAACGCCAACAGGATTCTTCCTGTCACCTAGATTATGAACAACCGTGGACCCCGCCCTCTGTCGTACCCAGTCAGCCTTGTCGAAGCTACGTGAGATGTGGGTGTGCCACCCAGGATGTGTGTCAGTGACTGTCCACTGGGAGGTGTCTCTGAAACCAGACCCCGGCAGCTGAAGGGAAGAGACACACCCACCCAGCCTCCGTCAATAAACCTGTGGGCACACCAAGGCTTAGCGCCAAGAAATACAATGACATCACGGCCAGTCGGCCAGGATTCATCGTAGGGCCAGCAGCCCACTCCCGAGACCAAAGCCACCCAGAGATCGCCACAAAACTAGCAGCCCAGCCAAGAGTCTGCCCTGCCTTCCTCCCCTCTATTTCACAGTCCTGGCTGGAGCCGCAGGGGAAAGTTAATGTGGGTTTCCAGTTCAGAGCCAGGTCCCCACAAGCTCACCGTAGGTGGGGATATGAAGTGGGGAGCAGACCAGAGGTTTCGTAGGGAAGTGACAACGAGGCAGTTCCTCCTGTCAGTTCCCGGTGTCCTTGTGGGAAGAGCTGCAGCTGTGCTCGGGCCACGTGGCTGCAACCCACCCCTGGGTGCACAGGCAGAGCTGAGGGAGCTCATGGGCACTGCCTGACCCGGGCTTCTCTCCCTGGGGACCCGACTTCCCAGGACAACCGGAAGGGAGATTCAACCGGCAACTGCCTTCCTTGTTTCAACCCCTGCCGTCTCTCAGCTCTTCTACGTCTGAGTTAAGTACCAAATGTCCCTTAGGTGAACACCAGATTCTCTTTGATTTTTTCTCTGAATGATGCAGTCATGGCAAACTGGCTCATCATGTCCAGTGTAGATAAGCTGGCTCAGAAGTAGAAGTTTGGGGACCTGGGCTTGTGAATACAGGTTGTCTAAAAAGTCACCTTCGGGGCTGGAGAGAGGGGCTCGGAGGTTAAGGCTTGTGCCTGCAGAGCTTAATGACCCAAAAGACCTGGGTTCGATCCCCCAGTACCCACTTAAAACCAGATGCACAAAGTGGCATATGCAGCTGGAGTTTGTTTGCAGTGACTAGAGGCCCTGATATGCCCATTCTCTCTCTCTCTCTCTCTCACGCACACACCTTGAAAATAAGCAAATACATAAATAAAAAGAAACTGGGAAATTGTTTTTTTGATTTATTTTTATTTATTTATTTGAGAGTGACAGAGAGAGAGAGAGAGAGACAGAGAGAGAATGGGCACTCTAAGGCCTCCAGCCACTGCAAACAAACTCCAGATGCATGCACCACCTTGTGCATCTGACTTACGTGGGTCCTGGGGAATGGAGCCTCGAACCAGGGTCCTTAGGCTTCACAGGCAAGTGCTTAACTGCTAAGCCATCTCTCCAGCCCCTTCCCCCCTTTTTTATTTATTTTTTATTTATTTATTTATTTATTCATTTTTGTTTTTGTTTTTGTTTTTTTCGAGGTAGGGTCTCACTCTAGCCCAGGCTGACCTGGAATTCACTATGGAGTCTCAGGGTGGCCTCAAACTCATGGCAATCCTCCTACCTCTGCCTCCCGAGTGCTGGGATTAAAGGCGTGCGCCACCACGCCCGGCTTCCTCCCCCCCCCTTTTTTAAAAAGTGAACTCCTGAAACCTGTGTGGCTTAAGAGAGCCATGGCTTACTTCCTACTCATATGAAGTCTCATAGGGGTTGGGAGGATTTTCTGCATCTTGCCTTCATCTTGTAGCTGTGAAATATGTTCTACCTGGTCCAGTGAGTCACTGCAGGTATGGGGAGAGATGGGGAGGGACGGAGGGCCACCGATCTAAACTCACTAGCCTGGAAGATGCATGGGCTCCTACTCACAGACCGGAGGCAGGATGGTGGCGGGATTCCAACCTGAGTCCAAACAAATCTGGGGAGTGCCGGGGGTGTACCCCGAATGGAGAGCCCACGTATACTGCCTGCCCCAGTCTGCTCTGTGTCCCTGGGGACCTGACTTCCCAGGAGATTGGAAGGAACATCCAACCAGCCACAGCCTTTCTTGTCTCCGTTGCATATTTGTAATATTGGAAATGCCTTGTGAAGTTTTTAAAAATATTTTATTTATCTGCTTATTTAAGGGGAAGAAAGAAAGAGAAAGTGGGGAATGGGCACATCAGAGTCTCCAGCCACTGCACAAGAACTCCAGACGCATGCACCATCTTGTGCATCTAGCTTATGTGGGTCCTGGGGAATCGAACCTGGGTCCTTTGACTTTGCAGACAAGTGCCTTAATTACTAAGACATCTCTCCAGCCACCCCCCCCCCACTTTGTGAAATTTTTAAGAGCAGGAGGGCAGGGCCATAGAAAGAACCCTTGCATAGCCTTTACATGCATGTATTCATCTCCTCTCCACTCACAGAGTATCTGCTATGAGCAAATGTTCTCTCTTTAGAGTCAGACGATGATGTGCAGGCACACGAACACGGACTTGTTCCATCTTCCTGCTATGGTCCCTCCAAGGTGAACAATTCATCAGTAGAACACAGTAGTTAAGAACCCGAGACACCGGATGGCCCCAGCTCCAGCACAGTTAAAGCTTCTGTTCAAGAACAGACTCCAAGCTGGGCGTGGTGGCGCACACCTTTAATCCCAGAACTCGGGAGGCAGAGGTAGGAGGATGGCCATGAGTTCAAAGCTACCCTGAGACTCCATGGTGAATTCCAAGTCAGCCTGGGCTAGAGTGAGACCCTACCTCAAAAAACCAGAAAGAATGAAAGAAAGACAGAAAGAAAGGAAGGAAGGAAGGAAGGAAGAAAGAAAGGAAGGAAAAAGGAACAGACTCCAAGTCAAAGTTCAAAGGTCAGTAGATTTAGCGGGGAGTCTTCCTGGGAAAGAAAAGAGGGGCACAGGGTTGGGCAGAGGGAGAAGCTGGGTTGCCAGGCAGTCTTAGAAAGACCCGAGTCAAGACCATCCCCCGCATCTGCCCCGCAGGGAGTATGAAGCCAAGGTGGACCCCCAGAATTATCCTTTGATGGAACAAGGGGCCGGCTGGCTGAGCCTTCGTGCCTGTATGATTCAACTGTTGGATTGTGGGCTGCTCGGGAAGAAGACATGGTCCTCCTCAAACAAGGTCATTCTCAAAGAGGACCGACTGACTGCTGTGGTTTCTCCCCCAGCACGCCCCAACAGCTGGAGTCATATGTTCTTCAGAAGGAACATCTAGGGGCCCCGCCACCACGTTTCTCTAAGCGTCCTGTTTATAGGACCTTGAATCAATTAGCCTCTTGAGATAACCTTTACAAACGAGAATCTACGCCATGGAGTGTTTGTGTTCTTTTTTTTTTTTTTTAAGATTCATTTTTATTTATTTGAGAGAGAGAGAGAGAGAGAGAGTATTCCAGGGCCTCCAGCCACTGCAAACAAACTCCAGTTGCATGCGCCACCTTGTGCATCTGGCTTACGTGGGACCTGGAGAATCGAACCTGGATTCTTAGGCTTCGCAGGCAAGCACCTTAACCACGAAGCCATCTCTCCAACCCGTGTTTGTGATCTTGTAAGAAAACTAGCATCTGACTCATAGTTTGAGTGTGGAATGTCCCCCGTGGTTCAAGTCTGAATACTTGGTCTCCAGT
Organism: Dipus sagitta; assembly: GCA_036346955.1. Lineage (NCBI taxonomy): Eukaryota > Metazoa > Chordata > Mammalia > Rodentia > Dipodidae > Dipus > Dipus sagitta. The sequence goes on from CM070792.1 coordinate 20,026,173, forward strand.
TGGTGGTGCTGTTTTGGGAGGACGGGAACTCTGGGACTCTGGCGTTAGCTAGCATGCTTGAGCCGCCGGGGGTGGGTAACATAGGCGATTTACACCCCTCATGTCCGCCTGACTGGGCTGTCTGCTTCCTGAGGCTGTAAATTCTCATCACCCTGGGCCAAGCCACTGCACCGCGTCTCCCTGCAGCGATGGGCCAGCTGGGTTCCCTGAGACCATAAGCCAAAAGAAATCCTTCCTCAAGGTGCTTCTGTCGGGTATTCTGTCACAGTGATGAGAAAGTAATTAATTAGCTTCGTGAGAACAGAATTGTTCCCACTTTAGGAGTTAAATGGGACTGCTACACTGTGGAGACCAGAAAAGAGTGTCTGTTGTTGTTGCTTCCCCAGAAAAACAGATTCCTAGCTAAAAGGCCCATCTCACATCCCTTCCTAATGTCACAACCAGGAAAAGGCGCAGGAAGAGCTTACTATTGTAATTTCACCCAAAATGTCTTTTGCATGTAATTTTTAAACATTTAAAAATATTTGATTTATTTATTTGCGAGCAGAGAGGTACAGACAGGCAGGGAGAGAGAGAAAATATGGGTGCATCAGGGCCTCCAGCCGCTGCAAACGAACTCCAGATGTGTGTGCCTTTTCGTGCATCTGGCTTACATGGGTACTGGGAAACTGAACCCAGGTCATTAGACTTTGCAGGCAAGTGCCTTAACTGCTGAGCAATCTTTCCACAGCCCTTCTGAAACATTCTATTGACAGCCTGCACCCATATATACAATGTACTCTGATCGTAACCCCCTCCCTCCATCGTCCATTGTCTTCCCTCCCATATTTCTCCTCTACGGAACCCCTTCTTTTTCCAATTAGTTTCTCTTCTATTTTGATTCCATCACTTTTTTTTTTTTTCGTTTGTCCTCATATTATGCAGGTCTTGTTTGCTTAGTGTCAGCCACAGTGAGGTCACAAATGCAACAGCCGTTTTGTGTCTGGAAGACAGGAATGTAAACAGTCCTCCCTTCCTTCGGCTCTTGCGTTCCTTCCACCACCTCTTCTGCAATGGTCCCTGAGCCTTGGAGGGGGTGAGAGAGAGACATGTCTCACTTAGTGCTGAACACTCCACCGTCACGTCTCAGCAAGGACGGTTAAGTTTTGAGTTACCCCAGTGGTCACCACCATCCGAAAAGAGAAGGTTCTCTAACCAAATGTGAGGCTAGTATTAGTATATGGGCATAAACACAAATAATTAGAGGCCAATCTGATGGGCGTAATATATCCATTTAGCCAAATAGCAATAGTTGTTCCTCTCCCCCTCCCCCCCAGGATAATGACCTCCTCAGCCATAGGCTTTTGATTAGGTTTTCAGTACCAGGCAGGAATTCCCTTCTACGGAGCAGGCCTCAAGTCCAATCAGAGAGCAGTTGGTTTCCCCCATAACAGACACGCCACTATTGTACCAGTGAGCATATTCTGCCTGGCTGGCCAGCCGTGTAGTTTGCAGGGTCCACTCCTGGTTAACATGGTTGATGACTTTCTTCCCTCAATAGCCTGCGTAGGTCTTTCCAGCATCCTGACAGCTAGTCAGCGGGGAGGAGGCTTCCAGCTCTGCCCCAGTTTGATTTCTCAGTGACCTGTAGCCCAACCATGTGGAGTCTTCTGCAGTAGGGTCCCACCATCCAGTTCTGGTGGACAGTGAAAGCCATGGAAATAGCTTGCATTTCTGGGGGAGACATCAGAGGCTTCCCTGACCAACAACTCACTGAAATGTGTCCCACCCGTAGCACTGAAATTCTCTTGTAATAATCTATGGCTTCTGGGTGCAACATTACCTACCCTGACAGAGTACCCTTCTACAAGGAATTATATCTCCCTTGCTATAATGGGAGGGAATCGTTTACACTTGGAAAGGCATCTACGTGGCCTGTTCTTCTGAAATTAGTTATCAAATTCTCTGTATTCTTTGAGGTTCTGGAGAATGTATGGTCTACTGGGAGAGTCCCCAGTCCCTCTCCCTGTGTGATTAGAAGATATACTGCTCAGCTGGAGAGATGGCTTAGCGGTTAAGGTGCTTGTCTGCAAAGCCAAAGGATCCAGGTTCGACTCCCCAGGACCCATGTAATCCAGAATGCACAAGGGAGCACACGCATCTGGAATTTGTTTGCAGTGGCTGGAGGCCCTGGCGTGCCCATTCTCTCTCCCTCTCTCTCTCTCTCTCTGTCTCCCTGCCTATTTCTGTATCTCTCTCTCTCTCTTAAATAAATGAAGAAAGAAAGAAAGAAAGAAAGAAAGAAAGAAGATACTCTGCTTACAGATGGACACAATCTGAGCATGGGCCTTGCTGGCTGAGATGTCACTGGTATCTGTTTGCTAAACAAAATTATAATTTGTGAAGAAACTTTAGGGCCGGGCTGGAGTGACGGACTGGAGAGCAGTTAAAGATGCTTGCTTGCAAAGCCTGATGGCCTGGGTTCAACTCCCTAGTACCCACAAAGAGCCAGATGCACAAAGTGGCACAAGTGTCTGGAGTTCATTCACAGTTGGAAAGAGGCTCTACTGTGCCTATTCTCATTGTCTCTATCTGCCTCTTTCTCTCTGTCTCTCTAATATATCAATAAAAATAGTGGTTTTTTTTCTTTTTTTCCCCCTAAAAAAAAGAGATTCGGGCTGGAGAGATGGCTTTCCGTTAAGCGCTTGCCTGTGAAGCCTAAGGACCCCGGTTCGAGGCTCAATTCCCCAGGACCCATGTTAGCCAGATGCACAAGGGGGCGCACGCGTCTGGAGTTCGTTTGCGGTGGCTGGAGGCCCTGGCACACCCATTCTCTCTGTCTCTCTCTCTGCCTCTTTCTCTCTATCTGTCACTCTCAAATAAATAAATAAAAATGAATTTAAAAAAATAAAATAAAAAAGAGATTCACCAGGGTGGTTGCACATGCCTTTAATCCCAGCACTAGGCAGGCAGAGGTAGGAGGATCACCATGAGTTCAAGGCCACCCTGAGAATATAGAGTGAATTCCAGGTCAGCCTGGGCTAGAGTGAGACCCTACAAGAAAGAAAGAAAGAAAGAGAGAGAGAGAGAGAGAGAGAGAAAGAAAGGTAGGAAGGGAGGGAGGGAGGGAGGGAGGGAGGGAGGGAGGGAGGGAGGGAGATTCTAGGGCAGAAAACATGGAACCCACAGGGAACAAGGCAAAGGGTAATATAGAGTTGAATATTCTATTTTGTGTGTGTGTGTTTGTGTGTGTGTATGTGTTTGCGTGTGTGTGTGTGTGTTCACACCCGTGTGGATACCAGAGGCAAACTCAGTTGTCATACTCAAGAACACTGTCCACCAACTTTGAGACAGCGTCTCTCACTGACCTGGAACGCACCCAGTGGGCTAGATTGTCCATGGATCCTGGGATCCCGCTGTCACTGCTTCCACAGCTCTGGGGTACAGCTCTGGGGTCACAGGGGTCCCCCCAGCATTTTACATAGGTACCGGGGATCAGACTCAGGTCCTCGTGATCGACAGTGACTGAGGCTATCTCTCCAGTTCCCAGAGGAACATTCTAGTGCTCCTGGTTGAAGCTGAGCCAGTGACTAGGCAGTTAACAGGACACTCCTTCCAGAAGCTGAGAGTTGCCGCCGCCTGTGTCTTGCTCAGACCTCTGAGAAATCTCTTTCCATTTCTTAAAAAATTTCATTTATTTATTTATTTGACAGAGAAAGGGGGGGGGAGAGAGAGAGAATGGGCACGCCAGGGCCTCCAGACACTGCAAACGAACTCCAGACACGTACGTGTGCCCCCTTGTGCATCTGGCTAACGTGGGTCCTGGGGAATCGAACCTGGGTCATTTGGCTTTGGCGCTAAGCCATCCCTCCAGCCCTCTCTTTCCATTTCTTAAGATGGCTGCCTCGGACGGACCTGGAGAAGAGGTCCCACCTGGCTCTGAACTAGCCTTGTGACTGCCTGCCTTGGCCCCTGTGGTCCCCTTAAAATCACACAGCTTTTCTAGTCCATGGTCTATTTTTGCCATCAGAGCAGGGCAGATGGAATGGAATTTATCTTGCATGGAAACGGCAAACTCATTTCCTTTCCTCTAACCTACAAACCTTGTCCCTCTGTCCCCAGCCCAACTCCCAACCTGTCCTCCTCTTGCCTGGACTAGCCCTGTGCCGCAAGCTGCCTGGTCACTTGCCCGAGCTGGCTCCAGACCCCCCCTCCCCCGCCGTCCCTCCCCCGCCCCTCCAGTTCTCTTGAAGCTGGCCAGTGGTTGCGGATTTCGTTCCAAAGAACAGCAGAGAATTCTCAGAACACTTCCTGCTTCTCAACTGATGGCAACTGCAGCCTGAGAGAAGAAAAAGCCTTCCAGGAAAGGTGGAACCTCACCAGAGATCAATGTCAACGTGAGGCTTCTTTTCCCGTTGCAGATGCACACAGAAAAATCTGGGGGGGGCGGGTGGGAATCTTCCTGCGTCTATTAGAAAAGGCTGTCCCTCCCCACCCAGAGGTCTCGATGGCAAAGCAGGGATCTGGATGAAGGGGTTTGCAAGGTAGACTCCGGGCTTGTAGGGCTGGGAAGAAACCCAAGGAAAACACGAGGAAACGCTCAAATCTTTCTCCTTTGAAGACTGTGAGATGAAGGCCAAAATAGGCTCCTTATAGTTTAATAAACTGGAAGCAGTGAAACATATTTCTTTATTTTTTTATTTTAAGTTTTAATTTAATTTAATTTATTTATTTGAGAGAGAAAGAGGCAGAGAGAGAGAGAGAAAGACAGAGAGAGAGAGAGAGAGAGAGAGAGAACGGACACACCAAGGCCTCCAGCCACTGCAAACGACCTCCAGATTCATGTGCCCCCTTGAGCATCTGGCCTACATGGGTCCTGGGGAATTGAACCAGGATCCTTTAGCTTTGCAGACAAATGCCTCAACCACTAAGCCATCCCTCCAGCCCCTATTTTATTTTAATTTATTTTGGCTTTTCAAGGTAGTGTCTCTCTCTAGTCCAGGTTGACCTGGAATTTCTTATGTAGTTTCAGGGTGGCCTCGAACTCACAGCGATCATCCTGCCTCTGCCTCCCAGGTGCGGGGATTAAAGGCATGCGCCACCTTGCCCAACAGTTTACAAAACTGTCAGCTGTCCCCTGTGTGCCTACAACATGAAAAGGACCTCAGGGCAATGGTGGACAGGAGAAAAGGAGAAGATGGCCTTAGTGATGAAGTGGAAAGATCATAGAGATTCAAGTTTACAAACAGCACAGAGATTCAAGGGAAGAGCATAGAGATGCAAGTTGGGAAAGTGGGCTTTGAACCCCTCTCAGCCACGAAGCAGGTGTCTGCGTCTCTCTCGTGCCAGACGCCTGCCATGTCTACCCATAGCCCCTCCATCTGCCCTCCAACCCGCTGCCTCACCTGGGCAGCTACTCAATAGGGATTGAATCGGGGGCAAGCAGTCTCTGCTCTCTGGCCCGATCCGAAGGGAGGTGGGCAAGATGGGAGTATCAGGCCCCACACACCCTCTCTCCGGCATTCCGAGCCTCTGTCTACGAAGGCCACAGGGCCCACCGTGTGACCCTGGCTGTCTGCTTGGTTCCAGGGATAGCAATGACACTATGCCATACTTACTGTTCCCAAGCTCTGCTCTTATCTTGATCGAGTCTGTTATTAAATGTATCTCAACTACGCAGTTTTGATGAGCCTCTGTCGTGCTGCCATCTGCTTTGTATATATATATATCTTTTTTTTTTTTTGAAGTAGGGTCTCACTCTAGCCCAGGCTGACCTGGAATTTACTGTGTAGTCTCAGGGTGGCCTTGAACTCACAGCGAGCCTCCTACCTCAGCCTCCCGAGCGCTGGGATTAAAGGTGTGCGCCCCCACGCCTGGCTGTATATATCTTTTTATTGACAAATTCCACAAATATAGACAATATACCATGATCATAATCCTTTCCCAAATCCCATCTCCACTGAATCCCTTCTTCTTTCCAACTAGTCTCTCTTGTATTTTGATATCAGCATTTTCTCCCTCCTGTTATGCAGGTCTTGTGTAGGTAGTGTCAGCCACTGTGAGGTCATGAATGTCAAGGCCACTTTGTGTCTGGAAGACGGTGTTGTGAGCACTCCACTCCTTCCTTCAGCTCTTACATTCTTTCTGCCACCTCCTCTACAATGTTCCCTGAGCGTCGGTGGGCAGGATGGAGATGTCTTACTTAGTGCTGAGCACTCCTCTATCACTTCTCCTCAGCACTTTAGTGAGTGTTGAGTCACCCCAGTGGTCACTGCCATCTGAAAAGAGAAGCCTCTCCAACCAAAAATGAGAAGGGCATGGTGGTGCACGCCTTTAATCCCAGTACTCAGGAGGCAGAGGCAGGAGGATCGCCTTGAGTTCGAGGCCACTCTGAGACTACATAGTGAATTCCAGGTCAGCTTGAGCTAGAGTGAGACCCTTACCTCGAAAAACCAAAAAAAAAAAAAAAAAAAAAAAAAAGGCATGTCTGTTGTGGGGGAAACCAACTGCTCTCTAATTGGACTGAAGGCCATGGGAGGAAATACATGCCTGATACTGAAAACCTAGCAGGGGAGGTCATCATCCCTCTGGAAGTAATGCATGCTATTGTCCTGCTAAATGCATATATTATGCCCACCAAACTGCCCTGGAAGCACCCATATGTTTTTTAAACTATTTATTTATTTGAGACAGAGAGAGAGAGAGAGAGAGAGAGAGAATGGGCATGCCATGGCCTCTAGCCACTGTAAATGAACTCCAGATGTGTGCACCATCGTGTGTATCTGGCTTACATGGGTACTGCGGAATTGAACCTGAGTCCTTAGGCTTCATAAGCAAGTGCCTTAATCACTAATCCATCTCTCCAGCCCTATACCAAGGCTGATAGAGAGAAGGAAAGAATGGGGCTACCAGGGCCTCCAGCCACTCCAAACAAACTCCAGATGCCTGCGCCCCCTTGTGCATCTGGCTTACGTGGGTCCGGGGAATCGAACAGCGGTCCTTAGGCTTCATAGGCAAACGCCTTTAACCGCTAAGCCATTTCCCCAGCCCGTCAGGCTGCCTTTTAAAAACACGAGCTCTAATATGGTTTTTCTGAAATTCTGGCCATCTGTCGTGCATAATTTCTTTGTGGACGCATTCGTTTTGCCAACATGGTAGGGCAAACGCAACTTTTGTTCTGCTAGCTACTTCCTCTGTGCACATGCTGTAGGAATCCAGCAATCCCCTAGCATCTCTGTGCCCCTATAATACCCTTCTCTTCGACAGGACCTGAAATGACCCACGCCAGCCTGCCTGATGAGTCCCCATGTGGCCCACAGGACATGTCCCCATATTCACTCATTAGCCTCACAGACTCTAGAAGAGTCGGCCTCCTGTCCCATTGTACACCATCAGATGGGACATTCCGTCCACCCTTTTAATGATGCTATCCTTCTCAGATGCAAGGGACACACGTTAAGCACCCTACGTAGGGCTCCTTGAGGTTCCTGAACCCAGTGTAAGTTAAGTTTAAGCACTCCCCTCCCTTCCTTCTCAGAGTGGAGGTGGGATGGAGATGTTTCTAAAGCCGGGCGTGGTGGCGCACGCCTTTAATCCCAGCACTAGGCAGGCAGAGGTAGGAGGATCACCATGAGTTCAAGGCTACCCTGAGAATATAGAGTGAATTCCCGGTCAGCCTGGGCTAGAGTGAGACCCTGCCTCAAAAAAAAATAAAATAAAATAAATAATTCTAGCCAGGCATGGTGGCGCACGCCTTTAATCCCAGCACTAGGGAGGCAGAGGTAGGAGGATCGCCATGAGTTCGAGGCCACCCTGAGACTCCATGGTGAATTCCAGGTAGGTCAGCCTGGACTAGAGTGAAACACTACCTTGGAAAAAAAAAAAAAAAGATTTTTCTAAAGGTTCCCTCCCCCGCAATTCCTGACTGTTCTATACCCAAAAGGTGAATGAAGACTTTACCGGCCTGGTTTTCTACTCCTTCCTTTGGAAATATTGCACCATGGTGAAATTCTCTGAGCTGAGATTATCCTGGTATGGTAACGGAATCTTTTTTTTTGGCAACTTGTAATGCTTATATATCACATCCTTGTATTTCGGAGCGTGTGTGATACCTCTGGACTCTCCCATTTGCTTAAACAACCTAACCTCTGATGCTCGTGTGGGGTGGGTGGGATAGGGGCCAACCTTCAGCCACTGTAAACGAACCAACTCCAGACACCCATGCACCACCTTGTGCATTTGGCTCACTTGGGTCCCAGGGAATCGAACCTGGGTCCTTTGGCGTCGCAGGCAAGCGCCTCAAACTGCTAAGCCATCTCTCCAGCCCTCAGCAACCTTTCTACATATCATTCATATACTACGCCAAGACAATACATCTCTGCCTCGTCTTCAGAGACTCAAACATACTAAAGCCCTAGTCCCACTTGGCCAGGAGGGGAAGGGTGCAAGTCTGGTGTTGGCAGCTCAGCCCCTCCACAAGACAGAGAACCACCAGGCCCTCTGAACCCCAGCCTGCCCCTGGGAGCATTCCTGGTGGATCTCTCGTCCCTTCATCCATTTTCATACCAAGTCTTCATGTAAGGATATGTGAAAAGAGCCTTTCTGACCCACAGCTGGAGCATTTGGAAAATATCTTCTTTTCTTTTTTTGAAGGGTCTCACTCCAGCCCAGGCTGACCTGGAATTCACTCTGTAGTCTCAGGGTGGCCTCAAGCTCACGGGGATCTTTCTATCTGGGCCCCTTGAGTGCTGGGATTAAAGGCGTGCGCCATACACCACAGCCAGGAGTCTCCTTTAAAACACTTCCTCTACCCAGACCTAAACCACACACACAGCCTCTGGCTTACTTAGCAACTCAATGTTTTAGTTCTCCAAAAGGACACTAGAACCTGAAATAAAAAAAAGATTCCTTTGTCACGATTGGTACACAGTGCCTGCTGCCCTGAGGGTGCTATACAAATGTTATCACCGTGCTGTGAACATGGGGTGATTCTATCAGTAAATCCTCTCAAAACACAAACACGTGGGTGCTAATATTATTGTTCTCATTTTTCAGGGAAGGTGAAATTGAATAATTACTCAAAGTCACTGTGGTGGGTTCTTAAAATTTTTATTTATGAGACAGGGAGAGAGAATGGGCGCACCAGGGCCTCCAGCCACTGCAAACAAACTCCAGACGCGTGCGCCCCCTTGTGCATCTGGCTAACGTGGGTCCTGGGGAATGGAGCCTGGGTCCTTTGGCTTTTCAGGCAAACGCCTTAACGGCTAAGCCATCCCTCCAGCCCCTGTGGTGGTTTGAATTAGGTCCTCCCCCGCCGCCATAAACATATGTGTTCCGAATGCATGATCCGCAGCTGGTGGCATTTGGGAATTGGAGCCTACTGGTGTTGTTGAAGGCTGATTTATGGGTGTTATAGCCAGCTCCCCCTTGCCGGTGTTGGGCACACCCTTCTGCTGCCGTCGTCCACCTGATGTTGGCCAGGAGGTCACGTCCAGCCTCTGTTCATGCCCCTGCCATCGTGGAGCTTCACCTCCAGTCTATAAGCCAAATTAGACCCTTTCCTCCCACCAACTGCTTTTGGTTGGGAGTTTTCTGCTATCAAGGAGAACCTGACTGCAACAGTTAAGACTGTCAGGAAATTAAGCGCCGGAATCCCAAAGAGACGCCAGGTCTGTTTACTTAGTCACTCCGCTGCATTGCTAGGACTGGCGGGAACGGGAGGAAGACACACGTGCACGGACAAGCAGTCCAAGGTTGGACACAGCAATGTGGAGGTTGGGGGTGGGGACACCCCACAGTGGGCCAGTGTGCACCCCAATTCCTTCTGTGCTACTAGATGGGCCGTCTGAGTACTTCAAGAGCAATCCCCAAGCCTTTTCTAAGTTCTTGCTCTTTCTCTTTTGGCTTTTTGAGGTAGGGTCTCGCTCTAGCGCAGGCTGACCTGGAATTCACTATGGAGTCTCAGGGTGGCCTCGAACTCACGGCAATCCTCTTACCTCTGCCTCCCAAGTGCTGGGATTAAAGGCGTGCGCCACCACGCCCGGTTCGCTCTTTCTTTCTTTCTATTTATTTATTTGAGAGAAGGTGCGGGGGGGGGGGGGGAGAGAGAGAGAATGGGTGCTACAGGGCCACTGCAAACGAACTACAGATGCAAGTGCCACCTTGTGCATCAGGCTTACGCGGGTCCTGGGGAATCAAACGGAGGTCCTTTGGCTCTGCAGGCAAGTGCCTTAACTGCTGAGCCGTCTCTCCAGCCCAGGAGTTAGCTTTTATTTTTTTTTTTAATGATAATAACTAGAATATCCAAAACTGAAATCTCTGAAAGATAGAGGAGGTAGGTTACCCAGTCCTGTCCCCAGGTTCAGAGGGTATCATCTGATATATACCATCACCTAACGTTACCTCCAAATGTGGACATTTTCAAGCTCCACAGATCTAAAGAGCCAGAGAAGGTAAGGGCGCTTCTGTGCCATGCCCACCAGACTGGGAGGGAGTTTATCACAGAGGGATCCCTAAATGCTAGAATCTGCTAGCATCTCCTGATATGAAAAAATTATATTTCTCTCTCCCTCATTCTCTGTCAAATAACTAAACAAATAAAAACAAAAGAAAAATAGTTTTTTTTAAAATTGGGCTGGAGGGATGGCTTAGCGGTTAAGGCACTTGCCTACAAAGCCAAAGGACCCAGGTTCAATTCCCCAGGACCCACGGCAGCCATATGCACAAGGGGGCGCACGCGTCTGGAGTTTGTTTGCAGTGGCTCGAGGCCCTGGCGTGCCCATTCTCTCTCTCTCTCTTTCTCTCTCTCTTTCTCTCCCACCCTTTTTCCTCTGTCAAATAAATAAGTAAAATAAAATACTTTAAAATTTATATAGTTGTGGGAAGTTGAGGAGTAAAAACCGACCCTCCAGTCCCGGCTCACTCTCCAGTCTCATAGGCAGAATGAGCCACTGTTCTGATATTTGCCTCTGAGACCCTTATTACTTGCATTTATTTGTGAAGCATTGAATTCACTACGGCGAAGAGTTAAACTTACTCAGTTATAGCCTTGCCTATGGGAGAGGCCATTTCAGACTCCTTTCCAATTTCCAAAAAGCCTCAATTTGCCACACGGAAGGAGGCCTTGCCAGAACGTTTTATTTCATGCTTTCTGTGAGCTGGCACCGTACGGCAGACATTGTTCCTTTTAACTGAATCCATCTGCAAAATCAGTATTCCAGAGACTCTGGAAGAAAACGTTGCAAACCCTGCGTAATTAATTTCTGGCTTCATCAGCGAGGTTGGCCTTGCGCATGGCGCGCACCGTCACTGCTGCGGCAGGCACGCTTGCACCAAAGGGTGCGAATGGCATTGGTGCGTGCGACCTCCCAGGTTTGCAAACTTCACAGGAGAGACGGAAGCGCAGACTTTCTGTTGGGCCTGGCTGGTAATCCTCGTTCCAAAGGTCTTAGAGCAGAAGCAGAGGAGACGCCAGCGGGCTGTGCCAGGAAGAACAGACACCGCCCAGCCAGGGAAGAGCAAACTCGCCCTCGGTGGGCGCGAGGATGCTCCGTGGCCCGGCCTTGTGGATGCGGGAGCTCAGCGCGTGCGCCCTGCTGTTCCCGAGCTAAAAACTCAACTAAGACCAACTCCAAGCTACATCCAGATCAAGCCAACCCTGGCTTACAACGCTCATTCTTCCTCCTTTAGAAAACAGCAGTGCTGGGCTGGCGAGATGGCTTAGCGGTTAAGGCGTTTCCCTCTAAAGCCAGAGGATCCCAGTTCGATTCCCCAGGACCCACGTAAGCCAGATGCACAAGGGGGCGCACGTGTCTGGAGTTCGTTTGCAGTGGCTGGAGGCCCTGGCACGCCCATTCTCTCTCTCTCTGCCTTTCTCTCTCTTAAATAAATAAAATATTTTAAAAATCTATTTTAAGAAAAAAGAAAACAGTAGTGCTAGAAAAGGGCAATTTATAATTGAGAGTTTCATAGACACATAGGAGAGAAGCGCTTTTGGAAGAAGAGTAGAACAATTTCCTTCACCACTAGCTGTCCATTGTCAGGGTTGAACTGCAAGGGTCTGAGACACAAGTCTCTAGGCCCAAATGTCCTATGCAATCATCGCATCTGTAGAATGTGAAATGGTTTTCTAAAAGAGCAGTGAGGGCTGGAGGGATGGCTTGGAGGTTAAGGCGTTTGCCTAAGAAGCCAAAGGACCCGGGTTCGATTCCCCAGGACTGACATAAGCCAGATGCACAAGGTGGCACATGCATCTGGAGTTCATCTGCAGTGGTTGAAGACCCTGGCGTGCCTATTCTCTCTATATATCTGCCTCTTTCTCGCTCTCAAATAAAATAAATAAGTAATTTTAAATAAATAAAGGAGCAGTGAATATTGGGGAAGTGTCCCTTAGAGGAAATGAGAGCATACAAGAAAAATGTCTTTTCTATCAGAAGCTCACAGAGGCACCAGACTTCTGGACCTTATCTATGCCTTTGTAAATATATATTTTTTTTTCCTCCTGAAGAGTTCTATCTGTTCATATAAGGCAGGTTCTTTTTCTTAGATAAATAACACATAAAAATGATTTTGCTGGGCTGAAGGGATGGTTTAGCAGTTAAGGCATTTGCCTGCAAAGCCAAAGGACCCAGTTTCGATTCCCCAGGACCCACGTTAGCCAGATGCACAAAGGAGCGCACACATCTGGAGTTTGTCTGCAGTGGATGGAGGCATTGGTGCACCCATTCTCTCTCTGTGTTTCTCTGTCAAATAAATAAATAAATAAATATAAAATATTAAGAAACGATTTTGCTAACAAGTTTTGTCTGTTTTTTTAAGGAATCTTTTTTTAGTATTTTTTTAAAAAAAATATTTATTTATTTAGTTGAGAAGAGAGAGAGAGAAAGAGGCAGAGAGAAAGAGAGAATGAGCACACCAGGGCCTCTAGCCACTGCAGACGAACTCCAGAGGCATGTGCCACCTTGTGTATCTGCCTTATGTGGGCCCTGGGGAAGTAAACCGGGTTCCTTAGGCTTACACATGCAAACGCCTTAACTACTAAGCCATTTCACCAGCCCCCTTTTTAAAAAATATTTTATTTTTATTTATTTATTTGACAGAGAAAGAGGAGGAATGAGAGAGAGAGAGAGAGAGAGAGAGATAAAATGGGCGCGCCAGGGCTTCCAACCACTGCAAACGAACTCCAGACACTTGCGCCCCCTTGTGCATCTGGCTAATGAAGAGAGAGAGAGAGAGAGAATAAACTGGGCGCGCCAGGGCTTCCAACCACTGCAAACGAACTCCAGACACTTGCGCCCCCTTGTGCATCTGGCTAATGTGGGTCCTAGGGAATTGAACCTAGGTCCTTTGGCTTTGCAGGCAAATGCCTTAACCGCTAAGCCATCCCTCCAGCCCCCAGCCCCTTTTTTAAAGTACTTTTTATGAGAGAGAGAAAGAGAGAGAGAGAGAGAGAATTAGTGCCAGGGCTTCCAGCCACTGCAAACTCCAGAAATATGTGTCATCTTGTGCATGTGTGCGACCTTGCACACTTGTGTCACCTTGTGCATCTGGCTTATATGGGGACATGGAGAGTTGAACATGGGTCCTCAGGTTTCGCAGGCCAGCGCCTTAACCGCAAAGCCATCTCCCTAGCCTTACTGAATCCTCTTTGAAGAATGTTCATGCACACCATTAGCCAGAGTTTTAAATGTACTACAGAGTATTCACGCCCTTCATTCTGTGTTTAGGTTGAGTAAGGCTTCATTGCGTATATATGAAAGCCCTTCACGATGGCTTAAGTCAGGGTTTCTCAGTCTCAGAAATTCAGCGGTACTGATATCTGGGACCAGGTCCCCATAATTCTTTGACGAAGGGAGGGAAATTGTGGGGTGTTTGGCAGCCTCTTGGGCCTCCACCCATTCAATGAAAGACATATATCCTCTCTCTAGCCATTACCCAATGTCATATACCCAGCCATCACAACCCATGTCCTGTCCATGTCCCTCTAACAGATACTTTGAAAGAGCTTCTGGAAAAAAAAAAAACCAAAAAACCCACTGACTCCTCACTTGGGTCCACAGGAGTGAAAAGAAGTATTAAGCCTGGTTTTCATTTCCCATCTGTCTCCTTTCTGAAAACCGTGGGACCGACTACTGCCTAACTCTGCGTTCAGGCATGTAAACCACGCAAGGATTGCCTGTGTAAAACACAAGAGATACTGGCTCTGCCTCACCCCCCTTGAGGCACAAAGATAAGAGGACTCCAGGCACCTTGCTGTCAGCCGGTGCCATGCCCGGTCCAGACTCCCAAACAGGTGCCCGAAAGTCTCCAGTCCTTGTGTTAAACCTGCAGTCACCTCATATCCCAGCAACGGCAGGGATTCAAAGGCACACCACTCCCTGATGAGCTCAGACCCCGGCAGCTGTCACCTACCTCATGGGAACCAGCTGTCCGTCCCCTCAAGCAATAAGGGCTTCTGAGAATCCGCTTGCAGAACCAGAACAGAGAAAACGACGAACCAGACCACACTGCGAGCAAGCCTGCTTTCCGAGGTGTCCCTCTTGTCATTGGCCTCAGTGCTTCCTCTACTCAAACCCTGTAGCTTAGACAGTATCCCGAAGGACCTTAACTTGGGGCTGAGGCTCACTGAAAGCCTTAATCTGTTCTTCCCAGTGTGGCCGACCTGACTCCATCACATTTCTCTGCTGTCACCACTAGCCTTCTCTTTTATCTTTCTTTTATTTTATTTTTTTTTAATTGTATTTTTATTATTTGTATTTTTGGGTTTTTAAAAAAATATTTTTATTTATTTATTTGAGAGTGACAGGCAGAGAAAGAAGCAGACACAGAGAGAGAGAGAGAATGGGCGCACCAGGGCCCCCAGCCAGTGCAAACGAACTCCAGACGCGTGCACCCCCTTGCGCATCTGACTAATGTGGGTCCTGGGGAATCGAGCCTTGAACTGGGGTACTTAGGCTTCACGGGAAAGCGTTTAACTGCTAAGCCATCCCTCCAGCCCAGATGTGGTAATTTGAATGTATGTCTTCCATAGCCTCAAGCTTGTGTGTGTGTGTGTGTGTGTGTTTATTTATTTGAGAGCAACAGACAGAGAGAGAAAGAGGCAGAGAGAGAGAGAATAGGCACGCCAGGGCCTCCAGCCACTGCAAATGAACTCCAGACGCGTGCGCCCCCTTGTGCATCTGGCTAGCGTGGGTCTTGGGGAATCGAGCCTCGAACCAGGGTCCTTAGGCTTCACAGGCAAGTGCTTAACCACTAAGCCATCTCTCCAGCCCTCCCCCCCTTTTTTTTGAGGCAGTGTTTCACTCTAGCCCAGGCCTGACCTGGACTTCACTCTGTAGTCTCAGGGTGGCCTCGAACTCAGGGCGATTCTCCGACCTCTGCCTCCCAAATGCTGGGATTAAAGGTGTGCACCACCACCGCACCCTGGCTTTTCTTTCTTTTTCTTTTCTTGGAATTATGGCCATGCCAGGGCCCCTTGCTGCCGCAAAGGAACTCCGGACACGTGTACCGCTCTGTGCGTCTGGCTCCACGTGGGTACTGGGGAACTGAACCAGGCCAACAGGCCCTGCAAGCAAGTGCCTTCAACCACTGAGCCACCTCCCCAGCCTTCTTTCCTCTCTTTCTCCATTTCTTTTTTCAGTCTTCTTTATTTCCTCCCGCCGGCCCCCCCTCCACTCTTCTTTCTTTCTGAGACAGGGTCTCATTCTATGGCCCAGGCTGGCCTCAAACTTAAAATGATCCTCTTGTCTCAGTCTCCAAAGTGTTGAGATTACAAGCATATGCTACCATACCCAGTTCTACTTACTTCTTTTTTTAAAAAAAAATTTTATTTATTTATTTGAGAGAAGGGAGCAGAGGAGAGAGCGGGGGAGGGGGAGAGGGAGAATGGGTGTTCCAGGGCCTCCAGCCACTGCAAACAAACTCCAGATGCACCCTGTATATCTGGCTTATGTGGGTTCTGGGGAATTGAACCCTGGTCCTTTGGCTTTGCAGACAAGTGCCTTAACTGCTAAGCCATCTCTCCAGCCCTACTTACTTCTTTTAATGGTTTATTGGGACAGGTGGCTGAACCTTGTCTGTTGGGACTTCTCCTAAGGTCCTAAAAACTTCTGCCCTAAATTTGCATTACATCCCCATCCTTAAAACACTGGGCTCTCCAGCTTTTAGAAATCATGAAAGGTTGGTGGAGGGAATCGTGTAGCCCAGTTCACAGACACTAAGCCAGAGAAGTGAATAAAATGTTTGAGGGGAAACTCTCCTTATAAGAATAAAATAAAGAGGGAGATGGCTTAGCGGTTAAGGCATTTGTCTGCAAAGCCAAAGGACCTCGGTTCGATTCCCCAGGACCCACGTAAGCCAGATGCACAAGGTGGCGCACGCGTCTGGAGTCTGTTTGCAGTGGCTGGAGGCCCTGGTGTGCCCATTCTCTCTCTCTCTCTGCCTCTTTCCCTCTCTCACTCTCTCAAATAAGTAAGTGAATAAATAAAAATTTAAAAAGAAATAAAATAAATAAACAACAACAACAGCAATAATAATAAAAATGAGTCTCTCAGCCCTCCCCACCCCCATGGCGACTGTTGTCTTGATGCTTGTTTTCCTTGGAGCTCTGGTAGCCATCTTACAGTCACCGTGAACTGAAGTAGGAAAGAAGTTAGAACACAGAGAATGGAAGAGGTTTGTCTTTGACGAACATCCTTGAACTGCTGAACCACCGTTGAAATGCTCCCTTCCAGAATGCAACTGGAGATATTTCAACACTTCCATTGCCTAAACCAATGTGGACCAAATTCAAGAGCTAATTTTTTTTTTTTACATTTTTATAAGATTGTTAAGGAAATAAAAATGAAAATGAATGGCGGGGACCGTGTGGAGTCCATAAAAACCTAAAAATCTTTACTATGCTACTCGTTACAGAAAATGTTTGCCAATCCCCAATCTAAGTGACTCGTGGTAGGTGTCTTGCGATTTGTAGCCCAAAGGATTCGTAATACAAAAGTTCTCATAGCCTCATTTTCCCAGCTATAGAAATTAATGCTTGAGTTGGCCTACGGTGGGCTCAAGTAGACGATTTAAATATACATTTTCCTTTATTTCAATTCACCATGAAATTAAGCCACCCTGTGGCACCAAAAAGGCATGTAACAAACTTTTCTGTCCCTTGAGACTTCTAATAATATTTCTTTTCTTTCTTTTTTTTTTTTTTTTGGTTTTTCGAGGTAGGGTTTCACTCTAGCCAAGGCTGACCTGGAATTCACTATGGGAGTCTCAGGGTGGCCTCGAACTCACGGCAATCCTCCTACCTCTGCCTCCCGAGTGCTGGGATTAAAGGCGTGCGCCACCATGCCCGGCTAATATTTCTTGATTTATAGATCAGAATAGTCAAAGGTTCTCAGTGACATACAATGCGTTCAGTGAACCTCCTCAAAGGAGGCCAGAATGTCATGTTACCTGGAGCAGCAATGCAGTTTCTGCATTAGGACACCAGACCTAGAGCCTCCAGGGAAGAGAGGGTAAGACGGACAGACAGTGCACACATGCTCGGACGCGATCCAGGCGGCCTCCTGCACTTCCCGCGGGCTCACTCACAGTGGGAGCCCTCCGCCAACCATCCTCAAAACCGCCCTCCAGGGGTTGGGGATTTAGCTCAGTGGAAAGGCCCTGGGTTCGGTCCTCAGCACCGGAAAAAAAAACAAACAAAAAACCGCCCTCCTTTAACCCCGTGGCCCACCGTCCACAACGCTGCTTTCACGCGGGCCTACATGCCCACAGCACCTCAAGAAAGGGTTTATGGTTCAGAGAAACCCATGTCTATTGAGAATGCCAGGCCCGTAAAAGGACGGACACAGCCTGGTGTGGAAAAGCCCGTGAGTGTTGTGCGAGGGTTCCAAGCACCCACCTGGCGATATCTAACCACGGGGCTATGAGTGAGCCCCGAGTTACTACCAGGGCCAGGCTCCCCTGGATTCAACCAGCGTTCGTTCCTCCATCGTGACCCCCCCCACCACCACCACCATCCCAGTGTCTGTCTTAAAGACACTTTTATTATTTATTTATTTATCAGAGACAGAGAGAGAGAATGGGTGTGCCAGGTCCTCTAGCCACTGAGAATGAACTCCAGATGCACGTGCCACCATGTGCATCTGGCTTACTGGGGGACCTGGAGAATTGAACCTGGGTCCTTAGGCTTCGCAGACAAACGCCTTCTCCGCTAAGCCATCTCTCCGGCCCTCCAGTGTCTGTGTGTCTTAGCAACCTGTAGCAGCACCTGGCCAGTGAGAGGCAAGAGGCCTCCGTCTACACCCAGTACTGCCTGGGCTTCAGGGCAGGGGTTGGTTTGTCTGCACAGCTTGGCCACGTCGGGGTCCAGGAGGTTCGCCCACGCCTCCCAGGGAGCGCATTGCTCCAGGGGCCTCGGCCCCCCGGCGGACCGTGTGCTCACGTTGCGGGGCCCTAAAAACGCAGGGAGAGGAGCTGCTGGGGCTTCTCAGAAGGGGTGTCAGTGTGACTGTGGAAATGGCAACACTCCTTTCTGGCCTGCAGCTTGGAGACGTGGGTTCTAGGCTGGTCTGCGGCTTGATAAGAGGTCTGGGCTTGTCCTCCTTCCGACCCAGCAGCCAGACACACAAGGCCACTGCAGTCCACGACCAGCAGGAGGGACCCAGCTGTCAGAGGAATAAGGACCACCAAGGGGTAGCCGCTGCTCTCGCTGAGCTCAAAGGGTCCACCGGGGCCGACTCGGGTGGCAGCTTGTGGCCACACGACGCTGGTGGGGGAGACCTTGCCATCCCCACGCAGCCCTTTGCCCCTCTGTGGTCCCCAGGGATTTTCTCCCAGCCATGTGGTCCGAGTAGTCTCCACGCGTGCTGTGTGTCCTGACACTGCTACAGGTTCTTCACAAGAGAAAACCGAGCTCACTGGGTTCTGTCCAGTGGCTGATAAAGGGACACCGGGCGTCAAGGCTGGCAGCAGCAACGGGTCAGGTGGCACAATGGTGAAGGAGAGAGAGCCCATCGCTGGCTGTACACGGTCTGCCCTGAGCAAGAAGGAGAAGGAGTCGCTCACGGGGTCAGCGCCTGTTAGATTAGCAGCGTGTGGCTCCAGCACCAGGAGTCCTCGGTCAACGTCCCTCTGGGTGAACACAGTGACCTCTTCGACGCCACAACCATCCACCGCTCTCCGGCCAAGTCTCCCATGGGCCGGGGGCTTCGTGACTTCAAAGGTGGGGTCACTCTGCGTCACGTTAGCAAGCGCCGTCGCGTCCAGGTCCTTCCTTCGCAGCTGATGGGCCTCGCCGTGGCTGAGCTGCAGGTCGGATGTCGCCTGCAGTAAAGGCTGCACTCGGACGCGCAGCGTCTGCCCCGTCAGGTTGGCGTGCGACTGTGGACAGCGACAACTGCAGTCTGTCCTCCGAGGCCGTGAGATCTGTCATGTGGTAAGAGAGCCTTCCCGAATCTACGTCCTCCTGTCCAAAGCTGGTGACCGCCCGGTCTTCCATCAGCAGGTGCCCATGTTGCAGGGGCCGCGTGATCCTGTAGGCGATCTGGGAGCTGTTGCCACTGGTCACCGCCGACAGGTGAGCGTTGGTGACGGGCACGGTTGTGTCACCCTGAGGGATGAGCAAATCCGTGAGGTTCACGAGGGTGATGGTGACGGGAATGACGTCCAGGCGGAAGAGCTTGTAGAGAGGACGGTGTTTGCCGTCAGTGGCACTGAAGTAGAACGCACCCGAGGATGGGCTTCCGTCCTGCAGGAACCACACCCGACAGTTATCAACATCCGCCTGCGTAAAGTGCTGGGCAGGTAGGTGGGGCTCGTGGGCCATTGCCAAAAACCCGTTCTCGGGCTGGCGGATGATCGTGTACGTGATCTCACTCGGAGGACTGTCCAGATCTTCCACTTTCAGGATCTCAGGTCCCACCACCGACCTACTGCCCTGCAGGACTTTCAACCGAAGCCCTTTCGTCTTTAGTTCTGGGGCCTGGTCATTCACGGGAGTGATGGTGATGTTAAACATCTCCTCGAGAAAGCCCGTCTCCGGCTTGCTGGGCGACTTGCTCTTTGGGTTTGGCCAAACGACGAAGGTAAAATGATCGGCCAGCGACTCGGAGTCATCGTGAAGGTACGTGATTCCGAATTTATTAACTACGTGCTGGGAGAAGTTGGGTTTGCCTGTGGTTACATTTCTCTCTCCGACCAGAATGGTCCCATGGCGAGGAAGAGATGTAACCTGGAACCAGATTTCATACGAAGGGCGCTGAGGCTCTGTCAGCTGATATAAGAGGTTGGACGCATCCAGCTTAGATTGGTCAATGAGAACTTTGTCTCCCTCCTGGACAGCAGCGCCTATGAAGGCACACATGTTAAGAATGAGAGGGCACTGTATTCGAATTTACAGCGATTATAAAGCTTTCTCCTTCAAATTTGCCTCCTAGTGGATTATTTAACTTACTCAACTTAGGTTGCTTAAGTAACTGAACCAGCCTGTGAAAAACAGTAAAATTTCAAACAAATATGCCTCTGTGGAAATCAGTATAAAATGCCTCGAGAATCTGAAAATAGATCTACCATAGTAAGAGAGAAAGAACAGAAGAGGGTATGTAGAGAAATAATAGTTTGTTATATCAGGGTTTTTTTAAATATAATAATGGTTTGTTATACAACAGTGGTTTGTTATATCAGAGTTTGTTATCTAATAATGGTTTGTTATAACTTGGTAATAACTATATCAGTTTTATTTCAAAGGTTAGTGACACTGACAAAAAAAAAAAAAAAGAGACTTATTTCCAAATGATTTCTCCTGTAACACGGATCATACGTTAGCGGCATTACCTGCATTTGCAAGCAGACGGCTCTGGCGGCCAGGCTCAATAATTTCATATGAAATGGTAACACAGAACTCCTCAGGACCCAAAACTGCCGGCGGCGAGGATGCTGTGAACGCGAAACAGTCTTCCGCGGTCCATCCTGTGTTCTCAAGATCCACGTGCTGGTATAGGATCCGCCCTCCATTGACCTGGACAGGGGGGTAAGAACAGTTAGCCCCTGGCTTCCGGGGCGATGTGTGGATTGAGATAGATTCTCATTGGATCTTATATCAATTTGCGGCTCTTTGAGGACAACTCTCTTCATGAACCAATTATTTTACATCCATGTACAGGCAGAGACATTAATAACGTGACAGCTTATTTTTCCAAAGTAAGGAGATTCTCTTTCACAAATAATCTGTTCAAGCCGGGCGTGGTGGCGCACGCCTTTAATCCCAGCACTCGGGAGGCAGAGGTAGGAGGATCGCCGTGAGTTCGAGGCCACCCTGAGACTTCGTAGTGAATTCCAGGTCAGCCTGAGCTAGAGCGAGACTCTACCTCGAAAAACCAAAATAATAATAATAATAATAATAATAATAATAATAATAATAACAATCTGTTCACCAATGAGAGAAAGTACATTGCACTGAAATGAGCATTACCCTGCAGAAACACTTTAAGACATTAATATTATAGGAAGGGTATAATAAACATCTGCTTACCTGCCAGACAGTTTCAACAATTAGCAGGATACGCACCCATTTTTGTTTCTCGTGTATTCCTGCCCACTTTTTCTGCCCAACAGATTGTTTGTGATCAAGTCACATATATCATACAATATCATTTAGAAAAACTTTAGCAAGTACTTATAAAATATGACTCAGAAACATGAGCACAATATCATATTATAGCCATTATAAATGACCCCTTTACATTATCAAGCATCCAACAATCAAACATCCAACCCAGAGCTGCCCAGTTTTGTCAGACTGGCTGACCGGTGAGCCCCAGGTATTCTCTGATCTCTGCTGCTAACCATAAAAAAAAAAAAAGGAAAAAAGCCTGGGCTTATAGGTGGGCATGACCATGCCCAGATAGCTCTGAGACCTTTAACTAGGCTTTAATCCAATAACACTTGCCAAGGTGTAGATATGTGGTCCCAAACCTGACAACTCTGATTCTTCAAATCTCTGAGCTCTAAACATCTCTTATACCTTGTAGTATTTTATTTCTGTATTTTATTTTTATTTATTAATTTGAGAGAGAGAGATATAGAAATAGGCAGGGAGAGATATATATATATATATAGAGAGAGAGAGAGAGAATGGGTGCACCAGGGCCTCCAGCCACTGCAATGAACTCCAGACACATGCGGCACCTTGTGCATCTGGCTTACGTGGGTCCTGGGGAGTCGAACCTGGGTCCTTTGGCTTTGCAGGCAAGCACTTTAACCACTAAGCCATCTCTCCAGCCCTACCCTTTGTTTTTATACACTCTCAAAGAACAACAGAAAGCTGAACATCTCAAGAAGATAAAGTCTCTAAGGTTCCACGATGGTTAACTAAAAAACTCTTAAAAAAAAAAAAAAAGCCAATATTCTGAAGACACCAAGATCCTGAAGGGTGAGCTGGGAGCAATTGCTTCTCTCAGTGAAGGCCCTTCCCATTCCCTCAGGACCATCACTGTCATGGCTGGAGAGGTCAGCTGGGCACGGAGGTATCAAGCTTCTAGGCGAGACAAAACGACCATGCAGCCTAGGGTGTCCAGGGCTAGAAAGCACTCAGAAATCAGGCTGACTCCCCTCCGTGGGAGTGGGTAGAAATCTCTGGAAATGCACAACAGAATTCCTCATCCAGGTGATTGATTATCCGTGAGTTGTGACCCAGGCTCCTGTATGACTGGCTCAGTCCCTGCGGAAACCTACTGTCGCAGTCTCCTCGTTGCTGGCACAAAAGGTCTGGTGGGAGGAATGGGTTTATCTTGGCTTACAGACTCGAGGGGAAGCTCCAGGATGGCAGGGGAAATGATGGCATAAGCAGAGGGTGGACATCACCCCCTCACCAACATCAGGTGGACAACAGCATCAGGAGAGTGTGCCAAACACTGGCAAGGCATAACTGGCTACAATACCTATAAGCCTGTCCCCAGTAACACATCTCCTCCAGAAAGAGTCCAATACCCACATTGCTATCAGCTGGGGACCAATCATTTAGAACACATGAATTTATGGGGGGGGGCACCTCATTCGTATCACTACACCTACTAAAACAAATGATTTTTAAAAAATTTTTTTTGTTTATTTATTTATTTGAGAGCGACAGAGAGAAGGAGGCAGAGAGAGAGAGAAAGAGAGAGAATGGGCGCGCCAGAGCTTCCAGCCTCTGTGAACAAACTCCAGATGCGTGCGCCTGTGTGCATCTGGCTAATATGGGTCCTGGGGAATTGAGCCTCGAACCGGGGTCCTTAGGCTTCACAGGCAAGCGCTTAACCGCTAAGCCATCTCTCCAGCCCTAAAACAAATGATTTTTGAAGGGACCTATCAGTATATCTATGTACTGCTCTCCCTGGCAAAGAGGTTCAAATGCTCATTTAGACAGAAGAATCTCTTGGTCTTCATACTATTATTGTAAATGTATAGACAGGACTTTATTGGAATCACTATAGGAGGCCATATGGAAGGTTATCATTGGGGATGAGCCGAAGGGAGTAAGAGGCATCTTGCTGTTATTATATGTGAGTGTAGGAGGCTGGAATTGCCTCTCAAAGATATCAGATCCTCGTCTCTGGGACTGGTGCATGTTTCCTTAAACAACAGACATGACAGGCACAAATTAATGGTCCTTAAAAAGCTGGGTGGGGTGGTCCATTCTTGTAATCTCAGTCCTGAAATCAGGCAGATAGACGGATCCCTGAGGACTCACTGGCCAGATGGTGTACACTGCTTTGGCAAATTCCAGGCCAGTGAGAGACTCTGTCTTTTAAAGAGAAAGGACAGTGCCAGACAGGAATGACACCTGAGGCTGTCCTCTGGCCTCCTCATGCACATATGAATAATACACAACTGTGGCCCTAGGAGTGGAAGAACAGCCTGGGTTGTTTAGATGGGCCTTAATGTATCCTTGAAAAAGGGAGACACAGGCCTGTAGCCTTAAAAGAGGATAAGGAGGGCTGCGGGGATGGCTTAGCAGTTAAGGCATTTGCCTGCAAGGCCAAAGGACCCAGGTTCAGTTCCCCAGGACCCACGTTAGCCAGATGCACAAGGGGGCGCACGCGTCTGGAATTCGTTTGGAGTGGCTGGAGGCCCTGGCGTGCCCATTCTCTCTCTCTCTCTCTTTGTCAAATAAATAAATAAAATAAAATGATTTTTTGTAAAGAGGATAAGGAGGGAATTTCTGCTAGAGTCCTGGGAGGGCAAGTGGCCCTGCTGACACCGTAATTTAGGCCCAGGGATATGGAGTTCAGACTCCAACCTCCAGAACCGCAAGTAAACACATTTCAGCTTTTCTTGGCCACCAAGTGGTATTTTATTCAGTACCCACAGGAAGTACATGCACGGAGAGAAAAGAAGCCACTCTCATCAGTATGAGAATGAGTTCTATCTGCCCTTGTCAATATTTTATATTTATTCATTTATATGAGAGAGAGAGAGAGATCGAGAATGAATGAGTGTGCCAGGGCCTCCAGCCACTGCAAACAAACTCCAGATGCATGGACCACCATGTGCATCTGGCTTATGCAGGTCCTAGGGAATCGAACCTGGGTCCTTTGGCTTTGCAAGCAAGTGCCTTAACAGCTTAGCCATCTCTCCAGTCCAAGAGGTAACCTTTCTAACAGAAAGAAACATACTGGGTTATGCAAAGCCATTGAGCCAAGACCCTCAGCCAGTTTTTAGTTTGAACAAAGGAATCAGTGACAGCACCATACAGTGATGGCTACATGTGGAAGAATGTTCTTCACAGAATCGAGTGAAGTGTAATGGCAAAAAAAGGCATGTTGGCACACGCCTTTAATCCCAGCGCTCAGGAGGCAGGGGTACAAGGATTGCTGTGAGTTTGAAGCCAGCCTGGGACTATAGAGTGAGTTCCAGGTCAGCCTGGGCTAGAGTGAGACCCTACCTTTAAAAAACAACTAACTGGGCTGGAGGGATGGCTTAGCAGTTAAGCGCTTACCTGTGAAGCCTAAGGACCCCAGTTCGAGGCTCGATTCCCCAGGACCCACGTTAGCCAGATGCACAAGGGGGCGCACGCATCTGGAGTTCATTTGCAGTGGCTGGGGCCCTGGCGTGCCCATTCTCTCTCTCTTTCTCTCTCTATATGTTGCTCTCAAATAAATAAATAAAAACAAACAACAACAACAAAAAACACTAAAAAACAACCAACCAAAAAACACCCAACGAAATTGTAGCTAAGAAACTACAACTGGTATAAACCTTCCACAATTACCACTGGGCACAGTTGCCGGTTGAGCTAGAGAGTCCAACAAAGCGGGCAGGGCAGCGGAAGCGTCATCAGTGCCAGGAAGATCCCTTCCTGATGGGCACATTCCAGGAGAAAAGCTGGAGGAGCCATCAAGCTAATTATATTCTCCATTAATTTGGAACAGGTTAATTTCTAGCCATTGGGAAATATGTCCACAGTTCCTTAAAGTCCACGGGTAGTCTGGAGCAATAAGGCCAGATTCCTGGGGAACAGGTCATTAATTACACAAGAAGGTCCTAACCCAGGACTGACTGCAAACATTTCTGGCCGTGGTCCTGGGAGCCTGGGTTTGTGTATTGTGGCGGCAGACAGAGGCTGCAATGGGCGATAGCTCACCCTCGACAGCACAACAGTGAAAGGCGACTACTAGCTTCGTGGAAAAGAAAAAAATATAATAAAATAAGGCCAGGTGTCATAAACCTTAAAACCAGAAGACTGTTCTTTTTGTTGTTGTTGTTGTTGTTGTTGTTTTTTGTTTTTTTGAGGTAGGGTCTCACTCTAGCCCAGGCTGACCTGGAATTCACTATGGAGTCTCAGGGTGGCCTCGAACTCACGGCGATCCTCCTACCTCTGCCTCCCGAGTGCTGGAATTAAAGGCGTGCGCCACCACACCCGGCTAGGCTTTTCTTTTTAATGACTGAATGATCTCAACAAACCCAGGAATGAAAATCACTCAATCAGCTTTGAGCTCTACTTGGAAGAAACCATCGGTGTTTCACACGTTCTTTGAGAAAAGAAGAACATCTCTAAACTTGAAAAATGCTTCCATTCAGTGTGGAGATCTGACGACTTGCTTCCTCTGCCTACTCATATGCTTAAATTCCTCATGACCGGAGAGTTTCGGCAAAAGTCTTTGCTCTAGTTTTTCACACTTAGGATATTATGTGAAAAGCAAGATTATTTGCTTATCTTGGTAGACTGACATGGCACGGCTTTAAAAAAAATAGTGAACTTGTTCTGGGATAAGAAAATATTTTTGAGCAACAACATTTTAGATTATTACTCACAATTATTTTGCCAAAGTATGTTAAGCATCATAGACTTGGGATTTCTTGCCTCGGCTATGTCTGTACAGAGCCACTAATAAAAATGGTCATTTTCATTTATCAATCACAAGCAAGAAGAGTATAGTTTTTTGTTTTGTTTTGTTTTTTGAGGTAGGGTCTTACTCTAGCCCAGGCTGACCTGGAATTCATTATGGAGTCTCAGGGTGGCCTCGAACTCACAGCAATCCTCCTACCTCTGCCTCCCGAGTGCTAGGATTAAAGGCGTGCGCCACCACGCCCGGCTTGAGTATAGTTTTTTAAATTAATTTGTTTTTATTTATTTTAGAGAGATAGAGAGAGGGTGTGCCAGGGCCTTCAGTCACTGCAAACAAACTCCAGACTCATGCACCACTTTGTGCATCTGGCTTATGTGGGGCCTGGGGAATCAAACCTAGGTCTTTTGGCTTTGCAGGCCGAGTGCCTTAAGTGCTAAGCCATTTCCCCAGTCCGAGTAGAGGTTTTATATGCAAATGACATCGAGGATGTTACCAGGATGGTTAAAGGGACAAAAGAGCATTCAACCAACAGCTGCCTGAAACGCTAACCCTGCTGGACACGACTGGAGCTAACTCTTGTGATTAGCAAACCTGGCCTAACAGGCCCAAAAGTTATGACAGCCATAGGGCTATATAGTTCAACGCTCTTATGACTGAAAATGACGCCTAAGTAGTATGTTTTTCACCAAGCACTTTGAAGAGGCTGATCAAAGCACCCACTATGTGTCAATCAGGGCCTTCAGTGAGTATTTATTTTTATTTTTATTTATTTATTTGAGAGAGGGAAAGAGGCAGAGAGAGAGAGAGAGAATGGGCACGCCAGGACTTCCAGCCACTGTAAATGAACTCCAGACTCATGCGCCACCTTGTGCATCTGGCTTACACAGGTCCTGGGGAATTGAACCAAGGTCCTTTGACTTTGCAGGCAAGCGCCGTAACTGCTAAGCCATCGCACCAGGCCTTCACTGAGTATTTTAGAGAAAAGCCACCTGTCTCCACCACCAAGCCCAGGGGCTGGCATGACTGCTGTACTAAGCCAACTTCTGGTCCAAGTGAGAAACTTCCTTACTCTTCCCGCCTCCACAGCCTGTGACTAACTAAGCCTGAGGAAAGCCATCTTAAAGGGGGACAGTTCTTTTACTTCCGGAACATTCTGAAGCTGCTGGATAATGGCTGTGCGCCATGGTAAAATGGCTGGGAGCTGACCTGGGTCCTGTTTGACGGGTCATAAGATTGCAGGCTTAGGCAGCAGTTCCTACCTCTGCAGTTGCATGTGGAAAAAGAGATGGGATGTGAAAGGGAGAAAACCAGGAAGATGGAATTCTTCTCTATCTCCAAGTCATAAATAAAAACGTGCACTTTTTGAACACACATAAGCCAAACGGGAATGGGATATCTTCAGATGAAGGACTGTTGTACCGTATTTATGGACAATGCTCCTCTCTTTCTTGATACAAATTTGGTATGGTAACGTTTTCTGATCTTATTTTTAGAGTAAACGTGTTCTATATTTGGATCTGGAAATATTCCCCCAAGACCTATGTGTTAATGGCTTAGTTGACATCTTCCAGAGCTACTAGGAGGTGGTGGAATCTTTTTATTTTGTTTGGTTTTATGTTTTTTTTTTTTTTCTTTGAGGTAGGGTCTCACTCTAGCCCAGGCTGATCTGGAATTCACTCTGTAATACCACGCTGGCCTTGAACTCACAGCGATCCTCCTACCTCTGCCTCCTGAATACTGTGACTAAAAGTGTGTGCCACCACATCCAGCTCGTTGCGGGATCTTTAAGACGTGGGACCCTCTTGGAGGACGTTAGATCACTGGGAGTGTGTGTCCTTGAAGGCGATGTCATGGTTTCTGGCCCCTCCCCTTTCTTTCCTTCCTGATCTCCATGAAGCCACCGGCATTCCACGTGTTCCTTGTCACGACGTCCTGCCTCATTGCAAGACTGATACCAACATGACTAGCAAAGAATGAGCTGAAACAAAGTAAGCATGTCCTCCTGTAAGTCAATTTTACTCAGGGGTTTTGTCAAGGCATCAGTAAACTCACTAACATAACCTCTTCACATATGAACATACATATGCATAATTTTTTTAAATTTTTGTTTATTTTTATTTATTTATTTATTTGAGAGTGACAGACACAGAGAGAAAGAGGCAGATATATAGAGAGAATGGGCGCACCAGGGCCTCCAGCCAGTGCAAGCGAACTCCAGACGCATGCGCCCAGTTGTGCATCTGGCTAACGAGGATCCTGGGGAACTGAGCCTCGAACCAGGGTCCTTAGGCTTCACAGGCAAGAGCTTAACCGCTAAGCCATCTCTCCAGCCCCATATGTATAATTTTTTTAAGATAATACAACATGCACACTGAACCATCAGAATAAGCTGCTATTCTGAAAGAGCCAGAGTTCACATTTTGGCTCATATTCTTCCAGGGTTTTCTCTGCATATTTCCTCCTTTGCCTATATGACTGACATTCTTTTTTTTTTAAATATTGATTTTTTTTTCTTAAATATTTTTATTTATTTATTTGCGAGCAGAAAGAGATAGAAGAGAGACAGACGGAGAGAGAACGGGCACATCAGGGCCTCTAGACACTGAAAATGAACTCCAGATACGCACGTGACATACATCTGGCTTTATGTGGGCAACAGGGAATTGAACTCAGGTCGTTAGGCTCTGCGGGCGAGCGCCTTAACCGCCGAGCCAGCTCTCCAGCCCCGTGCTTGCCATCCTTACAATGGTATGCTGCCTTCACATGGTCTGGCTTATACTTGAAGCAGGGCTCGGCCCAGCTTAACACCAGTTCCTGCTTCTCCTCCTTCAACATCATTGATCCACCCCCTAGAAAGCATCTCTCTAAGGGACAGCTAATGCAGCCGGTGGGAGTGGCCCCACTGATCCTCACGCCCCACCTGGGCTGTGCAGGTATGCCATCGTGACCTCCTACAAGTCACTACGTGGCCTCCTGAAACTTGTGCCTATCATGTTTAAACCTACTGACTCAAATCCTCTACGAAAATCTTGGACTACACTCTAGCTAGATTCAAAGAGGCTTGCCCTCACGTCTCTCTCTCTATGTCTCTCTCTCCCCAAGTACTTCCTGACTTTGGAGTGCATATGATCTCTAGATGTGCTAGGGGGACTTTAGGACATGTTAAGCAAGAACACATCTCCATCTTGTGTCTCTTCTAGTTACTGGAGAATTGCTCTTCATCTTCAGGTGCCTAAAGGACAGAGTGTGCTAAGCATTTTTTAAAAAAGATTTATTTTTATTTATTTATTAGATTCAGAGACAGAGAGAAACAGAGAGCAAGAATGGGCGCGCCAGGGCCTCTAGCCACTGCAAACGAACTCCAGACGCATGCGCTACCCTGTGCATCTGGCTTACGCAGGACCTGGAGAATAGAACCTGGGTCCTTGGGCTTCGCAAGCATGCGCCTTAACCGCTAAGCCATCTCTCCAGCCCCATGCTAAGCATTTTACAACTAATACTGTCTTATCCACATTTAACCACTTAGGAGGAAGCCACGGCTCGGTTGACAGGAGCTTGACCTAAAGTCTGTGGCCAGGGGCTCAAGTCCTGGCTGCAGTACTTAGAAAGCTGTGGACCTCTGGGCAAGTTGTGTGAATTCTAGTGTTTGAGATCCAGGTGTGTGTGGACAAGTAACCTGGAAGGCTGACAATACTTGGTATATGGTGAATGCGAAATGGTTCCAACGATCATCAGTACAGTTTTGTTTTTTATTTTTCCATTTTAAAGATAAGAAAATGGAGGCTGAAAGGTTATATAATTTGCTAACCCACATCTGATTTTAGAGGCCAAGAGACCTGCGCACTGTTCACTAGTAGCCAGCAGGAGATCAAGAAGCAGAAACGGGGTGCCCGATTCCTAAATGATAAGCTCTCCCCACACATCACACAGCAAAGGTACGGAGGCATAGGCCGCTGTATTCACAAACTGTAACTATCTCTGAGATGTTATTTTCAGGAGAAAGGAGTTTTCATATCAGGGGTGTGTGCCTTATTTTAAAAGCCTGCCCATGGCCTTTGTAGACAACAAAACAACCTTTCCTTTGTCCTTTGAGCCAAAACAATGGACCAGACCACTGGTACCGTAGGTGTTTGTTCTGGACAGGAAAGGACTGTGGAGCAGAAGAGACAAATGTCCCAGTCTATTTGGTACACGGCCCCTGACTTGTGGGACCACCCTGATTAGAATTTCCAGACCACAGCCCGCTTCCATCTCTGTTGCGGACAACAGTGGAGAGGCCCCTCATCTCCAACAGGACACGTCACTTGCTCTGGTGACACCTGTCATTGCTAATATGTTTTCTGGATAGCCTTTGTTGGTTCATACAGCCCAAAGGAATTATGAGAGGAAAACGCTTAAACTCTTAGAATAACTGGACTTTAATCAATCAAGACTGTGTTTACCCTAGGGCTTTGCCGTTGGTTTCATGCATTAACAGCCTGCTTACAAATGGGTTATGTTTGAAAGGCTTGTTTTCATAGAAAAACATACTTTGACTTCTAATATTACAGGTGTTTTTTTTTTTATTGCCAAGTTAGCACAGCATGGAAGAAAGTATAGTGTTCGTATCATTTCAGTGCCTCATTCCTGAGACATTACACACTTCTCCAGCCCTCTGACACCAGGCTAGCTCATGTGGTCTTTTCTGACTAATTGAATGTGCTCAAGTGACCCTCTAGAATTAGGCCATAGATCCACCTTCATTTCTCACCCTCTGCAAACACAGCAAACTCCCCAAGAAAGATGTTTTTTCTATCAAGAGATTCTGAAACGAAGAAAGCAAGGAGAACAGGCCATGGCCAACCCATGTGTGGTGGTGTGAGTCAGGTGTCCCCCATAAACTCAGGTGTTCTGAATGCTAGGTTCCCCAGCTGATGGCAATTGGAAATTAAAGCCTCCTAGAGACAGTGTATTGTTGGGGGCGGGCTTATGGGTGTTATTGCCAGTGTCCCCTTGCCAGTGTTTGGCACACTCACCCGTTGCTATGGCCCACCTTATGTTGGCCGGGGGTGATGTCCACCCTCTGCTCATGCCGTCGTTTTCCCCTGCGATTGTGGAGCTTCCCCTCAAGCCTGTAAGCCAAAATAAACCTCCTTTTCTCCACAAGCTGCTCTTAGTTGCACGATTTCTATCAGCAATGCGAACCAGACTGCAACATCATGGCTCCCATACAATGCAAGAGAGACAGAGCTGTTGTTATCGTAAGCCACTGGGATTTTGGAGTTGTTTATTACTGCAGCAAAACCTAGTAGATCCTGGCTACTAAAGCTTTTTCATACCATATTGATCTAAAAATATCACATATATTGCAATCAAAAGTAATTGCAAATAATGCTTGCAATGGTCTCAATTATAATTTATTTTAACACCCTTATATGAATAATATCCTTCTTTTTATTTATTTGACAGAGAAAGAAGGGGGGGGGAGAGAGAGAGAGAAAATGGGTGTGCCAGGACCTCCAGCCACTGCATACGAACTCCAGACACGTGGGACCCCTTAGGCACCTGGCTAACGTGGGTCCTGGGGAATCGAACCTGGGTCCTTTGGCTTTGCAGGCAAACACCTTAACTGCTAAGCCATCCCTCCAGCCTTGAATAATATCACTCTTGTTAGTATTCAAAAGGCAAACTGACCCTGGGCATGTTTTAATGCACCTGGGAATATTCAACTCTGCCACACGATGTAGTTCTCAGCCTAATACTTTTTCCCTGTCTTCCAGAAAGCATCTGCATTTTACTTCCTCTCTGCAGGGTTACAGTCAAGGCTGGGGCTTAGCCTTCTGACCTGCTCCCTCAAATACATCCAGAGGCCGAGACACCTGCACAGCAAAAGTTCAACCCTAACAAACGAGAGAGAAAGGGCTTACGGGTTAGGGACCGGCCTTTAGTTTACTCTTGTTATTTTTTCTGAACTTGGTTTCTTAATTATTATTATTTTGGGGGAGGGATTTTCGAGGTAGGGTCTCACTCTAGCCCAGGCTGACCTGGAATTCACTATGTAGTCTCATGGTGGCCTTGAACTCATGGTGATCCTCCTACCTCTGCCTCCCGAGTGCTGGGATCAAAGGTGTGCGCCACCACGCCTGGTTTTTTCAAGTTTTTTGTTTGTTTGTTTGTTTTTTGGGTTTCTTAATTCTTTAACCACATAAAGCCAAATAAATTGTCAGATCCAGTGTCTCTGAATGGAAAAAAAAGGAAGGTTAATGGTGAGTTAGAGGAAGAGATATTTAAAAATTCTATTTGGAAACACAAACTTTTTTTTTGTTGTGGTTGTTTTGGTTGTCAAGGTCAGGTCTCACTCTAGCTCTGGCTGACCTGGAATTAACTCTTTATTCTCAGGGTAGCCTTGAACTCACGGCAATCCTCCTACCTCTGCCTCCCAAGTGCTGGGATTAAAGGCGTGTGCCACCATGCCCAGCTTTGAAACACAAACTTAAAAAAAAAAATCTTATTTATTTATTTATTCAAGAGAAAGAGAGAGGCAGATAGAAAGAGAGAGAATGGGCGTGCCAGGTCCTCTAGCCATTGCAAAAGAACTCCAGATGCATGAGCTACTTTGTCCAACTGGTTTACATGGGTCCTGGGGAATTGAACCTGGATCCTTTGGCTTTGCAGGCAAGCACTGTAACCACTAAGCCATCTCTCCAGCACGAAACACAAGCTTTTATAAAGTGAAATAACAAATAGGCAAATATGTTTGGTCAATCCAATTTTTGGCTGGAATATCAAAATACTTGAGGGCTCATTCATTTCAATAAGAAGGTGCATGAATGGTGGAGTGCATAATAAAACACAAATGAAGTCAGGAACACTGGGCTGTAGATAGATATCACACACACTCATAGCCACACATGCACATGTCATTGTAATATTAAATGATGTGTATAATGTTATAAATATTTTTAAATATTTTTATTTACTTATTTGCAAGCAGAGAGAGAGAGACAAACAGAAAAAGAGAGAGAGAGAGAGACAGAGAGAATTGGGTGCACCAGGGCCTCCAGCCACTGCAAACAAACTCCAGATGCATGTGCCACTTTGTGCATCCGGCTTTCGAGGCAAGTACCTTAACCGCTAATGTAATAGATTAAATATAAATGTACACACGGTTTGGCTTACTTTTTAAAGGATCCTTTTTTTATTAGCCATGGAGTTTAAATTCACAGTATTGCCTGGCAATTGTGTCTCATGTAGAACTCCCTTCAAAGTGCCTTGTTTTATTTTTAAAAATTATTTTTTGTTTATTTTTATTTATTTGGGAGAGACAGACAGAGAAAGGCAGATAGAGGGAGAGAGAGGCAGAATGGGCGTGTCAGGGCCTCCAGCCACTGCAAACGAACTCCAGACGTGTGCGCCCCCTTGTGCATCTGGCTAACGTGGGTCCTGGGGAATCAAGCCTTGAACTGGGGTCCTTGGGCTTCACAGGCAAGCGCTTAACCGCTAAGCCATCTCTCCAGCCTTCAAAGTGCCTTGTTTTAAAACCAGCCCAGCCTGAAATGAAGACTTGCCCGGGCAGCGGGCATGTCTACTTGGTTTAGCGCAATGAGGACAAAGGAGAGGACCGCCCCACGCAGACGCTCAGCCCACCCCAGTGGCCCAGCGCAGACACGGGGACTCACCAGGTCCTGGGTGAACACGGACACGTCTTCTGTGCGGTTGTCAGGGTTTATTTTCAGCAACCTCCCAAGTCTAGGGGAACTCACAACTGTAAAGGTGACTGTTCTGTTTCCCGGGTTGTCATCGTCGTTGGTCACAGCTAGCAGGTCATGAGATGAAAGAGGCTTTGTGGCACCTGAGATTTAAAGATGCAAATAAGCAGGAGGCTTATTTCCAAGCTACCCCCACTTGGAAAATGCGTGGTTATGACGGGTGGACTAAATTGAATTTGGGCTGTGAGGGGCTGTTTACTGATCTCCCCGAGATGTCTTTCTGAGGGCAGGATCTGCTCCTGTTGAAGGGGGATAGAGTTAGGGTGACTGGACCCCTGAAGGTGAAAAGGTCAAGAACGTTTTTCTCACTTTCGCCTAGTTCCAAAGAACTAGGTGTTTTTCCACAAACAGTCTGGAGGGAGGTCTTTCATAGGATTTAAACATTTTGGTTGATCAACTTAAGCTAATCTCTTCCTGAGACAGCCCCTAGTCCTAACCAACCAGCTGTGCCTCTGGTTCACCTGGGCCAAAAGAGAGCCCATCACCCCAAGGTTATAAATACCTTTGCAAGGGGAGGGCAGGCTCTCTGATCATCTGGGAACTTCCAGCTATGGGTGAGGTTTTTCTCCAGGCCCAGCCATGAGGTCCCCCAGCCCTTACTCTCCACATGGGTTCTTTGTTCCCTCCAGCTCCTCACTTGGAAGGAGCTCCTTGAACTTTCTTTGCTCTTTTCTTTCCAAACTTTTCCCCCCAGATCCCTATCTGGTTACCTGAACTCCTGAACTACACGTGGCCCACATGGGCTTTTGGGCTCCACGTGGGGTACTTCTCTTCTCCCCACTTTATCTCCCCTTACCTCCCAGTCTTCCCCTTTCTGCATTCCTTTGTAAAATCTGAATAGAATGTGGTGTTTTAAAAACCGTTCTCTTGAATCTGGAATTGCCAATTCTTTGGTTAGTTTGCAGATATGAACTCAGGGCTTGGGGTTCCAGGAAGCACCCCAGAACTCCAATTTCCCCATTACACTGTTACTGCCTGACTCGGGTCTGGATGTCTATTCGATCCCTGGAGAACAGAAAAAACCACAGCAAGGCATTTGTGACTTCTGGCTTGGCTCAGGATATGTAAAGAAAAAGCACATTGTGTATTGCTCAGAATATAAGAAACATAAGTCCTCTAGGGGCGTGGGGCTGGCTCTTGAACAAGTGTGATACCTCTCCCGGGATCCGTGATACCTGCATGTGATGGGTAAGTTTTGTGTCAACTTGATCAGATTAGGAATCCACAGACATATCTGTTTTTTTTTTAAATTTTTTAAAATTTATTTTAGAGAGAGAGGAAGAGAATGGGCACATCAGGGCCTCTAGCCACTGCAAACAAACTCCAGATGCATGCGTCCCCTTATGCATCTGTCTTTACGTGGGTCCTGGGGAATTGAACCTGGGTCCTGTGGCTTTACAGGCAAGTGCCTTAACCATTAAGCCATCTCTCCAGCTCCTAGTTTTTTTTTTTTTTTTTTTTTAAAGAGACAGAGAGAGAGAGAGAGAATGAATATGGGTGCGCCAGGGCCTCCAGCTGCTGCCCTCGAACTCCAGATGCATGTGTCCCCTTGTGCATCTGGCTTTACATGGGTTCTGGGGAATCGAACCTGGGTCCTTTGGCTACGCAGGCAAGCACCTTAACCGCTAAGCCATCCCTTCAGCCCCACAGACATTTCTCTTGAGTGGGTCTCTGAGGTTGCTTCCAGGAAGGATTAACTGAAGAAGGAAGTCCTTCCCTCAGAGTGGGCAGCCCCTCTTGGAGGGGGGCTTGATCTAAGGAAGCTCTGGGAGAAAAGAATCCCTCCCACGTGGCTGCCAGTGCTGCTTGCTGCCTCCGGTGTGGACTGAAGACCAGCGTGGACTGAAGAGCAGCATCAACTGAAGACCAGTGCAGACTGAAGACCAGTGGCTCCTCAGGACACCTCCAGGCCTTCACTGCAGGACGGGGACTGCTGAGGCATCCAGCCTCGTGGACTGAGCAGCTACCGGCTTCCTTGACTCTCAGGCCTGCAAGCTGCTCTTGTTGGACTGCTGTAAACTAGTCCAACAAATTCCCTTTTAAAAAAATATTTATTTATTTGTTTATTTGAGAGAGAGAGAGAATGGGCACACCAGGGCCTCCAGCCACTGCAAACGAACTCCAGACGCATGTGCCACCTTGTGCATGTGGCTGACGTGGGTCCTGGAGAGTCAAACCCGGGTCCTTAGGCTTCACAGGCATGCGCCTTCACTGCTGAGCCATCTGTCCAGCCCCCAAATTCCCTTTTAGTACACTTCATTCTACCGGTTCTGTTCCTCTAGAGAACCCTGACGATTACACTGCATGCTGCCTGGACACGGCAGGGACCGGAGGATGTGTGGACACCGAGGCTCCGTGTGCTCACGGGATCTCATTGCTGGCACGAGGCCAGAAACGCTTGGCGACACAGGCTAGAGGAACGGCCCTCAAATAAGAGCTCCAAAGTTCCAGGTCACCCTTTCCTCCCTATTCCACCGTGGGCCGATAATTTTGTTAAACACGATAAAAATGTCAAATTGCTACAGAGCTTTCTCGGTATTTCCTCTTGCTTCCCGTTCTTACCCGCGCGCAGGCTAGAAGGGACGCAGGCCACACTTTTAGGAACCTGGGGTCAGAGCGATGACTTAGGGACATGTCCTTAAGCTCCCAGGATGGAAAGCCTGAAATCGAGACGTCGTCTTTCCTAACCAGAACCTTCCCTCGGCTTCTCCATCTTAACCCTTGCCCAAAAGTCATCAGCATGAAGGCTTTCTCAAGGTAGCCCTCTGTAAGTCATGAGTCGAGTCAGCTATCCATTAATAACTATGCCTCCCTAAATGGGAATTTTTTTTTCCCCCTTGATTCCTCGTTCAGCCGCTGCAGTCTTGGATAGCAAGGGCCACTAGATGTTGTGTTTGTATCCCATCAGGCTTCTGCTAATTCTGAGAAGCCAGCTCTGAAACTGGATGACCTTCAAACCTACAAGGACTGTTCTTAGCCCACAATCTGCAGGCTCCACTGAAAAGGCCCCCGAGGCTGTCAGATGAGCGCTGGGCTCCAGGGTGGAGGCAGGCAGGGGAGCCCACGAACAGCCGGCCTCAGCAACCTACTCCGTGCCAAGCCCAGGGCCTCCTTCACACACACACACGTTTGGTTTCTGCACGAAATGCCCGCGGGATGTTTGGGGACTGCTGCCACATTCCTCAGACTTCTTGCCGCTGGCGTGTTTTCTTTAAAAAAAAAAACAAAAAAAGTCACCGCCACTTCTGTGGCTTCTGGAGCTGGGTGACCAAGGTCAGAGGTCACACCAGGGAGGCCAAGAGAATGTTTGCTGCGTCCTTGGTAAATATTCTGAAGTCATATCAGAGGCCCTTCCTCGTTCACCTGTTAACGTGGGGTCTCTCCTATCAGATGTAGTGTGTCTCGAGTGTGTGTGCGTGTGTGTGTGTGTGTGTGTGTGTGTGTGTGTGTGTGTGCACGGTCCCTGGCCACCCCAACATCTATCTTCTCCATCCTCATTTCCCCACTATGACTTCTGCCCTTCTTTTTTTTAATATTTTTTATTCATTTTTATTTATTTATTTGAGAGTGACAGACAGAGAGAGAAAGAGGCAGAGAGAGAGAGAGAGAGAGAGAATGGGCGTGCCAGGGCCTCCAGCCACTGCAAATGAACTCCGGATGCGTGCGCCCCCTTGTGCATCTGGCTAACGTGGGTCCTGGGGAACCTCGAACCAGGTCCTTAGGCTTCACAGGCAAGCGCTTAACCGCTAAGCCATCTCTCCAGCCCGACTTCTGCCCTTCTTATAAAGGCCTATAATTTATAATTCACTTGTTCCTTTACCTCCCAGGCTACCCTTAGAGGGTGAGAGGTAAAAGGGACTCTTTCTGAAACTGTTATTTTTTTCCCCACTTACAGGAAATGAAATCAGTACGTTGAGAAGATATCTGGACTCCAAGATTTATCACAGCAGCTCACAAGAGTCACGACAGGGAATGAACCCTCAGTGCCCATCACCAGGTGAAGGCATGAGGAAAACGTGGCACATGGACAAAATGGAGTGCTGTTCTGTCATTCAAAAAATAAATAAATAAATAAAAGATGCAGGCTGGAGAGATGACTTAGCAGTTAAGGTGTTTGCCTGCAAAGTCAAAGAACCCAGGTTCCATCCCCCAGGACCCACGTAAGCCAGATGCACAAGGGGGCGCATGCGTCTGGAGTTTGTTTGCAGTGGCTGGAGGCCCTGACGTGCCCATTCTCTCTCTCTCTCTCTCAAATAAATAAATCAAATTAAAAAATTTAAAAATAGCCAGCCATGGTGGTGCACGCCTTTAATCCCAGCACTCGGGAGGCAGAGGTAGGTGGATCACCGTGAGTTCGAGGCCACCCTGAGACTACATAGTGAGTTCCAGGTCAGCCTGGACTAGAGTGAGACCGTACCTCGAAAACCAAAAATAAATAAATAAATAAATTAATTAAAAATAAAAATTAATTTTTTAAAAATCTGACTTCAAGCACAGGGACTGTGAGCCGTAGCTGACATCTGACAGCTGACATCCCACACTGCGGCAGACGCAGCAGGCCTCTCTGCCCTTAGCAGGACGAGCTGGCGTGGTGAAGATGGAGGGGCTGTAGGGGAGGTGACGGGGGGCCCCTGTTATCACCTCAGAGCATTTCACAGCAGCAGGGTGTCAACAAGCCAGCTGCGTAGAAGCCAGGCTGAGCAGGACCCCGCTGGGTCCCTGGAAAGGGGGCGATAGCGTTGGATCAGTGCTCACTCTGGGGTGTTCTGATACACAACAGGTGGGCCGGGGCTCCTTGGGGAACCTCAAGATACGAAGACCCGCCGGGGACAACCAGAGCAGATGACCCCACAGGTCTGCTCTAGGACTCTAGGACTTTTGATTCCACGGTCATCAAGAGAGTTCAATCAAAAACAAGAGCCACCCAATGGAAATGTGCATGAAATTTCATCTCCCCCCCCCCCCCCGGACGGGAGCTGAAGCAGGAAAAATAAGTCACAGTGTGGACATGGTGGGTGACAAAGGAACAAAGAACCCACAAGCCAGTGGGGCTCAGGGGAAGAGCTGGCTTCCTTTGGGGGTTTTGATGTTCCAGTAGTGAATTCTTAGACATGCAGGGCAATGCCGTAGCAGAAGTTGCACTTGCTGGGAAAGGAAGAGAGACAGCTTCTTGGAGTTATGTTAAATAGAGCTATTGAAACCGTCCATTTTGCATGATCCGACGAAGATATAACACAGGGGGCTGGCCACTTTAAGGCATTTCTCCGCAAAACTGATTGTAAGTAAATAGTCTCTAGAAACTCAAAGTTTCTCTTTCTTTCTTTTTTTTTTCTTGGTTTATTTTTATTTATTTGACAGCGGCAGAGAGAGAGAGAGAGAGAGAGAGAGAGAGAGAGAGAAGAGAATGGGCGCGCCAGGGCCTCCAGCCCACTGCAAACGAACTCCAGACGCGTGCACCCCCTTGTGCATCTGGCTAACGTGGGTCCTGGGGAATCGAGCCTCGAATCGGGGTCCTTAGGCTTCACAGGCAAGCGCTTAACCGCTAAGCCATCTCTCCAGCCCAAAGTTTCTCTTTCTTTAATACAACTGTCTTCAATTAAGCCAGAATCTGTTCGGCTAGAATACATGAAACGTACTTAATGGTTTTCAGCAGCCAGAATGACCCTAGTTTGGGTATTTAAAATAATAATAATAATAATAAATTATCGTATTTTTCAGATTACTGGGATGTGGCCATTTGCTTGTTTTTTTTTAAAGCACAATGGCCTTGGAAACAGTAATTCCCTTCAAAAAAAAATTACAGAAGCATTACATTTATTCTCAGAGGAAAAATTATTCCAGAGCAGGAAAAAGATGTTTTAGACTAGAAGAATACTAGGTAGCATATCTTTTTTTTTTTTTTTTTTTTTTTTGAGGTAGGGTCTCACTACCTGGAATTCACTGTGGAGTCTCAGGGTGGCCTCAAACTCACGGCGATCCTCCTACCTCTGCCTCCCGAGTGGTGGGATTAAAGGCATGCGCCACCATGCCCGGCTTTAGGTAGCATATCTTGTTTTGCATTTAAATGTTTTTTTTTTTTTTTTTTTGCTTATTTTATTCATTTGAGAGAGAGAGGAGAGAATGGGAGCACCAGGGCCTTCAGCCATTGCAAACAAACTCCAGACACATGTGCCACCTTGGGCATCTGGCTTACATGGGCCCTGGGGAATTGAACCTGGGTCCTTTGGCTTCGCAGGCAAGCGCCTTAACCGCTAAGCCATCCCGCCCTTGTTTTGCATTTTGAAAAGATTTAATTTTCATGAACTCAAATACTAATGACAACTAAAGTTTCAACATTAACATATGAGGAAGGAAATTGCTACTACTGTTGTCTGGCTAAATGCATATATTATGCCCACCAGACTGTCCTCTAAACACTTATGTTTACGCCTCTATATTAATGTTATTCCCACTTTTGTAGAGCCTCTCTTTTTAGGTGGTGGTGACCACTGGGGTGACTTAAACATACCACAGTTCTGAGAAGAAGTGACAGCAGGGAGTTCAGCACTAAGTGAGACATCTCTCTAACACCCGCCAAGGCCCAGGGACAACTGCGGAAGAGGCGGCAGAAAGCATGTAAGAGTCAAAGGAAGGGAAGGAGTGCTTACACCGCAGTCTTCCAGACACAAGCGGCTTTGACATTCACGACCTCACCGTGGCTAACACCACTACCTACGTAAGACCTGCACAGTAGGAGGGAAAAAATGATGACATCCAAACATAAGAGAGATTAATTAGAAAGAAGGGGGCTGGAGGGATGGCTTAGTGGTTAAGGCGCTTGCCTGGGAAGCCTAAGGATCCAGGTTTGATTCTCCAGATCCCATATAAGCCAAGATGCACATGGTGGCACATGCATCTGGAGTTCGTTGACTAGTGGCTAGAGGCCCTGGCGCACTCATTCTCTCTCTCTATTAAATAAATAAATAATAAAAATTTTAAAGTAAAGAAAGAAGAAGGGATTCAGGGAGGCAGGAGGGGTGGGAGGGGATTATGATCATGGTATATTGTCTATATTTATGGCCGTTGCAAATAAAGTTTTTAAAAATTAGCATACAAGGGCTGGGGATATAACTCATTGGTAGTTGCCTTGCTTATGTGAGGATCTGGGTTCAAACCTCAGTGTCACCACCAAGGGAAGAACATGCAAGATCCAATAGGTTTTTTGTTTTTTGTTTTTTTAATAATTAGAATCATGTTCCTTGAAGTCTGTTGTGGAAGCCTGAGTTCTCTCCACCTTTCCCAGCTTACATGGCCAACCTGCATTTTCCTCTTCAAGCCACAAAACTACTAGCAGCTTCCCGGGAATACGTCAGCTGTCTTGCATCGCCATAGGTCGGGGCTGTCCTTACAGTGTCCAGCCCTGTGGATACCAGGCCTGGCTCCTGTTAACGACCAACTTAATTTTTAACATGAGTCAAGGGCTGGAGATAGGGCTTAGTGGATTAAGGTGCTTGCTTGCAAAGCCAAAGGACCTATGTTCGATTCCCCAGGACCCACGTAAGCCAGATGCACAAGGTGGCGCATGTGTCTGGAATTCGTTTGCAGTGGCTGGAGGCCCTGTTGTGCCCATTCTCTCCTTCTGAAATGAATGAATGAATGAATTTTAATATTTAAAATGAGGCAAGCAGGCTGGAGAGGTAGCTTAGCGGTTAAGGCATTTGCTTATGAAGCCAAAGGACCCATGTTTGACTCTCCATGTGCCACGTAAGCCAGATGCACAAAGGTGAGGCAAGCATAAGGTCGCACATGCCCGCTAGGTGGCGCAAGCTTCTGGAGTTTGATTTCAGTGGCTGAGGGCCTGATGTGCCAATTCTCTTTCTCTCCGTCTCTATCTCTCTGCTTCTCTCTGCCTCTCTAAAAATAAATAAGTAAGTAAAAATGAAATGAGGCAAGCCCATTCCAGAGACTTCCATTCAACTGGTATACAGGGAGCCAGACACTGCTATTTTTAGAACAACTGGCAGTATGGCCAGAATAATTGTTAGTTATTCTCCACCTACGTTTGACGAGTAACACGTGTCATTTATCAGGTACTTTTCTCCCCCCCCCCTCCAACATTCAGGGCATGTTGAAATTTTATTATTTCCTGTGTTTCCACCTCAGTACTGTTTTTGGAAATAACAAATTCAAGCTCCCCCAACCCCCACACATGCCCTTCCATGTTACTGCCCTTGCCATTGGGTGATTCTTTCCCCTTCCCTGCCTGCCACGAGTGTGTTGGCTCGAGGGGCTCACGTGCCTTCACATCAGCCAGGTCGGCACTCTTGGCAGATAGCCCTCCAGAGGCGGCAGGGCCCCAGTGAGCGCTCTCAGAAGCCACTTACGACCCCTGGTGCTTTACACAGGGGTTTTTATATTAAAAATCCCCAGAGAGCAAAAGGCCGTGGATGCTGCACAGTCTGGCTCTCGGCTCTCTGTAAGAACTCTGTGCAAGCCGGGCGTGGTGGCGCACGCCTTTAATCCCAGCCCTCGGGAGGCAGAGGTAGGAGGATCGCTGTGAGTTCGAGGCCAGCCTGAGACTCCATAGTGAATTCCAGGTCAGCCTGGGCTACAGTGATACCCTACCTCAAAAAAAAAAAGAAAGAAAGAAAGAAAGAAAGAAAGAAAGGAAAGAAAGCAATGTGGGAAAAGGAGGTAAAAGGACTCGTAAACAGTAAAGACAGCTAGCTGCCTCTGTGAGTGCTCACTGCTGCCCCTTTCAGCTCTCTCTCTAAGGAAGGGGACGACAGAAGGGTTACAGACAGCCCTGGCCTTGCTGTTGTTAAATTCCTGCAAAGACCAACTTCATTGAGGGACTTTATCGATACATGCTGTAGGGCTGGGGATGCAGCTGTGTGGTAGAGCACTTGCCTACCACATGTGAGGATGTGAGTTCAATCCCGGCACCGAGCAAACAAAAAAACATAGCAGCGCTGAATTTAGAGGTGTTTGCTGGTATCATTCTACAGTAAAAGGGAATATTTTATACCATCTCCAAGAGCCTTTCCCTATGATGGTTTATATCGTCAACTTGACTGGACCAAGATCTACCAGTGAGGGACAGTGGAGATCAGGTTCGCCCCTGTGCACCTGTGTGAGGGATTGTCTTGATTACCTTAATTAAGGTGGGATGACCCACCTTAAAACTCTGGATGGGGCTGGAGAGATGGCTTAGCAGTTAAGCGCTTGCCTGTGAAGCCTAAGGACCCCGGTTCGAGACTCGGTTCCCCAGGACCCACGTTAGCCAGATGCACAAGGGGGCGCACGTGTCTGGAGTTCGTTTGCAGTGGCTGAAGGCCCTGGTGTGCCCATTCTCTCTCTATCTATCTCTCTCTGCCTCTTTCTCTCTCTGTTGCTCTCAAATAAATAAATAAAAATAACAACAACAACAAAAAAACTGTGGATGGTCTCATTTCACAGGCTGGCGTCCTGGACTGTGTAAGAAAGAAAGATCTGGAGCCAGGCGTGGTGGCGCATGCCTTTAACTCCAGCATTTGGGAGGCAGAGGTAGGAGGATTGTGTGAGATCGAGGCCACCCTGAGACTACATAGTGAATTCCAGGTCAGCCTGAACTAGAGTGAGACCCTACCTCGAAAAACCAAAAAAAAAAAAAAAAAAAAAAAAAGATCTGGAAGAGCTTCCTTGCTGCGATGAATGTGACCAGCTGCCTCAGGCTCCTGATGCCAAGCCTCAACTGCCCCCCACCCATGATGAAGTCTAGCCTTGAAATAAACCCTTCCTACTTTAAACTGATTTAAAAAAAAGTTTTATTATTTATGAGAGAGAGAGAGGGAGAGAGAGAGAGAGAGAAAATGGTCATGCCAAGGCCCCTAGCCACTGTAAACGAACTCCAGATACATGCGCCCCCATTGTGTATCTGGCTTATGTGGGTCTTGGGGAAATTGAACCTGGGTCCTTGTCTTCACAGGCAAGTGCCTTAACCGCTAAGCCACCCGTCCAGCCCATTGAATTGATTTTTGTCAGGTGCTTTGTCCCAGCAAGGGGAAGTTGACTATATACACAGAGACACACGCACGCACGCACACTAAAACCTCTTACCTGGAAAGATGCTTAGGCCTCTATTTACTTCCAAGCTAATGGCCAGAGCCCGGGCAATTACACTAAAGACTTGTCGAGGTGTGGAATTCCAGCCATCAGTCACCTGGAAATTGAAGCCTCCTGCCAACGCTCCTTCAAGAGAAGAAAACACGCTCGCGTCAATCGGACTGCACGAAAGCCACTCACTTCCACCTGTTCACACCCACGGCCCCCCGCAAAACTGCCCTTAGCAACTTGACACACGTGTTAATACAGCCACCGCACTCCGTGGATCAAATATAGCCATGTACCACATCGTTACATTTCGACTCACAACAGTTGGCACGCTCGATTATATAATCGTGAGATTATATCACCCGGAGATGTCATGGCCACTTCTGTTTGTGTAACTACCCTAGACGATGTTTTCACAGTGACGGAATCACCTACCAAGTCCTCCCTCCTCCCAGTGTGTGCCCCTGACTGCATAATTATGGACAAGACACAAAGT
Organism: Dipus sagitta; assembly: GCA_036346955.1. Lineage (NCBI taxonomy): Eukaryota > Metazoa > Chordata > Mammalia > Rodentia > Dipodidae > Dipus > Dipus sagitta. The sequence goes on from CM070792.1 coordinate 20,070,788, forward strand.
TAAACATCTACAAACGAAGGCTGAAAATGATGAGTCCTCCAACCCAGGATATGATAAACTATAACACAGATTTAACTCCAAGAAAAGTTTAAAAACATTAGGGGCTGGAGAGATGGCTTAGCAGTTAAGGCGCTGGCCTGTGAAGACAAGGACCCAGGTTCGATTCCCCAAGACCCACATAAGCCAGCTACACAACGGGAGCCGCATGTCCACAAGTGGTGTGTGCATACAAGGTGGCGCACGCGTCTGGAGTTCATTTGCAGCGGCTAAGGCCCTGGCGTGCCAACGCCCTCTCCCTCTCTCCCTCATAACTAAATTTAAAAAAAGAAAGAGAAAAGAAAAATTTTAAACTTAAGAACATACACATCTCTTGTGTCTTACTATTTTGAAATCAACGTATACTGATCAAGCAATACACACCTGTGACACAGCACGTGAACAGTTTCTGAAATGTTCATAGTACGGATATGGGAAATCAAGAGGAAAGGAAGTAAATACCAAATACGTGCTCACCGCTGACAGCAGTCACACGTTTCCTCACACGTCCATCTGAAACCAACCGCGCTCTGCTAAGAGGGGAAAGAAGAGGACACGGAAAGAGCCTGCCTGATTTCCTTCCGTTCCTGCAAGACGCCCCCACGCCCACACTTCTGTCAAGGGATTAGTGACATGGGCCAAGTTAAAAAGTTAACTGATGCGCATCAGTGAAATTGCGATGGCCTGGCATCGATCCCGCTTCCCGGGGCGGTGCTCCACCAGTCTGACCCACGTGACCGCAGACAAGGTCACTCGCCGGGGACGCTGATGGTTCTAGCCGCGCTGCCCTCTACTCTGACAATGCCCAGGGTACCTCATGCCCTGGGTAGAAACGTATCCCTGTTTCCCTCAGGGACACGTGGCAGGCAACGAAGAAAGCGGGGTCAGACTCTGGAATTATGCGTGAATTCTCCCTTCATAACGCAATTTAACAAGAGGTGGGGCGATGGCTTGCAGTCTCTCAAGTTTGCCGTCTAAGTGAACTCTGAGGGCTCTAAGTTCTCACAGAAATGTCCACAGACGGTTAAATTTCCTTCCCAACACACTCAAAATTCGCCATTAAAGACAGAGGAGGGAGGGAGAGAGAAAGGAAGGGAGAGAGGGAGAGAGAGAAAAAAACCAAGTGTGCCTAACTCAAAACAGGGATCTGGGACCAAATATTTTGCACTTGCTTATTTTTCTAGAAATAGCTCTCTTCAAGGTGTATTTAATGAAACATGACATTAAAGACAGGATACTTTTTTCTACCATTAGGCACTTTAAATTTCTTGTCTTAAAATATTTTATTAAGCTGGGTAGGTGGCGCACACCTTTAATCCCAAGCACTCAGGAGGCAGAGATAGGAGGATCGCCGTGAGTTCGAGGCCACCCTGAGACTCCATAGCGAATTCCAGGTCAGCCTGGGCTAAAGTGAGACCCTACCTCGAAAAACCAATATATATATATATATATATATATATATATATATATATATATATATATATATTTATTTATTTATTTGAGGTGAGGGAGAGAAAGAGGCAGAGAGAGAGAGAGAATGGGCACACCAGGGCCTCCATCCACTGCAAGGAACAAACTCCAGACCCATGCGCCACCTTGTACACCTGGCTTATGTGGGTCCTGGGGCATTGAACCTGGGTTGTTAGGCTTCGCAGGCAAGCGCCTTAACCACTAAGCCATCTCTCCAGCTCCAGGCACTTTAAATTTCTTATAGATCCAGAAAAAAAAAAAAAATAGGAACAGAATCAAAAAAATTACCAAAACAGAGAACGTTATAGAGAGAGAGTGTGTGACCTAACAGACTAAACAGGGCCAAAGGAAGACGAAGTGGGAAATGGAGAGACCAGGCTGGCCGGCACATCTTCCACTTTACAGTCTGATTTTTTTGTTCCCCCCACAGTGCTTCCAGAAGGACAACTGAAGGACACCTAGTGGCCTCTCTCATGCTCGTTGTAACCACCTACTCACGTGGAAGAGTGAATCAGATTCACGGCAGGGCACTTTACAAATGTGAAATGCTAAGAGGGACTAATTAAACCTTAGTGTTAGGGGCTCGTAATGGACAGATGTGCCCAGGGCGGACCAGCTGGCCTCAGCAACACTACCACGCGCAGCTGGGCTCTCTGAGAGCTATTCGGTGGCCACTCAGGACATGTAATGAATTGGCCCTCGCATTAGCCTTGCCTCTATCTCAGCTTTCTGCCTTCTTCTACTCACCAAAGTCAAATATTGATCTGACAGTTGACAAGTCCATCAGCCAGAGAGCTAAGTTTTATTTTAATCCTCTATAGCAAACAGTAACTCCAGGTCTCCAAGCTACTATGCCCTTCAGTGGTGGTGGTGGGGGGGGGACGAGTCAGCTTTAGGCTCAGGCCAATCTAGTCTTCTGAGCCTCAGTTTCTTTTTTTTTATTTTATTTTTATTTGAGACACAGAGGGGGAAAGAAAGGGAGAGTGAGAGAGAACAGGCACACCAGGGCCGCTAGCCTCTGCAAATGAACTCCAGACACATGTGCCACCTCGTGCACCTGGCTTACCTGAGCACCTGGAGAATCCAACCTGTGTCCTTGGGGTTTACAAGCAAGCAACTTAACTGCTAAGCCATCTCTCCAACCCTGAGCCTCAGTTTCTTAAACTACAAAATGGGATCGTGGCTCTCTCCTCCTGCTCATAGGACTTGTGGAGGGGAGATGACATGGGCAGTGGTGACCGTTCCTCCCACGGTGCCTGGTAAGCAGGAGAGATTTAGGACAGGCCTGAGATGCCTCTAACCCTCCTGCAGGGCCACAGGAGGAACATCTACAAGGCAAAGCGTTTTTCAGATTCTCTGGGGAATCCTTTGTGTTGAGTGAACAGGACCTTGCTACAGACGGAGTTCGAAGATGACCTACCATTTTCTTTATTATATGTTCCAAGAAGCTAGCTTATAGTCACTGAAAACAAATGACATTTTAGCTTGTAGATCACCGTCTTCCTGGTTCACACTCCCTCCCACTCTCCTACCAGCTCCCGCCTCTCTCCTGCTCCTGTCCTGACCAGGACAGCCTGGGAACAAAATCAGGCCACCCTGACAAAGCACCCATTTTGACAGAGTTCCAGCAGCTGTCGGACGTGCTGATTCATCGATGACTACGAATAAGCCGAGAAAAATCCCCTCACCAAAGTCAGGGTCCCTTACAAATACAGTTTCACTCGTTCATTCATGCATTTGTTCCTTGGACCAAAATCTGTGTTGCTTACTAATTAATGCTCCTTAATATCCGGAATGTCATTACTTGACACAAAACAGACATTCAGTATTTTTTTAAGTTTTTTAATTGTTGTTGTTCATTTTTATTTATTTATTTGAGAGTGAGAGAGAGAGAGAGAGAGAGAATGGGCGCGCCAGGGCCTCCAGCCACTGCAAACGAACTGCAGACGCGTGCGCCCCCTTGTGCATCTGGCTAACATGGGTCCTGGGGAATCGAGCCTCGAACCGGGGTCCTTAGGCTTCACAGGCAAGCGCTTAACCGCTAAGCCATCTCTCCAGCCCAGACATTCAGTATTATTTCGTTTGCTCAACCGTTTTATTTATGAAGCACCCAGTCACTGTTAAAGGGTTGAGGATACAGCAGGCAGCCCCTAGGGTGTTTATACTCCCGTGGGGCCAAGAAACAACAGGGATTCAACTGGTAGAGAGGGGGAGGCTGTAGTGACAGAAGAGATGCTATGTTAGTGAGGAATCCCTGGGGGAGTCACAGACCCCCTCCACTAACGTTTGCTCTTATTCGCTTTACCAAGAACGCTACTTTCAAACAGTGGCCTGAGCGGTTTCTACAGGGTCTGTGGATTTTTCTGTCAGCAACCCTTAGGTATGACAATGACGTCACCCACCACTGGAAACACACTTGATCTCACACTGTTTTCTTTGTTCGGTGACTTACCAGAGTGGACAAACATGAGCTGGCCATCATTGATCTGAGCCTGGGTGAAGTTCTGGATGCTTCTGCCAGGAAAGGCCTTGAGAGCCAGGCGTCCGTTGCTGGGCGGAGTGACCCAGTAGACCAGGTCCTGCGGGGGAGAGTCCCCGTCTTCTGCGCAGAGGTCAAGCCTGCTGAGCTCAGTGGCAGAGCCCGCCCATACCTTAAAAAGAAGTCCACGGGTCTCTTTAGGACCAGTTGCAGTCACACGGCACTAGTAAACAGTACAGTTAGTTCATCTTGGCTCCACAGACAAGATTCAAGAACTAACCCAATTTATGAGAGTTTTACAGTTAGTTTTTAAATTTTTTTTTCCCACTGGTCTGGAGGGATGGCTTAGCGGTTAAGGCGTTTGCCTGCAAAGCCAAAGGACCCTGGTTTGATTCCCCAGGACCCACGTTAGCCAGATGCACATGGGGGTGCATGCATCTGGAGTTCATTTGCAGTGGCTGGCGGCCCTGGCACATCCATTCTCTCTCTCTCTCCCTCCCTCCCTCTTTCTCTGTCAAATAAATAAATTGAATATATATATCATATATATATATATACATTTACTTTTAATTATTTTATTTTTTGAGAAGTCTAATTACATGATTTTTTTAAAATATTTTATTTGTTTATTTATTTGAGAGAGAGAGACAGATAGAGAGTATGGGTACACCAGGGCCACTAGCCACTGCAAACAAACTCCAGACGTGTGTGCCACTTTGTGCATCTGGCTTACGTGGATACTGGGGAATTGAACCCGAGTCCTCAGGCTTTGCAGGCATGTGCCTTAACCACTAAGCCCCCAGCCCAGTTTTGTTTTCTTTATGGGTGAAAAGCAAATGATTCCACCAGCTTCTAACTCTCTGAGGAGGAAACATGCACCTTGCCCAACTTTTATTTTCTTTGTTCTACCTTTCACGAGCACAAATATCTGGTTTCTCTGTCCTTGTAGCGCTTGCTGTACCGACAACTCACATCCGTGACTATATCGAAGCAGCATACTACCTCCCTCTTCATTTAAAATGTATTACCCAGGCTGGAGAGATGGCTTAGTGGTTAAGCGCTTGCCTGTGAAGCCTAAGGACCCCGGTTCGAGGCTTGATTCCCCAGGACCTGCATTAGCCAGATGCACAAGGGGGCGCACGCGTCTGGAGTTCGTTTGCAGTGGCTGGAGGCCCTGGCACGCCCATTCTCTCTTTCTCTCTCTCTGTCTCTTTCTCTGTTTCCTTGTCTATTGCTCTCAAATAAATAAATAAAATGTATTACCCAAGCATCACAATCCGACAAGTTACCAGGCATTTTATTAAGCATCCACTGTGTTCCAGGCGATATTGTGGAGGCCTGCAATAGATCAGTGAATGAAACAAAAGAGGGCCGGGGAGGTGCCTTCGGTAAAGTGCTGCCAGCATGAGGACCTGAGTGTGCTTCCCCAGTACCCACGTAAAACCCTACGCACAGCATGCCGTGCACACCCGTAGTCTCGGCGCTGAAGAAATGGGGACAGGTAGGTTTCAGGAGTTAGGTGGCAGGCTGGGTGGCTAGTCTAGCTTCAGCTGGGGCAGCTGGAGGTCAGTGAGAGACCTGCCTCAGGAAAAGAGGTGGAGGGCCTGGGAGACACGCTCAGTGGGATACGAGTCCTGCCCAAGAAAACACGAGGGCCTGAGATCAACTTAGCTTGATCCCCAGCACCCACAGTGCACAGATGGCCACATCCGTAGTAACCCCAGTCCTGTGGGGAGCAGAGACCAGAAAACTGCTGGGGCTTGCAAACTCAGCAAGCTCTGGAGCCAGTTAGAAACTCCATCTCATCTCAGCTGGGCGTGGTGGCGCACGCCTTTAATCCCAGCGCTCGGGAGGCAGAGGGAGGAGGATCGCCACGAGTTCGAGGCCGCCCTGAGAGTTCATAGTGAATTTCAGGTCAGCCTGAGTTAGGGTGAAACCCTACCTCAAAAAAACTATTTATATATATATATTTGGTTTTCCAAGGTAGGGTCTCGCTCTAGCCCAGGCTGACCTGGCATTCACTCTGTAGTCTCAGGGTGGCCTCGAATTCACGGCGATCCTCCTCCCTCTGCCTCCCGATTAAAGGCGTGCGCCACCACGCCCGGCTCAAAAACTATTTCTATTTGAACACTTAATCACATTAAATAGGATCAGGAAACGCAGGAGTGAGTGATGGAGGGAGACACCCAGTGCTCTCCTCTGGCTTTCACAGGGCACCACATCTGCACACACATGTGCATACACCATGCTACCCACACTACCCACACAGGCACATACACATACGTGCTCATGTGCCTATACACGTATGAACACACGTGCAAATACCACACACACACACACACACACACACAAAACAAAATCCCCACAAACGAAGGAGTTCTGCCCTCACGGAGCCTACATCTCAGCAGGAGATGAAGGGGCCCAGAAAAGAGACAATGGGCACAGCATGGCAATTATTATGTAGCAAATTATAAAGTCATTATACTAAGAAAAAGATAACAGCAAGATAACGGGGTTCCAGAATGGGGAATGTTAAGACAGGGCACTGCTTGAAGGAAAGGCTGGGAGGGGGCTGAAAGAGAAGCCACGTGGGCGTGTGACAATTCAAGGAGGGAAGGGGGTGGAACGGCGAACTGCTTCAACTGTGCAGTGAATGGGGAAGAAGTCTGGCTTGGCAGAGAGAAGCGATGGGAGGCGAAGAATAAAAGGGGCTGACTGAAGCCGTAAAGGAAGGCCAAATCGCACCAGGGGCTGGAGAGCTTGTCCTGGAGGGCAGGGGGGAGAACCCACGCCGAGCTGCAACCTGGTGGACAAGATACACGGTCCTTCTGGATTCTCTCTTCAGAATGGAGAGATGGCTTAGCGGTTAAGGCGCTTGCCTGCCAAGCCTAGGGACCCATGTTCCACTCTCCAGATCCCACGTAAGCCAGACACACAAAGGTGAGGCAAGTGCAGGGCCGCACGTGCCCACTAGGTGGCGCAAGCGTCTGGCGTGTGATGCCAATTCTTTCTCTCTCTCTAAGATAAAATAAAATAGCAGAATGGTCTGTGGGCTGTCTGCACCAGGGTGAACGTAAGCAGGCAAGTCAGCAGATGACCACAAGAAACCCAGAGAGGGATGAAAGAGGGGACTGGCTTGAAGCTATAGCAAGTGGGGAAGTTGTCCAGTCCTGGGTGCTGAAAGTAAATTCAACAGGATTTGGGGAATAAGACGTGGGGGTGTGCAGGAAGAAAAGGTGGCAAGAATAAGGTCATGTGTGGCTGGGGCATGAGCAATTAGAAATAGGCATTCCCCTCTGTTGAAATGAAGACAGCCACATGGCAAGGCCATTGGGAAATAAGCTTGGAATTGAAATATGTCTGAGTTTCAGAAATGTTTATTTGAGCCAAGCACACCTTTAAGTCCCAGCACTTTAGGAGGCTGAGGTAGGAGGATCGCTGTGAGTTCAAGGCCACCCTGACACTACATAGTGAATTCCAGGTCAGCCTGGGTCAGAGTGAAACCCTACCTCAAAATTTTTTTTTTAATTTGAACACTTAATCATATAAGATGGAATCAGAACATCCTGAGATTCTAGAACCATGCAGTCCAATGATATTTCACTCCCACTAAACACAAACAGCCTCATACTAACTCGAGTTTTTTTCTGTATTTCTTTCCTTGCCCATAACAACACTGCTTGAAACATTCCAGAGCTTGTATGCCGCTGTGTGCTCTTAGACCAGAACCCGAGTCTCTTTCTGACAGCACGTTTACAGCTTCCCCCCTAAGCCCCCCAACAGACATGCTGCCAGTCAAAGGCACTGTTTTCCTCGGCAAACCAGTAACCTAGTTCCAGACACCCTCATCATCTGGGAGCTACTTAAACAGAACTTGAAATGACATTGAGCAGGCATAGAGGACTCATGTTTTCATACCTCGCAGGATGCGGTTAGCAGACAAAAATGCACCCTGATTCCTTCTACTTCGCCAACTATTTAGTGATGGCACCAGAGGGAAAACCCACAGTTGAGATCATAGAGTAATGGTACGTAATAAACATACGCATGATCCACACATGCACGTGTGAACTTACACAAGTGGAACGTTTAATTCATCAAGGTGACTAACATGGAAAGGGACGCATGCTGGCGGCAACAGTACTGCTTGAAGTTCCTAGTGTTCAAAATATTTTCAAGTTGTTCAAAAACATGGTTCAAGCCAGGCGTGGTGGCACACGCCTTTAATGCCAGCACTTGGAAGGCAGAGGTAGGAGGATCGCCACGAGTTCAAGGCCACCCTGAGACTACATAGTGAATTCCAGGTCAGCCTGGGCTAGAGTGAGACCCTACCTCAAAAAACCAAAAACAAAACCACAGTTCAACAGAACCTTGGCAAGATTTCTTAATTTCTCTTGGCCTTAATTTCTTCATCGGTCACCAGCAATGATCAAGTAAAATTATGTACACTGAATGAGTTAATCCAAGTGATGTACTTAGTACTTTACCTGGCAAACAGTAAGCCTTCAGTAAAGTTTTTCGTGACCCGTCTTCTTCATCAGATTGGCCTTTGAAGATAGATGCTATTTGTCATTGCTGTTTTCTGGTGCTGGGGACCAAACCCAGGGCCTCTCATGTGTTAAACGAGTGGTCTACCACTTCCCATTTCCAGAGCTATACCCCCAGTCCTGATGTGTGATTTCCTCCCCGCCCCTCATTTTCTGACACTTTCATACACGTACAAATGCATTGTGTTGCAAAGTTTGAAAAACATTAATTAAGCGGGGCGTGGTGGCGCACGACTTTAATCCCAGCACTCGGGGAGGCAGAGGTAGGAGGATCGCCGTGAGTTCGAGGCCACCCTGAGACTACATAGTGAATTCCAGGTCAGCCCGAGCTAGAGTGAGACCCTACCTCGAAAAACAAAAACAAACAAACAAACAAACAACAACAAAAAAGACAAACAAAAAAACTTACATCTTTGTCTCAGAGTGGTCTCCGTGGTTGTGGTCATTCCTGAACCTTACACATACTATACACACAGATACATACTATACACACACATGCACGCACACATACAATACACACACATGCATACACACATGCACACACACCACACACACACATGCATACTTCCCATAATACACCACACCATAACATACACACTACACACACTTCCCATAACACACCCCACCACACATACTACACACACACACACACACGAGTTATTCCAGTTGTGACAGCTGTCACACTAAAGCTGCTCCCCTGACACAAACTGCAGACCTTGTCTTAACTGTGCAGCGTCTGTAACGGGACGAGTAACTCAGCTGTTTAATGACTGTGGTCAGTGTTTCCATTTCTTTCCGCTTGGAATATGCCCACTAAGGATTTTCATCACCAACTTCTAAGGACACTGACTTTTTCATAACTTCTAGAAATACTGATCAACTGAGTTCTCAGACTATGGGATGTTTACTGCACTGAAAGGCTAGGGTCTCTATAAAAGTACAAGTTGGGCCACATGTGGTGGCGCAGGCCTTTAATCCCAGCACTCGGGAGGCAGAGGTAGGAGGATCGCCGTGAGTTCGAGGCCACCCTGAGACTCCGTAGTGAATTCCAGGTCAGCCTGGGCTAGAGTGAGACCTTACCTCAAAAAACCGAAAAAAAAAAAAGAAAAAGAAAGTACAAGTTGTCCTGCTTAACAGAATGCCAAGTCTACTCATTCCAGTTTTCCCTTTTTACATTTTTACATTTTTAAATCATTCCATGTGGCTTGTTTTTATTTCTCCAGGAACTCAAATTGATTTGGAAACATGCTACCACTTCTCTCCCAGTAACCTGGAGGTACTCATTTTTCCTTTCTTTTCTTTTCTTTTCTTTTCTTTTCTTTTCTTTTCTTTCTTTTCTTTTCTTTTCTTTCTTCTTTTTTTCCAGAAGAGTGGGAAAGCACGGTTTCCACTGAGCTATTCTACCTCGGAACGCTGCCTTTCCCCCACTTTGCCTCTGGAAGAGGTCATCTTCCAAAGCAAATAGAAAACCTGCCACTTGGGGCTGGAGAGATGGCTTAGCGGCTGAGCGCTTGCCCGTGAAGCCTAAGGACCCCGGTTCGAGGCTCGACTCCCCGGGACCCGCATAAACTAGATGCACAAGGTGGTGCATGCATCTGGAGTTTGTTTGTAATGGCTGAAGGCTCTGGAACACCCATTCTCTCTCTCTCTCTCTCTCTCTCTCTCTCTCTCTCTCTACTTGCCTCTTTCTCTCTCTCCCTCTCAAATAAATAAATAAATAAATAACTAGTAGGGGTAGTTAAGCTACTTGTTTGCAATGCCTAATGACCTGGATTTGATTCCCCAGTACCCATGTAAAGCCAGATGCACTAAGGGGCACATGCATCTGGAGTTTGTTTGAAGTGGCTGGAGGCCCTGGCATGCCCATTCTATCTCTCTCTTTATCCTCTCTGCTTGCAAATAAGTAAATAAAACAAAAACAAAAACCCAAGAAGGGCAGAGTATGTAGCTCAGAAGTAGAGTGCTTGGTTAGCATGAACAAGGCCCTAGGTTTTATCCTCAGCAGAAGCATGGGCGAACCAACCAAGCAAGCAAGCCAACAGAAAAATAAGTACATGGTTCTATTTTCACGGGATAAACAAAGCAGACTATATAGTGTTCTGGAAAAGAAAACTTGAAAAATGAGAAAACGAAGCCCCCTTGTGGCCAGAAGTATATTTTATCAGATGCAGGAAAATCACTAGTCATGCTTGAATGCAAAGGTACCGGGTAGACTACATCTCAGAGGAAAATGCAAAGGAGTTCGTCGGTGTAATTGAACTGTAATCTGACTGTGAGTCCTAATTCCAGCTGGTCAAGGCACAAACGAGCCCTCACGCCACGGAACAGCCTTAGAGAGATGGAACTGAAAAACCTGTGGCTTATGGAGAAGTTTTCCTGCTTTAGAAGAAAGACATGCAAGCCCTTGAAATGCTAGAACACAGACATTCACACTCAGATTTCTGGCTTTGAATGGCCGCGCAGCGCGGGGGACGCTGTCAGGAGTTCTAACCCTCGCCATCCCGTCTCCTTCACTAGTGGACTCCGCGTGGACCTTCTTGCCGCCCGGTGACAGGAGTAAGGGGAATGGGTGGTCAGCAAGGCCGCCTGAGGGTGCGACCCTGAAGACTGTAAGCCAGAGAGGACATCAAGGCCAAACTGCTTCCAGCCTCTGCCACTGCTTAGCTGCTATTTGGGAAAGTCACCCGGTCGTTCCTTCTCTTTTTCTCTTTCTTTTTCCCTCCCTCCCTCCCTCTGCTTTTCTCCCTCAGCCCACTTCTCCAGCCCAGGGCCATGCTGTAAGTACTCTGCCACTAAGCCACACCTCCAGCTCATCGCTTAATGTCTTAAACTTTAATTCCATCTTCTTTTTTTTTTTTAGTATTTTTATTTTATTTATTTATTAGAGACAGAAAGAGAATGGGCACACCAGGGCCTCTAGCCACTGCAAAGGAACTCCAGACGCGTGCGCCACATGGTGCGTCTGACTTAAATGGGTCCTGAGGAATCAGATCTGGGTCCTCAGGCTTCACAGACAAGCGCCTTAACCTCCAAGCCATCTCTCCAGCCCTTGCAATGCCTTTTGATTAACACCCAAGGCAAGCAGTACGCATGCGTGCTGATCTGGACATGAGTGTGTGCTCAAGACGTTTATGTAGGTAAGGTTTCACAAACCAATACTCTCACTCGACATTAGTGTGCATTTCCACACTCCCTATTCCATTCCATCTCATACTTTTTTTTTGTTTATTATTTATTTGAGAGTGACAAACAGAGAAGAGGGAGAGAGAGAGAGAGAGAGAGAGAGAGAGAGAACGGGCGCGCCAGGGCCTCCAGCCATTGCAAACGAACTCCAGACGCGTGCGCCCCCTTGTGCATCTGGCTAACGTGGGTCCTGGGGAATCGAGCCTCGAACCGGGGTCCTTAGGCTTCACAGGCAAGTGCTTAACCGCTAAGCCATCTCTCCAGCCCGTCATCTCATGCTTTTTTAACTATCCATCATTCTGGAAGCCATGGGGTACTAGCTGAAAATCCCAGGGCCTGGGGAGAAATGCCTTCCAGTGATGAGCTGTTGGTCGGGAAGGCTTCTGCCATTGCTCTTGGTGGCCTGCCAAAACCAGACGGTAAGTCCCTGTTGCTGAAGACACCCCATGCTTTGGTTTCAGGAAGTGAAGAAAGCAAGCTGCAACTGATCCGGAAGCTTCCTCCCTCCCTCCCTACCAGCTTTCTTCATGCCAGAAAGTGCTACACAGGCTGCCAGGGCAGAGAAGGCATTGACAGTCCCGCACAGCTGTGGACCCTGTGTACTTCACAAGCGACCTGCGAGGCAAGACGCGTCCGCTGGTGTATCAACAGCAGGAGAGTTACGGGAGTAACCAACCGCTCTCTGATGGGACCCGAAGCCCACTCTACAGGAAGGAAATCAGGCCAAATACTGTGAATTTTGCCAAAAAGGACACAGACCCTACAAGATGACCGGACACCGTGGCTCTGCTAACAGGACAGCACGGTAACTGCCTCCCACACGTCTATTTTAGTTCCCAGAGACTCGTTCTGCTCTCGGCCTCCAACACAGACATTTCTTTAGGTCATTACACAGGTGTACAGACGGCAAAGCTCCGCGGAATAAGTGACCCGTGTGTGCTCGGCCCTAAACGTGACATCTAAAGAACACCAGCCAAGGCTCAGGAAAACTCACAGAAGGGGGGAGAAAGAATGTAAGGGCGGGGAATAAGAAGTGGGGCTGTGCCACGCTGCCTTCTGGATAGAAGCCTGTCACACCCTTGGACTCACAGCAGACGGGGCTCCCAGTTCACGACTGAGCCTGCCCATCTCTCATCACAGACGAGGAAGGGTCTAGGAGACCCCACATCTCCCAGAGCAAATGGTGGAAACCGATGACTGCTGGGAGGGGGGAGTCATGTCCTTTAGACATGACAGACTGGAGGATTTCTCATTCTCCAATAAGTTAAGCAAGTGACTCTAATTTAAATCAGTGGGTCCCCCCCCAAAAAAGATAAATAAGGCATGGAAGAAGGATGTGGATCTAATGGGTTATCTGGGAGAGAAGAGAAGTGTTGGGAGCCGGGCGTGGTGGCACATTTTAATCCCAGAACTCGGGAGGCAGAGGTAGGTGGATCTCTGTGAGTTCGAGGCCATCCTGACACTATAGAGTGAATTCCAGTTCAGCCTGGGCTAGAGTGAGACCCTACCTCGAAAAACCAAAAAAAAAAAAAAAGTGTTGTATTGGGCTGGAGAAATGGCTTAGCAGTTAAGCACTTGCCTGTAAAGCCTAAGGACCCCGGTTCGAGGCTCCATTCCCCAGGACCCACGTTAGCCAGATGCACAAGGTGGCACATGCATCTGGAGTTCATTTGCAGTGGCTGGAGGCCCTGGTGTGCCCATTCTCTCTCTCTCTCTCTCTCTCTCTCTCTCTCTCTCTCTCTCTGCCTCTTTCTCTCTCTGTCGCTCTCAAATAAATAAATAAAAATAGGGCTGGAGAGATGGTTTAGCGGTTAAGTGCTTGCCTGTGAAGCCTAAGGACCCCGGTTCAAGGCTGGATTCTCCAGAACCCACGTTAGCCAGATGCACAAGGGGGCGCACGCATCTGGAGTTCGTTTGCAGTGGCTGGAAGCCCTGGAGCGCCCATTCTCTCTCTCTCTCTCTCTCTCTCTCTGCCTCTTTCGGTCTCTGTCACTCTCAAATAAATAAATAAAAATGAACAAAAAAATTTTAAAATAAAAATAAATAAACAAAATTTTTTAATGTATTGTGTACATATATGAAATTGTCAAATGAACATGTTGATCCTGACTCAACCTCCAGACGACTCCTGCTGTGGGTGGCAGCATGGAGAGGGACTGCACTGAGTCACCCGGGCTCAAATCCCATTTTTAGGAACTGCATGACCGTTGTCAAGTGACTTAACGTTTCTGTGCCCGAGTCTATTGTGATCCTCACTTGATCCCAAGAGTTACTGGGAGAAATCACTCCACCACTTACGTGATATATTTCAACACTGAGCCTGACTCATAGCAGGGGCTCAGTGAGCGTTGGCTGCTTTCTCATTACTGTCTCCGGAAGCCAAGAGAACAAAACGGCATGCGGCTAAGGGGTCCTTATGCCCGAAAATCAACTCTCAATGGGAAGCCCAATAGCGGACTTTCTTCCTTCCTCTGCCATCTGCTCCAATCACTCCAGGGTTTTCATGCCTTTGAACACGTCAAGCTCACAACAGCCCCCTCTCCACTGGTCCCAAAGCACTCCTTGATCTTGAATGCTCCTTTCTCTAACAGTCATATGAATGAATCATTTAATCATAACACCCTCACTTTCATTCAGCCCCCTGGGGAAAAAAAAAATCTCAGGGGCTGGGGCTTTGTGGTTAAGGCATTTGCCTGCGAAGCCTAGGGACCCCGGTTCAATTCCCCAGGGCCCGTGTAAGCCAGATGCACAAGGGGGCGCACGCATCTGGAGTTCTTTTGCAGTGGCTGGAGGCCCTGGTGTGCCCATTCTCTCTTCTTTCTCTCTATCTGCCTCTTCCTCTCTCTCTCTCTCTCAAATAAAATATTTTAAATAAAAAATAATAAATAATAAAATATTTTAAATTAAAAAATCTCAAACACTCAGCATATAACACGCTTCCCTGGTAGAAAGCACATTGCATGTGTTGTCATAATTTACTGAGCCAACTGCCGGCCTCCCACATGACTTCACTGGAAAAGCACTCTCGGAGTTTGACCCAGTTTCTCTGGACTTCACTCCGTGTAGCTTTCCCCTTTGCTTCATTTGTTTCACTGAAGTAAATCTTAGCCATGAGTATGCCAAGTCCTGGGAGTCCTTGCAGATCCAACCAACGCTGGGGATGACTCCCAGTCACCCTGACACACAGGCCTCCTCGTAAAAGTTCCCTCCTTAGAGAGACCGTCCCTACCGACCTGCTCTATGGTGTCACTGTTCTTCAGACAGAGTTATTTCCATCCTGCTCAAGCGCTTTGCAGAACAATACAGCGAGTGCCACTGCATTTACAAAGTGATTGCACTGTCTGCCCCACTGCACGTGACTTTGGTGAGGACACTTAGCTATCAATATTTATGGAGTTCTGGGCTGAAGAGATGGCTTGGTGGTTAAGGCGCTTGCCTGCGAAGCCTAGGGGCCAATGTTCAACTCTCCAGATCCCAAGTAAGCCAGGTGCACAAAGGTGAGGCAAGCGCAATGTCACACATACCCACTAGGTGGCGCAAGCATCTGGGGGTTCGATGGCAGTGGCTGAGGCCCTGGTACGCCAATTCTCTCCCTCTCTCTCTCTCTCTCTCTCTCTCTCTCTCTGTCTCCCTCAAATTAAAAAAAAAGTTTTTAAAAAAGAAAAAAATGCCAGGTGTGGTGGCACACGCCTTTAATTCCAGCACTTGGGAGGCAGAGGTAGGAGGATGACCATGAGTTCAAGGCCACCCTGAGACTACATAGTGAATTCCAGGTCAGCCTGAGCGAGAGTGAGACCCTACCTCGAAATAAATAAATAAGAAAAAAAAAATATTTATAGAGTTCCTATAATTCGCCAGACTCTATGCTAGACACTGAGGTTACCACAAGGAAAACACAAGTAAAGTCCCATTACAAATGAAGCTTACATTTATCAGTGGAGACAGGCAATAGATTATTGATGTGTCTTATATCAGAGCTGTGAGTACTAAGAAAATAAAATCGGGGTCCAGTGACCGAGCACGGCAAAGTGCTACTTTCTCTAGGGTGGTCAGAGAAGACCCCTTGGAGAACATCACTGGAGTCATAGTAAATCTAGGCTTCCCGGAGGTAGGAACACACCCACATATATACGGAAGCCCTCTAACTAAACTACCGGCCAATGTTCAACTCTCCAGATCCCAAGTAAGCCAGGTGCACAAAGGTGAGGCAAGCGCAACTTCACACATACCCACTAGGTGGCGCAAGCATCTGGGGGTATCTTATCTCATAGTCCTAGAAACAAATGAAATCACATCTGTCATAATTTAAACAATGAAAAAAAACATCTTCTTTGGCAAATGGACCCCAAAAGCTTAGGCTAAGCAGGTGTTTATTGCCTGGCACACCTTGACCACTGCCTGCAAGTTCCCGAGATTCCTTGCACTTTAAAACAATTGCCCTTGCGGTCCTACTGTGGTAGTCTGAGTGTTCCTAGAGCCTCATGTGTTTTGAATACCTGGTCCCCAGCTGATAGCCCCTGGGGAGGTGGGGCCTTGCTGGAGGCGGTGTTGCAGGGGGTGGATCTTGAGGTCTGTTCGCCTAGCTTGCTGGTGCTAACCTAGCTCTCTCAGACTACCTCTACCCGCATGGGACAGCATCTTGGTCTGCCATGCCTTGTCCTGTCATGATAAAATGTCCCCCTCAAAACCGTGAGCCCGAAATAAACCCACTCCTATGAGCTGCTTCCAGTCAGGTCCCAGCAACAAGAGGCCACTAACACAGTGGAGTTTTGTGCGACCCTGACAGTCCCACACCCTAACTCCTGGGTTAAAGTGCAATAACGGCTCCTTCACTCTCAAAGACACCCCAAATTCCCATATCATACCAACTTTAAAGCCAAAATTACGCTTCTCAATCAAAGAGAAGGAAAGGGGCCAGGCGTGGTGGTGCACGCTTTAATCCCAGCACTTGGGAGGCAGAGGTAAGAGGATCACCGCAAGTTTGAGGCCACCCTGAGACTACATAGTGAATTCCAGGTCAGCCTGGTCTAGAGCTAGACCCTACCTCGAAAAACCAAAAAAGAGAGAAGGAAAGGGTTCCCTCTCCAATGTCAAACCTCCACCTCGTCTAGGCTGGAGCAAACTGATCCAAGAAGAAAGAACACTATGGTTTGGCCATCTGTCCAGATCTAGGTGTATGAGACCAGAGAACATTAGCGAGTATATGGCCCTCACATCCCAGGAGACTTGGAACTCAGAGGAACTGAGAGATAAGCAAGCGAAGTCACCCTTCCCTGTGGCTTTGCTCTTCAGGAGCCTGAAGCCCCAGAGAGATTTTATTGAAGTTTACAAACCTTAAACTGCAGTCTGCTGATCTGAATTTTATCCAAAACCTCAAAGCACAGAGGACATTTTTAAAAAGAAAAAAATAGATAGATTAATAAACTCAAAGAGAGCCAGTGTCAAATATCATATCCATCAAAATGAGAAGTTGCATGTTCGCTGGACTAGATCTGGGCCCTCCAGGGAATGAGGGAAGAATAAAGGAAAGGGCCCTTACCCTCATGCTATTCCTTTTCTTCCTAAGAGAAGCACTCTTATATCAAGGCTGGGTGGTGGGTGGTATGACCAAGCTACTGGAGAGACCCCACAGCTCCTGCCTGAGTCAGTTTCCTAATTTTAGAAGGAAAACAGAAGCAAAGTCTAAGGCTTGCTTTTTTCCATCACATTTTAATGATTCTTAAAATCCAATTGAGGGCTGGAGGGATGGCTTAGTGGTTTAAGGCGTTTGCCTGCAAGGCAAAGGACCCGGTTCAATTCCCCAGGACCCACATAAGTCAGATGCACAAGGGGGTGCACACATCGGGAGTCCATTTGCAGTGGCTGGAGGCCCTGGCAACCCATTCTCTCCCTCTCTCTCCCTCTTTCTCTGTCAAATAAATAAATAAATAAATGAAAATAAAGTATTTTTTTAATCCAATTGCTGGTTTTTTCCCCCCTTTTTTAAGGTAGGGTCTCGCTGTAGCCCAGGCTGACCTAGAATTCACTATGGAGTCTCAGGGTGGCCTCAAACTCACGGCGATCCTTCTACCTCTGCCTCCTGAGTGCTGGGATTAAAGGTGTGTGCCACCACGCCTGGCTGATGGGTATATTTAACAACAGTAAACTGGAAGAAGATGTGAAGAAGTTGATGAGTCACCTTGAGACCAAAAACTGAGCCCAGAGCGAGAGAGATGGCTTAGCAGTTAAGGCACTTGCCTGCAAAGCCAAAGGACCTAGGTTCGATTCTCCAGGACCCATGTAAGACAGATGCACAAGGTGGTGCATGTGTCTAGAGTTCGTCTGCAGTGGCTGGAGACCCTGATGTGCCCATTCTCTCTCTCTCTCTCTCTCTTTCTCTCTCCCTCTTTCTCTTTCAAATAAATAAATAAAGCTGAGCCCAACGTGGGGCTTTGATTCTTGTCATAATATGACCTAAGCACAACTACATAAGAATGGTTCTGAGAAACCCTTAGCTGGAACATGAACCAAAATCATGGACTCTTTAGCCAACAGAGAGGCTACACCCACCTAAATCTCTCTTAATTTATAATGCTTATCCCGTTGAACCTATGCTGACCTCAGTGTCCTTTGGGGAATCTGTTTTCCTTTTTCAGAATGCAGCTAGAATGAGGAGACAAACCACCCCCTCGCACATCAGCCAAGGGTGCGGGTGAAACCACAGAGGAACTGGCGAGATGAGCAAGAGTGCTGCTCCCATGGCGAGCCTGACAACCAGCACCAGTGTGATGGAGACACGGAGGACACTCAAATCACAGCAAAGCAGAAATCCAGAACCTGCTGAGAGCCCAACACTAAAGCGTGCTTCAAACACACCCACCACAGCTCAGGAAATTTGCAGAAGAGGGGGCGGAAAGATTCTAGGAGCCACGGGGTGGAAGGGAAGGTCCAGAGGCACTGTCTGCTCCACAGTGACTGAAGCTCTCTCATCTCATAAACCACGAGTGTAGAGTGAATACCAGGAATCCCACCGAGGACAGGCCCTCAGCAGAATGGGGGCAGGGAGGATGGAAATGATGGTACTAACATATAATGTATCCATCCAACTTTCTTTGCTTTTTGATATTATTTATTTATTTGAGAGAGGGAAAGAGGCGGAGAGAGAGAGAGAGAGAGAGAGAATGGGCACATCAGGGCTTCTAGCCACTGCAAATGAACTCCAGACGCATGTGCCACCTTGTGCATCTGGCTTACCTGGGTACTGGGGAATCAAACTGAAGTCCTTTAGCTTTGCAGGCAAGAGCCTTAACTGCTAACCTATCTCTCTGGCCCTCCATACAACTTTCTACAAAAGAAAAATAATTAAAAAAAAAAAAAAAAAAGAATGGTCCTAAGAGATGAGCATGTTGTGGTGTTCTGAGTCAGATGTGTCCCATAAACTCGTGTGTTCTCAATACTTGATCCCTAGCTGGTGGCAGTTTGGGAGGCGGAGCCTTGCTGGAGGAGGTGTGTTTCTGAACACCCTTGTCGACTTATGGGGGTGTTAGAGCCAGCTCCCCTTGGCCGGAGTTTGGCTCACTCTCCTGCTGCTGTTTTCCACCTGCTGGGGCAGAGGTGACGTCCAGCCCCTGCTTGTGCCATGCTTTCCACTGCCATCATGACTGTGAGCCAATATGAAAACACTTTCCTCCCATCAGCTCCTCTGGGCCAGGTGCTTTGTGCCAGCCATGAGAAGGTGAACTGCAATCCACGTACACTGCCCCAACCAGCAGCCTGCAGACCTCATTCGACCCATGGACCATAATGTGCAAGTTTCTGATCGGGAATGCTTCTCAACGGGACATTCTTGGCACTGGAGTGGGGCATCGCTTCACGTTCTCGGCTGTCCCACACGTTACGAGCCCTTAAACAACTCTGGCTCTCTGGCATGGAGTGAATGTGACAGTAACCACAACAAAGTGTCCCACCATGCTCGCAAACTTTCCACGGAAGCGGAGACTCCACCTCCACCTGGATCTGTTAAACTTTTTCTGCATCTCCCTGCACAGCCTATATCCCTGGACCTTCCTTAGAATCCATCATTATTTGTCATTCTGTGCAGTGAAAACAAGGCCAAAGTGGTCAAAAAAAATAGATGCAAGAGAAAGAGATCACATAAAGACACTCGGAAGCATGGCTGGAGAGATGGCTTAGCGGTTAAGCGCTTGCCTGTGAAGACTAAGGACCCCGGTTCGAGGCTCGATTCCCCAGGACCCACGTTAGCCAGATGCACAAGGGGGCGCACGTGTCTGGAGTTCGTTTGCAGTGGCTGGAGGCCCTGGCGCACCCATTCTCTGTATCTGCCTCTTTCCCTCTCTGTCGCTCTCAAATAAAGAAATAAAAATAAACAAAAAATAAAAATATAACAGGAACCAGAGAAGAGGGAATGTTTGCTTGACTATTTGTTTTGCAACAGCTTGCTGGAAGCTCTGGCATACCCATTCTCTCTCTCTTTCTTAAATAAATAAATAAATACATTTTTTTGAAAAAAAAAAAAAGAACTGACCCTGGAGAGATGACTCAGCAGTTAAAGGTGCTTGCTTGCAAAGCCTGATGGCCTGGGTTCCGTTCCCCAGTACCCATGTAAAGCCAGATGTACAAAGTGGTGCATGACTCTGAGTTCATCTGCAGTGGCAGGAGGATCTGGTGCATCCATACACACACACTCTCTCTGTCTCTCAAATAAATAATAAATAAAATATTTTTTTAAAAAAAGAACTAATGCTGAGGGGTTCTCAGAGAGAGCAGAGGGTGTAGAAACTTCCAGACCAGCAATATATATTGTCACATAACCGTGTCCTATTTTTTCCCAGACTATAGAGGTTAACTTTTTTTGAGTAATAATAGTGCTATCTATTAGGTACTGTGTGAAAGCTTTATATCATCTTATCTATTAACCCTCATAACTCTGCCTTCTTCCCTCATCCAGATGACAGCCAAGTTCCCAAGGTCACATAGCTCACAGCGTGGACAGCGAGGACATCTAGACTTGTTTACTGCAAAGTCCACTCTCTTAGCCATCATGCGACCAGCTTAACAAGAACTGTGTGTCAACACTTTTCCGACCAGCCTCGGAAGGGCCACGCCTCAGCAAGGACGCTATGAGTGGTTCTGTCGCAGGCAGGTCACATTGCTGGCAGAAATCACCTGACCAAGAGCAGCTTGTGGGGAGGAAAGGGTTTATTTTGGCTTACAGACTAAAGAGGGAAGCTCCACGATGGCAGGGAAAATGATGGCATGAGTAGAGAGTAGACATCACCCCCTGGCCAACATAAGGTGGACAATAGCAACCGGAGAGTGTGCCAAACACTGGCAAGGGGACACTGGCTATAACACCCATAAGCCTCCCCCAACAATACACTGCCTCCAGGAGGCATTAATTCCCAAATCTCCATCAGCTGGGAACCCAGCATTCAGAACACCTAAGTTTATGGGGGACACCTGAGTCAAAGCGTTTGACTCCAGAAACGCAGAAATCATCTTCCAGCAGAACCCAGCAGAATGTTCTGGTAATGACTAACACTTATTCAAACCCTGGGGACATGAGGCTGGGGAGACGGCTCAGTGGACAAAAGCACTTGCTCTACAAACCCGAGTACTTGATCTCCAGACCCTACAAAACAGCGGGGAGCCATGGTAGAGTGCTGTAATGCCAGCACACCATGAGGCAGAGACAAGAGAATTTTCTGGAAGCACACAGATGAAATGGCAAATGTGGCAGTGAACAGCAAGAAGCAAGAAACTTTGCCTCAAAATGAGATGGAAGGAGAGGACTGATGCCTAAAAGTTGTCCTCTGACATCCACATGCACGCATGCACCAAAAATAATAATAATAACAAAATTAAATTAAATTTTAATGGAGGCATGTCAAGTATATATAACAATATAAGTGAAAAATCTGCTTTGTACTCCTACCAAACCAGATATCCAGAGACACAGAGGCTCCCAAGACCTCATCACTGAAGCAGACCTAGAATGAACTCAACATGGCTCAGGAAAATTTGTGGAAGAGGGGGTAGGAAGATTGTTAGAGCCACACGTTGGGTCATTATGCACAGAGACATTGCCTGTTACCCATAACTGATGGCTACCTCACAATGCATGACCCACAGTCCCCAACGAGGAGGGTCCCTGCGGAGGGGGGAGGACAGGGAGGAGGCTAACGATGGTACCAACATGGCTGTATACACACCGTGTACACAGCTAATTAAAAAAAAAAAAACATGGAGACATGCCAAGTATCTATAACAATATAAGTGAAAAACCTGTTTTGGATGCCCTGGAGTTCTCACGTCCCACAGAACCATGCAGCACTTACTAACCTGCAGGATTCTGTTGGCTGTTATGACCGGAGCTTCGGCATTTACAGATTCAACGGTCACAAAGAGAGTTCGGGGCAGACTCTGTTTCCCCAGCTCTGAGCAGTTTGCCGCGATGGTGAGACTGTCCAGCAGCTCCTCGCTGTCACCGTGGACGTAGTGGAATCAGCTTGCTTTCCACCTATGACCAGAAGCAACAAGACCACCAGCTGGATAAAACACGGTTCAAAAGCTACGAATAGGGCTGGAGAGATGGCTTAGTCATTAAGGCGCTTGCCTGTGAAGCCTACGGACCCAGGTTCGATTCCCTAATGCCCACATGAGCAAGATGCATAAAGTGGCGCATGTGTCTATGTAGTCTCAGAGTGGCCTCCAGCTCGCGGCAATCCTCCTGCCTCTGCCTCCTGAGTGCTGCGGTTAAAGGTGTGCGCCACCATGCCCAGCTCTTTACATGTTTATTATGTTTATTGTCTTTCCCTACCTTCCTCGTGCCTCACCTAGGAAAAAAAAAAATTCCAGAAGGAATAGAAACTATTGCCTGTGACCTACTACCTACATCTAGCAGCCCTAACCCTCACCAGAGAGTGACAAGCTACTTCTTGAATGAATGAAGGCCAAATATGGGCAGTGACTCCCCATCCAATCCTTAAAGGCTATATCCACAAGTTCCTAGGGACTCATGGCACTTTAAGTCAAAGTGACAATGTCTCCTAACCTGGAGACTTCAGAGTTCAGTCAGAAAGAGACAGTGTGGGGCTGGAGAGGTGGCTAAATGGTTAAGGCACTTGACTGCATAGACTAATGACCTAGGTTCGATTCCCCACTACTCACATAAAGCCAGATGCACAAAGTGGTGCATGCACCTGGACTTTGTTTACGGCAGCTGGAGGCCCTGACACACCCATCTTTCTGTCTTCTATCTTTCTCTGCTTTGCAAACAAATAAATAAAAAGTGGGGTTTTTATTTTTATTTATTTTTTTATTTTAGAGAGAGCGAGAGAAAGAGACAGAGGGAGAAAGAATTGGTGCACCAGGGCCTCAGCCATCTCTCCAGCCCTAAAAAAAAAGTTTGTTTGTTTGTTTTTTTAAAATAAAGAAAAGGAAAGACAGAGACAGAGTGAAGCAGTCAATTTGGCAAGCAGTGACCTGTGACCTCTGTCAGTCTGCTTGCTCGGGCATGGCGGTGCATGCCTTTAATCCCAGCACTTGGGAGGCAAGGTAGGCGGATCACTGTGAGTTCAGAGTGAATTCCAGGTTAGTCCTGAGCTAGAGCAAGATCCTACTTCAAAAACCTTAAAAAGGCTACTAGAGTCTTGTGACAGGTTGACCTAGAGAGATAGCTCGAAAGTTCCCATCATCCCCAAAAGTCCGTGGATCTTAAAGAGTCACCATGCCCCACCCCCAACCCACCTTTTGGTACAACACACTCAAATCCATTAAATGACACCCATTACCTGTTTCCTGGCAAATTTCATTAGCTTCGCTCCTGGAAAATCAGAGCTTTCAACATGACCGTGCTTTGGCGACTCGAGTAAGACAAACTCACAGTCAAGACGGTCAAAATGTCTGCTGGGAATTCTGAGGTCGTCTTCCAGAAGTGCTACGGAGCCGCCTTCCTGAACTGTGACATTCTTCACTTCGAGAGGAATCCACTGGGGGACGAGATCCAACAGCACTTCCACTCTACTCACAACTTGGGAGTCCTTTGTCACGTGGAGGGAAAACCGGTCCCCGGGTTGGCCCGGAGCAGTTGGCACATACAGGACGCTGCCAGTATCCACGTCCTGCAGTGTGAAACTCACAAGAGGCTTCTCCTCCGCACCCAAGCTGCCTTTCCCGGGCGTCGACTTTCGCAGATGGCCGTGCACTGGCGGGGTTCGGACTACGAACACTGCCCCGGGAGGAAGACTGTCTTCATTCCCGGCCTTTGGTTCACGCACACAACACAGACACACACACGTGAGACAGTAAATTAATAAACGCTGCAGGTAAGACTATGAACCAAATTGTTTTCTAGTCCTCTCCGCGAGTGGCTCAAGTGTTAATACGCAGTTTAAGGCTGAGTCTGATCTAATGTTTATGCCAATAATTTTGGACATCACCTCTGGTCAATAGCACCCGAGTAGCTATGAGTACATTAACAAGGCACTATACACACACACTGTAGCAAAAAAGCCCCAAGAGCCAGGCGTGGTGGCGCACGCCTTTAATCCCGGCACCCGGGGAGACAGAGGTAGGGAGGACCGCCATGAGTTCGAGGCCACCCTGAGACTACATAGTGAATTCCAGGTCAGCCTGGGCTAGAGTGAAACCCTACCTCGAAAAACAAAAACAAAAAGGTTATAAGGGGCTGAAGAGATGGCTTAGCGGTTAAGGGGCATGCCTGTGAAGCCTAAGGACCCGGGTTCAATTCTCCAGGCCCCACGTAAGCCAGATGCACATGGTGGCGCATGTATCTGCAGTGGCTGGAAGCCCTGGCATGCCCATTCTCTCTCTCTCTCTTCTCCTCCATCTCTCTCTGACTCAATAAATAAATAAAAATAAAATCTTTAAAAAAAAAAAAAGGTTATAAGGAAAAAGAACAAAAGATCTGGAATGGCAGAGGAAAGAAATGTTGAATCACTAAAATTATATGGCTTTAGAGGAAAAGGTTTTTTCCTCTTTATTTTCACTGACACTATATTTTCTGTACATTTTTAAATGTATTGATTCAGCAAAATCCATTTCAAAATTATGCAGGCAACTGGTTTACAGTCACTAGAGCGAACATGCCCCCTTGTGGTGAAACGTACGAATTGGAAAAAAAAACTGGTATTCCCTCTGCTTCATTAGTCAAAACTCATTATTTAGTAAACTGATTCTAGTTTAAACTCGCTCTAGTTGATATTATTGGTTTCACTTAGTAAACATTTTGGGGTCCTGAAGGTGCATACGGAATAGCCTGTGTCTGTGGCCAACTGTCATTAAATACAGCTTTTGCATTCGACCGCCTCTGGGGTTCCCATGAAAAGAATTGCCTGCCAGGGCTGGAGATGTGGCTCAGAGGTTAAGGCGCTTGCCTGCAAAGCCTACAGATCTAGGTTCGATTCTCTAGTGCCCAAGTAAAGCCAGATGCACAGTGGCACCTGCATTTGGAGTTCATTCGCAGTGGCTGGACGCCATGGTGTGCCCATTCTCTCCCTCTCTCTCTCTCTTTCTCTCTCAAATAAAGAAAGAAAGAAAAATAAAATATTATTTTAAAAATATAAAAAGAATTGCCCCGCCAAACTGTGATCCGCAAGGCTGTGCCTCCTGGAAGCTTTCTTTGGACTTCTACTTGCAAGTTGGCTGTGGCCTCAACCTTGTATTGCTCTGGTCTAAGCCAGTTTCTGCTGTCCGTTCATAAACTAAACAAGGCCACGTCCATTAGCAAAGCAGTAGACTGTGTCACGCACTACCCTCTGCTGTTTTGTGAATCCTTACGTTTGAGTTTCTGTTTCTTCACATGGATGTAACCCAGGAAATACTGCTAGCGTTTCTACTAGCAATAGCTATCATCAAAGATCTTTTAATTTGCCACAAGGTAAATATCCTTTCCTCATCCCCAGCTCATATTACACTAAACTTAGACATGCATGTGAATGCATGTGTGAACAGAGCTTTAAAACACAGGTGGAGCATTACATAGATTGCATTTCCAAGTATAGGAAAACTGGTAGCATTGGACTCACGAAACCGTCCAACTTTCCCTCTCAGTGGCATATATACAAATCACACACTTCACAGGGATGGAGCTTAGTGGCTAAAGCGCTTGCCTGCAGTGCCAAAAATACCAGGTTCGAGTTCCCAGGACCCACGTAAGCCAGATGCACAGGGTGACTCATGCATCTGGAGTTTGTTTGCAGTGGCTGAAGGCCCTGGCGTGCCCATTCTATCTATCTGCCTCTTCCTCTCTCTCCAACGAATAAAATAAATATTTCTTGGGCTGGAGAGATGGCTTAGCGGGTTAAGCGCTTGCCTGTGAAGCCTAAAGACCCCGGTTCGAGGCTCGATTCCCCAGGACCCACGTTAGCCAGATGCACAAGGAGGCGCACGCGTCTGGAGTTCGTTTGCAGTGGCTGGATGCCCTGGCGCGCCCATTCTCTCTCTCTCTCTCTCTCTCTAACTGCCTCTTTCTCTGTCTGTCACTCTCAAATAAATAAACAAAAATAAGTAAATAAATAAATAAATAAATATTTCTTTTCAAAAATCATACACATTGCATACAAATATTAAAATCACTTCCAAGAGATAAATCAACACAGAAAACAGGTCTCAGTAGTAAACAGAGGGATTATTCACTCCTGTGATTCTGAGAGGAAGGGTGCTCTGTGCCCACCTACCTGGAGCCTTCGTCTATCTAATCTCACTGGTTTTCCTTCTTCAACCACAAGGGTCTTGCTGTGCAAAGTCTCCACGTGATGCCGGAGACTCTCCAGGGACACGTGAACCCAGACCGCCACGTCTAAGTACACATCTTTAACTTTCACTGTCAGGTTAAAGGCATCAGAGCTGTCATTGCCAAGGTGTCTGTAACTCACATGACCCTGCTTCAGGTCATGCTGGGAAAACGAGGGAGACGCAGAATTGTTGACCAAGACTTGGCCATGCTTTGGGGGTCGTACGACGTGGAACTCGACGTCCCGGTCTGTTCTGACGTCTTGGTTCGTGGTGACGCTCAGGTTGGCCGTCGTGAGGGGACTGTCCTCCCCTCTGTGCACCAGCAGCCCCGTGTTGTTGACTATGTGGACGTAAGGCTCTGACACGCTGACCTCGAGAAGGGAGGACACGTGATGGACACCGTCTGTGACAAGCAGCAGGAATCGGGCAGAGTCTGCGCCCTGGTGCCTGAAGAGCACGTGCCCTTGCCGCATGTCCTCTTGCCTGAACTGGTAGAGTTTCTGGGTGGGATCACCGGTTTTCACCAAATCTCCATTTGGGATGCCCCTCCGGGTATAGAGCAACTGGCCGTCATCAAAATCTACGTCGGGGTCATGGTGACGCAGATCTTCCAGGGTCAGTAAGCGCTGACCACCCCGTACGACATGGAAGATCTTGTCCACCACACGCACTGGCCTCTCGTCATTCTGTAACCCAACAGAAATGGTGACTTTGATTTCTGTAGACAAAGACTCCCAGTCAAGACCTGGGGCCACTCCA
The DNA here is from genome assembly GCA_036346955.1 of Dipus sagitta. Taxonomy (NCBI): domain Eukaryota; kingdom Metazoa; phylum Chordata; class Mammalia; order Rodentia; family Dipodidae; genus Dipus; species Dipus sagitta. Next base: position 20,098,019 of record CM070792.1, read on the forward strand.
TCTTGGCCTGGTCCTGTGGCAGTAGCCACAACAGAGAATTCATCACTGAGGGTCTCAGAGTCGTCGTGAATATACATGAGCAGTCCCCCCGCTATGTCTTGGTTTGTAAACGTGGTGATGCCAGGGTGACTTTCCAGAGACCCCAAGGAGCTCACGAAAGTCAGCTTCCCGTGTTGAGGACGGTCGGTGACTTTATATTGGAAGGTCTGATTGTCCAAGGTTTCCACAAATAATTCTGACCTGGTAATTAGTTTCCCTTCTCCTTCTTTCACACGTACTCCCGTGTTCGTTAAAATAACGTGTGTCTCAGCTGCTCGAAGACTTACTCTGAAGGTATAATCTTCTGACTCTATGTGTCTTACGACAATCACAAACCTGAAACTATCCAGTGAGTCTTGCCTTGGCCTCTTGTGAGGCTCGTACATTATCACGGAGTCCGTGACGTTTTTTTGACTGAAAACTGAGCCTTTTCTTAGGACCCGATCGCCAAGGTGCAACCTCCCTTTCTTAGGTAAGGTCAGTAGCTTAAAGTAGAGCTCCCCTTCGGCTGTTTCCACGCCCTCCGTGGCTGCCCGCAGCTGACCGGAGTTCAACACTTTCTTGTTTCCGTCACTAATCTGCAGGGGGACGTTTTTCTGAAGTGTAAATGTCAGCGGCTGCACGGTCACAGGAAACAGCAGCTCGCTGCTGACCGCGCCCTGCCACGCGGACACTGAACTGAAAGTGATCCGCAACGCTTTCCCGACGCGTTTCTCTGAGCGTACTGTAATAGCGGACCCGACGCTGGTCAACAGAATGCTGAGGAAAGGTATGAACTTGCTGCCATTCCCCATTTGATCCCCGATGCTGAATTTGGCCAAACTGAGGTGGACGGGTGATATCATAGTGGGCATCCGTGCCGTGTTGTTCACCGTTCACCTCCACCGACAAATTACTCCGTGTGATCAGGACGGCACCTCCTAGTGGCACAACCACACCGGTCCTGTTGACCACTTCAAAATCCCGAGGAACAGCCATGACACGTAACACTACAGTGTTGCTAACCAGCTCCCCATCGCTTGCTCTCAGAACCATCCGTGAGTTTCGATGGCCCCTGTGCACATAGAAGATGTGGCCGTCTCTCAAATCCTCCTGCGGAAAACCACCGATGGGTCTCCCGGGGTCGTTGGCATTTTCTAAGAACCCGGCGTTGGAATGGAAGTCACTAAGAATGGAAATCCTAAGACTCGGTGAGTCGGTGTCGGGGTCCGACACCTGTATCAGATCCGGGGTCAAGCGTTTCTTGGAGTTCTCGAACAGGAGAAGTAAGTTTCCTTCTGGGAGCTTAAGGTATGGGGCGTCATTCACTGGGATGACGATAATGTTAAACACCCAGGGAACCCGGCCCCGTAGCAACGACGGCATCTCCTCGCTGTCGGAGAAAAGCGAAAACGTAAAGCGATCGGTGGGTTCTTCTGAACCATCGTGGACATACCATACTTTGCCCTGCCTCACATCTAACATGGTGAAAACCTTCTCTGCTTCCTGCTCAGGAGAAGAACCCACTTGAAGGGATCCATGAGCTGGGGCTTCCTCTATTTTAAATAGTATCTGAGAATAACCGACGCCCAAATCCGTAAGGGGCACGTTGAATTCCATATGTCTTTGCTCCAGTAAGGCTCGCCCACCTTCTTGGACTTCCAAGTCACTCAAAACCAAAAAGCTGCTGCTTTCACCTTGAAAAGAAGAAGAATTGCCAGACGGGGGAGCTGGGGTGGAAGGAGATAGCGCGGACCGGAGCAAGTGCCCTACCGTTAAGGAAGGATTTGCGTGGCTGATACTTTCCGTTTTACACCCAGCCGAAATGTCCCTGGAGACAAGGGCGTCCCGTAATGCTTTGTTGCCTGAGTTCGCCTGCAGACCTGCCAAGCAGCCTTTCAAAGAGACCCCGCGGGCCGGTTTCCCAGCCAGAGAGGCGAGGTCTAACCTCTTCACTTGTTCCCAAGTGCCCCGATCCAGGCCGCCCACAAAGAGGGGGCCTTCAGACACAAACAGCTTGCTGTGTGCGGGCAGGGGGGTCCTGACCCCTTGCTCGTCCACCATGAGGTCCAGGTACCTTCCTGTGACTCTGAGTTGAATGACGTGCCACTCACCGTCGCTCACTGAGCCAAGAGAAGAAAGCTGAGTTCTGGTCTCGCCCCTCCCAATGTAAGCGCTCAACAGACCTTCATGTACCCCCAAGGCGACAAAATCTCCCTCTCGGCCTGACTGAAATAAAAGCAAGGCTTGCCGGCTCCCGGTTTGCACGGCGAATCTCAACGTCCCTTCCCCTTGTACCTCCCATTCTGGAAAGGTGACATAGGATCTAGAGCTAAAAAAACTGATGGCTTCATTCTCCCCAGCAAAAAACTCATCGTTGCATCCTAGAGAGACCTCATACACCTTCTTAAAACCAGGGTACGACCTAAGGGACGCTAGGATCTCCCTCTGGTTAAAGACCACGTCCTCCATACAGCCCCGGAAGCTGGGAATCCTTTTGTCCAAGTAAGGCACATCCAGTCCCCCGTGGCCACCTACGTAGACGCCATGGTGAAAGGTAAAATTATTCATGCCCCCAGGAACTTGGGCAGTTGCCTCATGATGTTTGTCAATAACCAAGACAATCTTATTCTTCACATAGGACAATTCCACCAAATGCCAAACCAAGTCGTCCATCCGGAGGCTTTGGTCAGAAAGAAGCAATGGTTCTCCTGGACCCAAATTGACTTTCACCTGAAAGAGAAAAAAAATAAAAAAAAAACTTAAAAACCAACTAATGAACCTCATCAATGCGCTCAGCTCATATTGTTTCATTTTTTTAAAAAAATGGAATTGCTACAGCTTGACCCCAAAATTCACATTGAAGCTTTAATCTTTTTTAATTATTAAATTATCATATTTATTGAGGGAAGTACGGAGCCAAGGTATAGCACCCATGTGGCTAAAGATCCCACGTGGAGGGCCTGGGGGGGGGGGAGCACGGGGGCTGGAGAGATGGCTTAGCGGTTAAGTGCTTGTTTGTGAAGCCTAAGGACCCTGGTTCGAGGCTAGATTCCCCAGGACCCATGTTAACCAGGTGCACAAGGGGGCGCACACATCTGGAGTTCATGTGCAGTGGCTGGAGGCCCTGGAACGCCTATTCACTCTATCTATCTGCCTCTTTCTCTCTCTGTCTGTCGCTCTCAAATAAATAAAAATGAACAAAAAAAAGTTTTTTTTTAAAGCATGGGAAGAAAAGAGAAAAGAAAGTTCAAGGGGCTCCTGCCATGTGGGGGGCTGGAGGGGATAAAGGGGCCCATGTGGCGAGTCAGGGCCGGGGACCCTTCTGGCTGGAAGGAAAAACCCACCCACAGCTGAAGTTCCCAAGTGGTTAGAGATGAAGCTTAAATCTTTAACAACGCAGGGCTGAGAGGTGGAAAAGCCTTAAAGAAGCGATTGGGTTGTTAAGAGAGATGAGTGATCTCCCCCCAACGGGAGCGAGTTCTCTCACAGAAATGGATTAGCGATGGCAAGAGAGCATTTTTCTGAACCAAATTTGCTTCTCTGTTGCTCCCCGTCCGCGTGCTTTTTCTTCTATGAAGTCCTCAGAAGTCAAGCAGATGCCGGCACCAAGTACTTAGGCACCCAGTACCAGGGGCATCTTTGCTGTATAAATTACCCAGCCTGGAGTACTTTGTTACAGTGCGAGAGAGAGGGAGGCAAATTTAAACCTGAAAACTCTTTCTACACTTACAAGTTACATATTGAAGTCAGAAAATTTTAGGGTCAGAAGCCGGGCGTGGGGGCGCACGCCTTTAATCCCAGCACTCAGGAGGCAGAGGTAGGAGGATTGCCGTGAGTTCGAGGCCACCCTGAGACTACATAGTGAATTCCAGGTCAGCCTGGGCTTGGGTGAGACGCTAACTCTAAAAACCAAGAAAAAAAAAAAAAAGAAAATTTTAGAGTCAGAATATTTAAAACATGGGCTGGAGAGAGAGCTTAGCAGTTAAGGCACTTGACTGCAAAGCCTAATGATCCAGGTTCGATTCCCCAATTACCCATGTAAAGCCAGATGGACAAGGTGGTGCATGCATCTGAAATTCATTTGCAGTGACTAGAAGCCCTGGTGCACCCATCCTCTCTCTCTCTCTCTCTCTCTCTCTCTATCCCCTTGCAAATCAATAAATAAATAAGTAAACTTTTAAAAAAATATAACGCATATGGCTGGAGTGATGGTTTAGCCATTAAGGCACTTGCCTACAAAACCTAAGGACCAAGATTCCATTCCCCAGGACCCATGTAAGCCAGATGCACAAGGTGGCGCATGTGTCTGGATTTCGTTTGCAGTGTCTGAAAGCCCTGGTATGCCCATTCTCTTTCTCTCTCTCTCTCTCTCTCTCTGCCTCTCTCTCTCTCTCTCAAATAAATAAATAAATAAAATATTTTTAAATATATTTTTTGACAACTTCCATAATTGTAAACAATATCTCATGGTAATTCCCTCCCTCCCCCCAACTTTCTTCTTTGAAACTCCACTCTCCATCATATGCCCTCCCCCTCTCAATCAGTTTCTCTTTTATTTTAATTTTTTTTTAAAAAAAGAACATTTAAGACATGCTAGCAAAATGGGAGAAGATCCCACCTCATATAAATGACACGTCACTTTAATCCAGTGAGAAATAGTAACCAATACATATCGCTGTTTTTTTCTCTTTCTCTCTTGCTTTGTTTTCTGTCAACTGAACGCTTATATAGTTTAAAGATTTTAAAGAAATGGTACCTGTAAGATTCCTGATAGAAGTTCTATTATGCAATAGTCAAGTTTCCCAGCTGCGAGAAAAAGTAACCCATGTGACTTGCTAGTTTGAAATTTTAATTGAAGAGATAGCTCGGAGGAAACTTCAATGATGTTGAGTTCCACATAGCTTTCACCATAAAAAGATGCTATGGGGAGAAAAAGTGGACGTCAGTAAATTTATTACACCATTTACTATTTCACTTTATGTTATTTTCCCCTTTCATAGACTGACCCTACCTTTCCAGAGGCCACGCTGGCTTTCTGGAGCGACCCACAGACACAGCATGGATGTACAAGACTCAGGGTTTTCCCATCTAACTTCAGGACAGCTCTGACGGCTCGTGTCTTCATCGTAACCTTCCAGGGGAGCAACCTAAGGCTTTCGCTAAACATAATCTGTGAGTCAAATTCTCCATCTATCCAGCTTTTCACAGGGATTAATCATAAACTCTCTAATAAACCTGTGTGCTAAAATGCATCTCAGATTTGGCTTCCCCAGTACTGGAAGTAACCTGAAAAGGCAGACACTATAGTGGGATTTGCACACGAACCAAACCCAGTTGAAATGGCCATTAGGACGCCACCACTGGCCACAGGTAGATAGCATGAGACCCTGGTAGTGAGTGCTAAAATTGTACTGTTGATGAACTGCTATGAAATGGGAGTGCCAGGGGACGCATTGGCACAGGTACGAAATACCAAGCTCTTGGGCTGGAGAGATGGCTCAGTAGTTAAGGCGCTTGCCTGCGAAGCCTAAGGACCCATGTTCGACTCTCCAGATCCCACGTAAGCCAGACGCACAAAGGTGAGGCACGCGCAAGGCCGCACATGCCCACTAGGTGGCGCAAGCGTCTGGAGTTCGATTTCAGTGGCTGAAGCCCTGGTGCACAAATTCTCTCTCTCTCTCTCTCTAAAATAAAAAATAACAATAAAGGGAAAAAGAAATGCCAAGCTCTGAAAAATACAAGGCAAATGCAGCTACGGGGACAGCAGAATTTGGTGCCTACTGACAAGCCTCAATGAAATTTTGGAAAAGGATAAAGTGGAAGTGGTGTGTTAATAATGACAAGCTAAGTTTCTAGAGTCGACCATGGTAAAATACACACTGCTGCTCGCCGCCCACAGCAAGAGGTCAGAAGGAGGCTAACACGCACACCAAGAATTAATCAGCAGGCCATCCAAGCCCCAGATAAAACGTCACCAAAACGGGCTTGGCCTGACAAATTCAAAGCCCAGGATGGAAAAACGCAGGGCCACGCCACCATATGAGACTGGAACATCTGGTTCAAACCTCCTGACTCCCCAAGACCCACTTGAGCCCCCTGTGGCCTATGTTACTATGAAGGCCAGCACCTCCCCCTCAGAGAAAATACAGAAACGCCTCTCCACAAGACAGCCCGGGACCTAAGACCCCATCTCTCCCCTCGCAGCTAGATCAAAAGTAAAGGTTAAGCCGGGCGTGGTGGCACACACCTTTAATCCCAGCACTCAGGAGGCAGAGGTAGGAGGATCGCCGTGAGTTCGAGGCCACCCTGAGACTACATAGTGAATTCCAGGTCGGCCTGGGTTAGAGTGAGACCCTACCTCGAAAAACCAAAGGAAAAAAAAAACTAAAGGTTAAGTTGCAAGGCAACTTGTGTGGGCACAAGTCTGGCTCAAAATGGGAGGAAGAACTAAGCCCCAAAGGAGTTTCAGAACCTTCTTACAAGGTACTAGTATCCGGAGCACAGCGGTGGGACTGATGGGATCTAACCAAGGGGCAGGAGCTTCAAGGAAGAATCTCTAGATTCGGGAGCACTCTCTGGGGAGATAAGGTGTCACACCCCGGCAAAGACTTCTGGAAATAGCATGAATTCAGTGCTAACGTGGCTCCTGGGGAACACAGAACTAGCAGTGGCCCAATCTCTGTGAGACAGACTCGGAACATGGCAGAAGAGATTAAAGGCATGGAACGGGCACACCCTGAACTGAACAGGAGGACCAGAAGGCAAGAGCAAGTCAGACAAGGTGTTTCCACAGTGATCTCTCCTTGTGCGAGCCTTTCCCTCAGTTCATGCATGTGGCTACTTGAGAGACCCTTGATCACCAGATGATGACAGAGAAACCCAGTGGCACAATAGTCCCCAGATATCGTAACTACACTTCTCTCATCCAGTTACAATGGCCACTAAGATGGAGGGAGGAGAGACTGTTTCAGAACAGCCAGATCCTCCTTGCCCTTCTGAGCCCTGACCCTCGAGATTAGAAAGGAGGGGCTAGGAAGATGACACAGTGGTTAAAGGTGCTTGCTTGCAAAGTCTGCCAGCCCAGGTTCGATTCCCCAACCATCCATGTAAAGCTTGACAGGTGTTCTTTGGCAAATGTAAGGGACCCTGGTGTGTAACATGCACACGTGCAAATAAATAAAATTTAAAACATTAGAATGTCTAGCTAAGGTCAAACTTACTGTCTAGCTGATTTTTATTCTCTTTGTCTTCACATTACTGAACCCCATCATCCCGTTTTTCTGATAGGCTTTGAGGATGTATTGTTAACTATTCACAACCAGAAAATGTTTTCTTTTCTTTTTTTTTTGTTTTTTTTTTGTTTTTGTTTTTGTTTTGAGGTAGGGTCTCACTCAAGCTCAGGCTGACCTGGAATTCACTATGGAGTCTCAGGGTGGCCTCGAACTCATGGCGATCCTCCTACCTCTGCCTCCCAAGTGCTGGGATTAAAGGCGTGCGCCACCACACCCGGCCAGAAAATGTTTTCTAAATCACAAGATCTACTGCTGAGAATGACTAATCAGCAAGCATAAACAAGATCCCTACATCTTCCCACATTCCGCCTCTCTGGCACTAGATGACTTCCAGTCCCAGCAGGTGGCCAAAAATTTCCATTGCCTTGGGAGACAAACAAGGAAGTGGGTTTAAAACCTTTGGTTTAGGGGCTGGAGGGGTGACTTAGCGGTTATGGCATTTGCTTGCAAAGCCAAAGGACCTCGGTTTGATTCCCCAGGAATCCACGTAAGCCAGATGCACAAGGGGGCGCATGTGTCTGGAGGTCGTTTGCAGTGGCTGGAGGCCCTGACATGCCCATTCTCTCTCTCTCTCTCTCTCCCTCTCTCTCTGTCTGCCTCTTTCCCTCTCTCGCTCTCTCAAATAAATAAATAATTAAAAAAAAAAAACCCTTTGGTTTAACAGCCCCAGGTCACCTCATGTCCTCACATTACCTCCAAGCTGACCGACCCCTATCATCTTCAGCCCCTAAAGCAGGTCTCAAGATAACAATGAAGAAGAAACAGGAAAGCAGATGGAATCCATTCCCGGAAAAAGAGAGGGAAGAGCCTGCCTATGACAAAGGAAGGGTTGTGATTTCAGGTCAGTGGGACAGAAACCAAAGATGCTGCCTGGTTCCATGTGTTGAAACAAGAGATAAAACACTGTGTGCAAGCCAGCATTTGGTAGTGAGGGAGCCGAGGGCAAGCCAGTGCTTGGGAGTAAGGGAGCTAAAACAGTTTTCCTAGAAGGCAAATACACTGGCCTGCCATTTCTCCCACGAGGTGATTTGTCTTCCTCATATTCACCTCAAAATTGGTTCTCATTCTTTCTCTCTCTCTAGTTCAGCATGAGCCCAGGATTGCCCAGCACCCTAAGGCAGAGCTCATCCAATCACTATCACAGGAGAGTACCCGAAAAGAAGAGCACCCCCTAGTGGCACTAGGAAGCTAATCATTTAGGAGCTGGTTTGGGAAGAGCTAGGGAGTGAGTGAGTGAGGGAGCAATCTAAACAAAAAGTTCCTTTCAGGGATGGAGAGATGGCTTAGCGGTTAAGGCGCTTGCCTGCCAAGCCTAAGGACCCATGTTCAACTCTCCAGATCCCACGTAAGCCAGACTCACAAAAGTGAGGCAAGTGCAAGGTTGCACATGCCCACTAGGTGGCACAAGTGTCTGGATATCTAGTGCAGCAGCTGAGACCTTGCCGGGCCAATTCTTCCTCTCTTCGCTCTCTCCAAAATAAGGGGGGGGGGGCTGGAGAGATGGCTTAGCGGTTAAGTGCTTGCCTGTGAAGCCTAAGGACCCTGGTTCGAGGCTTGATTCCCCAGGACCCACGTTAGCCAGATGCACAAGGGGGCACACGCATCTGAAGTTCGCTTGCAGTGGCTGGAAGCCCTGGCACACCCATTCTCTCTCTCTCTCTCTCTCTCTCTTTCTCTCTGTCGCTCTCAAATAAATAAATAAAAATAAAATAAGGGGGGAAAAGGTCCTTCCAGGTGGACATGATGACACACGCCTTTAATCCCAGCACTTGGGAGGCAGAGGTAGGTGGATCACTGTGACTTTGAGACCAGCCTGAGACTACATAGTGAATTCCAGGTCAGCCTGGGATAGAGTAAGACCCTACCTCAAAACAAAAGGGGGGGGGGGTTTGCCTCTTCAAGGCATATTTAAGTGTCCCATACTGTGTGCAGGCTGATCTGTCCACAAATGAGACCAAGGCTTTTCTTTGGAACGCAGGGTTCAAAGGTGACCCAGCCAAGACTGCTGACCAAGCAGTTATAGTCGCCTACTAACTGGAAAATGCAGACTAGGGCAGGCGTAGGCCTCTCGGTCAAGCAACGCGGACGGAGGGGATTCGGGCAAGGCCACGGCTTCTGGGGAGGTGTGGCAACAGCTGAGGAAGCAGTACGAAAGGAGGAAGAAAAACCCAAGACAGGGAACACGGGGACTGATGGCCAGTCTGGCTGAGCGTGGTGTGAGCGGCAGACAGCTGCAGTTGAGGTCCCAGCGCCCAGAAGGGTGATGGGGTCAACATTCAGAGAGAAGGGGCCACCTCCTTGCCCCCGTAGGCCTCCCCTGGCCACTTGAAGCGCCCTCACACACTCGCATGAAAAAAGCAATGGCTGGCTGCTCCTTCCAAGGCCCTTTTTAAAATCTCTACTTTTTAAAATATATATATATCTTTTTTATTTATTTATAAGCAGAGGAGAGAGAGAGAGAGAGAGAATGGGCATGCCAAGGTCTTTAGCCACTGCAAATAAACTCCAGACACATGTGCCACTTGGTGCATCTGGCTTTACGTGGTTACTCGGGAATTGAACCCGGTTCGTGAGGCTTTGCAGGCAAGTGCCTTAACCGCTGAGCCATCTGTCCAGCCCCCCAATATCACGCTCCAGCCAACTACAGCGTAAGGTTTGGGGGAGAAAACTCTTTGCCAATCATGACCATCGTCTAATTCGCAGGGCCCAGGACGGTACCAGGCACACCTTAGAATCAGCAGATCACAGGTCATGAGTTTGGACTCTGTCCAAGCAGAGTTAGAAAGGGATCGATTAAGATTGTAACTTAGGAGATGAGAGAGCTTGAGACACGGGACTCAAGTGGGGGGGGGGGTGTTGCTGAGAAACAAAGAAGTGAGTGGGCTCGTGACCCCTGGGAACGCTGGACTGAAGGGAGAGGCGGGGCCAATCTAGCTCCAGTTCCACGTTTGGGGTTTGGTGGCCCCTTCTTAAGGAAGCTAAAAGGAGGAAAAGGGTCTCATTGTGCCCCTGTCATTGGCAAATACACAAGAAGTCCTCAGGGAAAGTTTGGGGAGAGCATGAACGATTCCCCAGCTGTGCCCCCCGTGGGCAGAGAGCTGTTCGGTGGAAGGCCTAATGAATCTTATTAATGAGGTTGAATATGATTCTGCAATAGAGGAGCAATGAATGGCTTTTGATTTCAGAGGCACATCAGTTCTGCGCTTGAGAAAAACAGTTCTAGGGCTGGAGCGATGGCCCAGCAGTTAAAAGCGCTCGTAGACAGCTCCACATTGCTGGGACGAACGTCCAAACCAGGCACAGTTTATGGGAGGGAATTTATTTCACGTTTACAGATCCACGCGGGAGCTCCATCTACAGCAGAGGAAGCTGGCGCCCATTCATAAATCCAAGCAGAGGAACCACCAGCGGCCAGAGAACACCAGAAAAAAAAAAAGCAGCACACAGCAGGGAGCACCCCCCCGCCCCCGAGCTCAGATTGCCCTCCACACCTTTGGGCTGGAATTCAGATCCACCCCCAAACACATCTTTGAGCTGGACCCCAGGATCCACCCCACCCCCCAGGGACACCTTCTCCAGTCATCTCAGACCCAAGTTACAAGCTTTAATAAAACACCTGAGTCTATGGGAGACATACATTCAAACTACCAGAACACTTGATTGAAAAGCCTAGTGTGGTCCAGGTCTAATTCTCCAGGACCCAAGTAAAGCCAGATACACAAAGTAGCACATGCATCTGGAGTTCCTTTGCAGTGGCAGGTGGCCCTGATGTGCCCATGCCCCACCTCTGTCTGCCGCTCTCAAAAATAAAAATATTTTTAAAAAAGAAGAAAGGAGGGGCTGGAGAGATGGCTTAGCGGTTACACTCTTGCCTGTGAAGCCTAAAGACCCCAGTTCAAGGCTCAATTCCCCAGGACCCATGTAAGCCAGATGCACAAGGGGGCGCACGCGTCTGGAGTTTGTTTGCAGTGGCTGGAGGCCCTGGTACACCCATTCTCTTTCTTTCTGCCTCTTTCTCTCTCTGTCTGTCATTCATAAATAATAAATAAAAAATAAATCTATCAAAGGAAAAACAGACCTGGTGGCTATATGAGGGGGAAAATAGATGGGTTAGCAACTAACTAGGAAAGAATTTTATTTATAATTTTATTTTATTTATTTGAGAGAGAGAGAAAGAGGCAGATAGAGGCAGAAAGAGAATGGGCATGCCAGGGCCTCAAGCCACTGCAAACTCCAGATGCACATGCCACCTTGTGCATCTGGCTTACATGGGTACTGGGGAATCAAACTTGGGTCCTTAGGCTTTGCAGGCAAGTGCCTTAACAGCTAAGCCCTCTCTCCAGCCACAGCATTTTAGTTTTTGAGAGTCTTATTCTCTAGCCCAGGTTGTCCTGAACTCATGTTGTAGATTGGACTGGCCTTGAATTCACAACAGTGTGCTGGCCTCGGCCCCCAGAGTTCTAGGATTGCAGGAGTGAGCCACAGTCAGCTTTAGGGAAGCATTTTGAAAAAATTAAAATTCTGTTTGCCTCAACAGAAAATTAGAATCACTTTCCTGTAATTTTATAACGTGCCTTTCAAAGTATTGATTGATTTTCTTCTAAATGCATTCTATAGACATCATAGGTATAGAACCTTACTTTGAAAAGTCAAACTAGGAAACAAAACTAAAGCCCCCAGCTACACTATTTTTTTATTTTTATTTTATTTTATTTTATTTTTTGGGTTTTTCAAGGTAGGGTCTCACTCTAGCCCAGGCTGACCTGGAATTCACTATGGAGTCTCAGGGTGGCCTCGAACTCACGGCGATCTTCCTACCTCTGCCTCCCGAGTGCTGGGATTAAAGGCGTGCGCCACCACACCTGGCTCTACTGCTACACTATTTTTATTATACAAAGTCCCAAAATGAAATCCCAAGAGGAGGTCCTGCAATTAGAAAATAGCTCTTACTCATGCTGTGTCACTTGAAAGCCACGTTTTGCCTCGTTAATCTATTCTTAAGACTCTCTTGTGTTTCGCTATGGTGTGGACATTGTACAATGTCAAATTGAAACCGAGTAGTTAGTCAAGAAGCAGCTAACTTCATCCAGCACCTCTGAAGGGGAAAGTTTACAAGTAAGAAATAACTGAGCCCAAACATCTGCTATGCTCTGGGAGGGAGGTGCAGCCTCCTTTATGCATTAACAGCTAACCCCACAGGAGTGATTCAAAAATCTCTGCCACAAGACTCTGGTCCATTACATCTAAGTCACAATAGAAAGCCAATGAGTCAAAAGATATTGGCTCCATCAATGCGGAGTGGGAGGCTGGCCAGATGCTCAGTGCCCCGCCGCGGGGGCAGCTCTGGTGCATCAACCCTCTGCTAAACGAGTTGCTGACGCTGTTGAAGGAAGGCAGAGGGCAGCAGACCCAGCAACAATGTGGACATGCACCTCTTGGGTTTCCAAACAAAGCCAAGTTCAGTTGTCTAAAGCCCTGGGCTTTTGGCTCTTACAGACCACAACCTACCAGGCATTCAACTCTCCATTTATTTTCCAAATATTTTTTTAAATATTTTATTACTTTTTTGTTCTTTTGTTTTATGAGGTAGGGTCCCACTCTAGCCCAGGCTGACCTGGAATTCACTATGGAGTCTCAGGGTGGCCTTGAACTCATGGTGATCCTACTACCTCTGCCTCCCAAGTGCTGGGATTAAAGGCGTGCGCCACCATGCCCAGCTTTAAATATTTTATTTTATTTTTATTTATTTGAGAGAGAGATACAGAAATAGGGAGAGAGAGAGAGAGAATGGGTGTGCCAGGGTCTCCAGCCACTGCAAACGAACTCCAGACACGTGCGCCCCCTTGTGCATCTGGCTAACGTGGGTCCTGGGGAGTCGAACCTGGGTCTTTTATCTTTGCAGGCAAGCGCCTTAATTGCTAAGCCATCTCTCCAGCCTCCAAATATTTTTTTTAAATATTTTCTTTTCATTTATTTATTTATAAGACAGCGAGGGAGATGCAGAGAGAATGGGAGCGCCAGGGTCTCCAGCCACTACAAACAAACTCCAGACGCATGCGCCACCGTGCGCAGCACCTGGCTTACGTGGGTCCTGGGGAATTGAACCTGGGTCAAGCGCCTTCACTTCACCGCGAGACCATCGCTCCGGCCGGCCCTACTTTCCAAATATTAACCACCATGCCAATGGCTCTGGGCTAGCTCTTCAGGTTACAAAAACAAAACCAGATTACCCTGCCCTTACCTCCTCTCACTGGAAGCTTCCTGTGCCCGGCACAACTCAAGAGGTGCTATTCCTATAGCCACTGATGCAAACAGTGTTCCCCTGATGTGAAGCCGCCCCGTGGCATGGCCAGCTGTGGGTGCGCTGCCAGCTCCCTCCTCTGTGCCCTGGAGCCCGTGACCCTCCCGGAATGCTCCATGCGTGTCTCCGGTGGGTTTCAGCATTACGCCCCTGCTAGGGTGGGAGTTCTCTCCCCAAAGCTGTAGGTCTGAAGTTGACAGCTCCTCCCGCCCCTCATTCTTTCCTGATGGTATCTGTCATCTATGGTCCCTGCCAGAGCTCTATGGCCCTGACACCGTCTTTTACGGAAGCACAGACTCCGCCCTGGGCAAGTTTCCTGTTGCTGTTGTAACAAATTACTGCAAATTTTGGAGCAGTGAGACAGCACAGATGCATTTATCATTTGTTTTCTAATGTATAATTTTATTTTATTTTATTTTTTCAAGGTAGTGTCTCGCTCTAGCCCACGTTGACCTGGAATTCACTCTGCAGTCTCAGGGTGGCCTCGAACTCGCAGCGATGCTCCTGCCTCTGCCTCCCGAGTGCTGGGATTAAAGGCGTGCGCCACCACGCCCGGCTTTAATGTATAATTTTATTACTGACAACTTCTATACTCACGGGCAATAAACCATGATAATTTGTATTATCTCTCAAGTTCTGGGGGTGAGAAGTATGAGATATGTCTCAATGAGTCTAACCCCCTGAGCTCACAAGCCAGTCCGGTCTCATTTTGCACATTTCGTCTGGTAACAAGGCTCATACTAACCGGATGTCTGTTCTGTAGAAAGGACATCACCAACATGGCCCAGCCTTCTCTTTTTTGCCCTGTGACCTGGGGCCTGAACATGTGTGTACGTGTGTTTCTGTCCTTCCCAGCCTGGATGGTAAGGGGGGAGTGGTTACCCTGACCTGGTATTTTTCCGTTTGCCTTCTATCGGTATCCTGCATGCTTTGGGGCACGCCCTTTCACTGTGATTACAGGTAGGATTTAGGATTTATCTTTCTTTCTTTCTTTCTTTTTTTAAAAATTATTTATTTAGTTATTTGTAAGCAGAGAGAGATAGAGAGAAGAGACAGACAGAATGGGCACGCCGGGGCCTCTAGCCACTGCAGACGAACTCCAGATGCACGTGCCCCTTTTGCGTCTGGCTTACGTGGGTCCTGGGGAATTGAACCTGTGTCCTTTGGCTTCGCAGGCAAATGCCTTAAGTGCTAAGCCATCCCTCCAGCCCTAGGATTTATCTTTCATCTCTGAGTTCTTCACTGTTTGTCTTTTGAGGCAGGGTCTTGCTCTAGCCAAAGCTAACCTGGAATTCACTCTATAGTCTCAGGGTGGTCTCGAACTCATGACAGCCCCCCTACCTCTGCCTCCTGAGTGCTGGGATTAAAGGTGTGCGCCACCATGCGCGGCTCCCCACTGTTTCTTAATCCTCTCTGGTCTTTCATCTGAAGGGGATCTTTGGTTTCCTCTGCTTCGCCTTACACGAGTGGGTATGTCTCTCCATCTTCCCTCTCCCTTTCCGGGCAACGAGGAGAGGAGAATTCTCCTCTGGCTGGAGACCACATGTCTCCAGCGTGGCAAAGGGAGGTGAGGAGCTCTGCAAGGGGATGCCAGTTGGGAGGTCACTTAGGGCATCACTCTCAGAAGAGATTAAGGCAGTTCTCAAGAAACCCTGGTTAGCCTTCCACAGAGAACTGGCCCCTCCCTCCGCTCTCCCCGGCTTCCCCCCTGGCGACGTGGGCTCTCACTCTCGCGCGGGCTTCTGCCACGATGCCGTGAGGCCCTCACCAAGACCAAGGCGGTGCCGTTTAAATTTCAACTTCCAAAAGCAGAGCTCAACAAGCCTTTTTTCTCTACAGAGAATCCACTGTGTTACAGTAAGACAGGGTGCTTTAAAAATTCTTCCAAACAAAGCTGGGCGTGGCGTGGTGGCACACGCCTTTAATCCCAGCACTCGGGAGGCAGAGGTAGGAGGATCGCTGTGAGTTCAAAGCCACCCTGAGACTCCATAGTGAATTCCAGGTCAGCCTGAGCTAGACAGAGACCCTACCTCAAAAAACAACAACAACAACAACAAAATTCTTCCAAACAAAGCATACACGAACATACACAGGGCTGGAGAGATGGCTTGGCAGTAAAGGTGTTTGCCTGCAAAGCCAAAGGACCCAGGTTCAACTCTCCAGGACCCACATAAGCCAGATGCGCAAGGGGGCGCACGCATCTGGAGTTCATTTGCAGTGGCTGGAGGCCCTGATGTGCCCATTCTCTCTGTCTGTCTCTCTTCTCTCTCTCTCTCTGCTTGCAAATAAATACTTTTAAAAAAAAAGAAAATATAAAATGACATAAAGGGCAACGATGACCAGGAACAACCAGTTCTGGCTCTTCTCTTCGCGGACGAGCCTTGTTAGAATGCAAAAGCGCCGATGTACAGTGAGGTCTGGCCGGAAGACGAGTTTAGAAACACTAACTGCTGACAACATAGACCCAGTGCCATGTGTGTGAAGTGGCCAGTGACACTGGTATTGATTTACAGAGAGAAATGCATGGAGGGGTGCGTGTGTGTGTGTGTGTGTGTGTGGACATACATGCTAAAATGTTGCTTTTTTTCTTTTTTCTTTTTTCTTTTTTCGAGGCAGGGTCTCACTCCAGCCCAGGCAGACCTGGAATTCACTATGTAGTCTCAGGCTGGTCTCAAACTCACAGTGATCCTCCTACCTTGGCCTCCCAAGTACTGAGATTAAAGGCATACACCACCACACATTGCCTTAAAAAAGCATGTTTTTTTTTAAATATTTTTGTTTATTTATTTATTTATTTGCAAGCAGAGAGAAATAGAAGAGAGACAGACAGAGTATGGGCTCACCAGGGCCTTTAGCCGCTGCAAGTGAACTCCAGATGCATGCACCACTGCATCTGGCTTTATGTGGGTACAGGGCGGAGCTGGGGGGGCGGGGATTGAGGCCCAGATTGTCAGGCTTTGCAGGCAAGCGCCTTAACGGCTGAGCCATCTCTCCAGCCTAAAAAGCACGTTTAATGAAACAGTATTTCTTGCCAGACAAGAGCGGCTTCGCACTGTGGTGACTTGCCAAGTTGAGCTGTAGGTCACCCCGTGTCTTTCAAGGACTGAAAAACAGAGCTTCATTGAAAGCTTAAGCAATCAGGTTGTGCAAGGGGATTCCATGAATCACAAGAGAAAACAACCAAAAACTACATACTCTTCCATGTACCACAAAGTAGATTCTGGCAAGACTCTGGTATACAATATCCGTCATGCCGTCAGAGTCACGGATGCAGAACACATATGTGAAAGTTTACAGTTGTGGAATTCTTTATTCGATAAAGCTCCTTCAGTCACATTCCTTACTGGTAAAGGAATATATAAGCTATTGTCTTACCCGGGGATAATGAGTAGGAAAGGATGGGAATGGTTCTGGAGTGTTCTCGGGCCCCCCGTGTAGCCTTTGTGTTTTACTTAAGCCTCATCTGAAAAAGCTATCGTCATCTCCAAGTTCCAGAGGCAAAAAAATCAAGCCCTAGAGAAGTAACGTGCCACAAGTCACTCTGAAGACAGCATGGCAATTGAAGACCTAGCGCAGCCCACTCCTCACCCACCAACCACCCGCCTCCCTTCACCAAACACTGGTCAACCATATTACCGGCTCCCCCACCCCTCACCACCCCTGTCTGTCCCAAGAAGCCATTCAGCCCTTGCATCTCACACCTTCTCCCTCAAAACCACACTCGATGGCCCCGGAACTCCAGCCCCTCGTCCAATCTCCCCTGGGAACCAGGCAGGAAGGACACAGGGCAGGAGACAGGAAGTAGGGAGGAGGAAAAGGAAGAAGCGCAGACTTTCCTACCAGCCCGCTCCCCACCTGAACGTGCGGCAGGTGGAGGTATAAACATCTACTGCGGCTTTACTCCAAGGCAGCCAGTTAAGATCACATGATTAGGGGCTGGAGAGATGGCTTAGCGGTTAAGGCGTTTGCCTGCAAAGCCAAAGGACCCAGGTTCGATTCCCCAGGACCCACGTAAGCCAGATGCACAAGGAGGCATACACATCTGGAATTTGTTTGCAGTGGCTGGAGGCCTTGGCATGCCCATTCTCTCCCTCCCTCTCTCTCTCTCAAATAAATAAATAAATAAAAATAAATGTTTTTTGCTTTTTAAGAAAAGGTCACACGATTACTGCTCGCAGAAACAATAACCATTTGGCTATGCCTAAAGCCAAAACTAAAGTCATCAGAACTTAAGCGAAATGGCAGACATACACAAAAGGGCAGGAATTTAAAATGTGGATGGATGGATGGTTGATTGATGATAGATAGATAGATAGATAGATAGATAGATACATAGATACATAGATGATAGATAGATAGATAGATGATAGATAGATAGATAGATACATAGATGATAGATAGATAGATACATAGATACATAGATGATAGATAGATAGATACATAGATACATAGATGATAGATAGATACATAGATAGATACATAGATAGATAGATACATAGATGATAGATAGATAGATACATAGCTAGATACATAGATAGATAGAAAGACAGATAGATATGCAGACAAACAGATGAAAAGGGAATCTTTTCTTTAACTGAATTCATTTTCAATGATTAATAAGGGCGGACTGCTCAGTAGCTAAAGGCACTTGCTTGCAAAGCCTGAAGGCCTGTGTTTGATCGCCCAATAGGCACATGAATCCAGATGCACAAAGTGGCACGTGCATCTGGAGTTCATTTGCAGTGGCAGGAGCCCCTGGCATGCCCATTTCTTACCCCCGCCTCCCATCCTCCTTCTCTCTGCTTGCAAATAATTTTTGTTTTGGTTTTTCAAGGTAGGGTCTCACTCTAGCTCAGGCTGACCTGGAATTCACTACGTAGTCTCAGGGTGGCCTCGAACTGACAGCCATCCTCCTACCTCTGCCTCCCAAGGGCTGGGATTAAAGGCGTGCGCCACCACACCTGGCTAAAATATTTTTTTAAATATTTATTTGAGAGAGAAAGAAGCAGAGAGAGAGGGGGGGAGAGAGAATGGGCACACCAGGGCCTCCTGCCACTGCAAACGAACTCCAGACACATGTGCCACCTTGTGTATCTTGGGTACTGGGGAATCAAACCTGGTCCTAAGGCTTTGCAGCCAAGTGCCTTAATCACTAAGCCATCTCTCCAGCCCAATAAATTATTTTTTTAAAGAAAAGATTAATGAAGGGTGAGAAGGCCTAAGAACCGGGGCTCAATCACATAAAGTTTAAATCATTACGTTCTTAGTGATTTTTCAAGTCTGGAAACGCTATAGACAAGTAAACACTCCTGCCAAATTGCACACACACACACACACACACACACACACACACACACACAATGTTAAGCTCTTTCATGGTGGGATTTAGGGGACAAAGACTACCCGGTTGGAGTGGAAGACTCCCCACCCCATGAGGGGGAGCCTCCAAGAGTGGGGTGCTTGGGTTTGTTGGCAGGCCAACTTTCCACCTCCCAGTCCTGGAGGTGAGCCACAGGCCCGGAGGGAGCTTCCAGCTCTGGAATACCCAGCCCGAGTGAACCCTCCCCGGGGGACCCTGGGCTTCCCAGGCCCATCGGAGCCCCGCAGTGCGTCCCCTCCCCAGCGGCGCCACCCTCTTCCACCCTCTGAGCCTGGGATGGGAAGTGGGTGGGGGGGCGCATACCTCCGAGCGCCCCGTGCGGCCCGCAGAGCCCCAGGCAGGCGGCGGCGAGCAGGGCCAGGCGGAGGGCCCCGGGCCTCCCCATCCCGCCGGTGGCCCTGCGCGCGCGCGCGCGCTCTTCCCCGGCCAGGCCCAGCTACCTGCGCCGGCCTCCCTCCGCGCACGCTGCGCCCCGGGAGGAGCCCCGACAGGGGCACCGCCCCCAGCCCGCTCGAGGCTGGGCAGGGCAGGGCAGGGCCAGGCCTGGGCGGGGACACTTGGGTGACCTGCAGCTGTCCTTCTCCGTCGTCGTCCTCGTCGGTGCCCAGGCCCCACGGTCCCAACTCCCTGGGCGCGCAAGGGGACCCGCCTCTCCCTGGCTCTTAAGGGGCCTAACATGGGGAGGGGGGAGTGGCGCCAGGCAAAAAACGAGCCAGCTTGCAGATCTGCAGTGGAGCTCGGTGTCCTTGCAGCAACAGGTGACAGAGAGTTGAGGACGACGGGACAGCTGGCTGGGGAGATGGTCAGGCAGGACGCAGGACCTCATCTGGCCTTGAGCCGTTAGTCCCCCTGGCCAGGGTGCACCTTGGGAGGGCCCGGGGTGGGGAATGTCTTTATTTTTGGTGCATCCCCAGTTGTAAACCTCCTATGTAGAAGTTTGTAAATGTTCTTTGGAGGCTTAGGAGAGGGAGAGATGGCTCAGGGGTTAAAGGTGCTTGCTTGCAAAACCTGACGGCCCGGGGTTCGAATCCCCAGGACCCAAGAAAAAGCCAGATGCACACAGTGGTGCATGCGTCTAGAGTTCGTTTACAGTGACAAAAAGCCCTGGTGCTTCGTACTCTCTCTTTCTCCTCTCTCTTATTGCAAATAAATACAAATATTTATGTAAACATTATTTTTGAGTCTTTAAAGCACAGCCCCTACATTGGATCTTTTAGTTATTTATTTATATATTTATTTTGAGAGAGAGAGAGAGAAAAAAAAAGAGGCAGAGAGAATGGGTGTGCCAGGGCCTCTAGCCATTGCAAATGAACTCCAGAACCATGTGCCACTTTGTACAACTGGCTTTACATGGGTACTGGGGAATCGAACCCAGGTCCTTAGGCTTTGCACGCAAGCGCCTTAACCGCTGAGCCATCTCTCCAGCCCTGGATCTTTGAAGTTTTGGATCAACTACCTGTAAGAAGAATGAATCAAGGTCCCAAGATCAGATACGAGGGTGGGCAGCTGTCACGTGCTGCAGTGGCCCTGTGTGAGCTTATATCACAGAGGGGCGACTTCCACCCAGGTCCAAGGCTGCCCGTGGAAAGGACTTGCTGCAGACGTGCTCTGACAGAGAGGAGTCCAGGACCTTCCAGGGTCAGAGTCGCCCTGGCCGTGTGTCTTCTGCTCTGTTCTCCCCAGTACTGGCGTCTGTCAAAACGCCAGTTCACGGGCTACCAGGACAGTTGGTGCTGGTGAAAGTCACTCCTAATAAAATTAGCGATGACTTCATTTCCTTTTCTTTAGTTTTCTTTTTCTTTCTTTTTTTTTTTTTTTTTAGTTCTGAAATAAAGTGCTTTTTCAAGCACAGAATCGTATTTTGACCTTTCCTTCAGCAGATAATGTGGGAGGCCACTGTTTGGCTTCGGAAGAGACTA
Source organism: Dipus sagitta (assembly GCA_036346955.1). Taxonomy (NCBI): domain Eukaryota; kingdom Metazoa; phylum Chordata; class Mammalia; order Rodentia; family Dipodidae; genus Dipus; species Dipus sagitta. Next base: position 20,118,932 of record CM070792.1, read on the forward strand.
TGTTTTGTCTACCCGGCAGCCTCTCTCTGTTCTTCTGGGCATTTTACCATTCTCCTTTTTCTGAGCTCCGCTCCCCACCCCGCCGCGTTTGGAGAACAAACACTCATATTCACGATGGCTACCGTTACTTGCTCTCTCTCTCTCTCTTGCTGGGACCAACACGGGGCCAGAAGCAGCTTGTGGGAGGAAAGCGTTGATTTCGGGTTTACAGAGTCCAGGGGAAGCTTCATGGTGGCGGGAGAAGCTGGCTCTCCTGGTCACACATCCACAGTAGAGGGACAACAGCCAGTACCCACAAGCTCACAAGTCAGGGGCTTAAGTAGGAAGCTTAACGTTAATCAAAAATGCCTGAGGCTGTGGGGGACATTTACACTTAAACTGGACCCTTCCCTCCACAGTGATAGACAAGCGGTTACATATTTGACCCAGGCGTTTTCAAACTGAAGACTTCCACACGCAGCTCCAAGGGGAAGAGCTGATGTTCCGCACCACACAGGAAACAGGGAAGCTATCTGCGTTTTCAAACAAGGCTAGTGGGCAAGAGAAAACGGAGGTGTGTAGCCTGGGCCTGGGATCTATCATCGCCTCTCACCCGTGAGGCCAGCAGCACCTCAGTCCTCTCTAAAATTTGTTTGCATAAGTCATTCAAGGCTCCTTTTAAACTCCGCTGGCTGGAACTGGATTCTATAGGTGCGGGCCAGGCCTGAACCCTACCCAAAGCCAACCAGAAATGAACAACCACTGAGGCAGACATCTCTGATGGATAAATAGCCAAGTTTCCTCGCTGTCAACAACTCTGATGTGGGCTCTCGTGAGTCTAGAGGCTTGCATTCTAGCTGCCCAAGGTAGTAACCTGTTGATTAATGTGGGCACTTAAAGGAAACTTTTCCTTATATTGCTACCAAACCAAAAACAAACAAACAAACAAACACAAAAGAGAAAACAAACCCAGAGTTAAAAGGAGTTTCTGAGACTGATCTAAGAGCATCAATGCCCATGTGTTAAAAAGACCTTGACAACTGGTTTTGCAGCCCAGACTCACCTCAGTGCTTGAATTCTTGAAGAACTACCTTACCCTGTCCCGATCTCAGTTTCATGCCTGCCACGTTGTTTGTTTCTTGCGAAATGGGCACAATGATGGCTTCTCCCTCCCGAGATTGCTGTGATAGGGTTCGTTAAGATATTTTCAAGTCCCAGAATGGAGCCAGAATGGAGGAGAGATCCTGTGGAGACCCGGGGTGGTTCGGTACCTGAGGTAGATGAGTTCGGCTCCCTCGGGTTGATATAACTCCTTCTACTTGGAGTCACAGGGACGATCATGGAAGTTCTTCAGCCGCAAAATGTATATACTCTGCTTATCAAACTGCCCAGTAAGCTCTTCTCTTAATGTTCATACCCTTATATTAATGCTACTCTCACTTTTGGTAGAGAATCTTCTCCTTTCAGATGGCAGTGACCTTGGGATGACTCAGAAGGCATCATGGTGCTGGAAAGAAGTGACCAGAGTGCTCACTACTGAAACATCTCTATCATACCTTCCAAGGCTCAGGGTCTAATGCGGAGAGGTGGCGGAAAGAATGTAAGAGCCAAAGGAAGGGTAGGACTCCTTACAACGTGCTCCCTGCAGACACAAAATGGCCTCGATATCCACAACCTCACAGTGCCTGACACTACCTACACAAGACCGTCATAAGAGGAGGAAAAGATGATGACATCAAAATGAGAGAGAGACTGATTGAGATGGGGAGGGGATATGATGGAGGGTGGAGTTTCAAAGGGGAAAGTGGGGGGAAGGAGGGAGGGTATTACCATGGGATATTTTTTATAATCATGGAAGTTGTTAATAAAAATAAATTAATTAATTTAAAAAAAACAGAAGATCTCCAGCCTCAGACCAAAAAGTTTAGGGTGTGCAATAACACCCATGGCGAGAGCCCTGAATGTTCCTGGACAGGAGGAGCCTGCCCCTGACCTCACTGTACCCCACATGTCTTCTAGTTCCTCTGTGTCTCCCACCCCAAAACACACACACCAAATGTGTTCTTTTTATTTTTCATGTATTTATTAGAGAGAGAGAGAGACAGAGAGAATGGGCATGCCAGGACCCCTAGCCACTGCGTATGAACTCCAGAATCATGCGCCACCACGTGCATCTGGCTTACGTGAGTACTGGGGAGTTGAACCTGGGTTCTTGTGCTTTGCAGGCAAGCACCTTAACTGCTAAGCTATCTTTCCAGCCCTCAAATGTGCTATTCAGCCCTGTCATCTGTCCAACGAGCAAGAAACAGTGATCAACGGGTCAGTAAGCAGTGAAGAAAGGAACCAGACTCCCCTCGCACGCGCGTGCGCGCACGCACACACACACACAGAGAGAGAGAGAGAGAGAGAGAGAGAGAGAGCTAGGTTTTCCAGCAAAGTCTTTGTTACCAGGACTTCCCACCTACAGCGCAGCATAAGCCAAACCACAAACGTCTTTCATCCTTGAAATAACAGAGCACACCACATGCAGCTCTAGCTTTCTCAATTTTTGCATTTAGATTGCGAGTTGACAGGTGCAGAAGCTGACCCGGGGCACACTCTCTCCCACCAAAGAGCCAGAGGGGAGCTGTTCGTGGATCGACTCAGGGCTTTGGCATGCAGAATCCACATCCATCCGAAGACACAGGAGACATAGCATGAGGTTCCCAGGAAGGTCCACACTGTCACCCATGTCTTCCAAAGGGAATTTTATTCAAGTGTTGTTGCAGTCAGGTTCGCATTGCTGGTAGAAATCACCCAGCCAAGAGCAGCTTCTGGGAAAAAAGAGGTTTATTTTGGCTTACAGGCCTCGAGGGGAAGCTCCACGATGGCAGGGGAAAACGATGGCATGAGCAGAGGGTGGACGTCACCCCCTAGCCAACATAAGGTGGACAATAGCAACAGGAGAGTGTGCCAAACACTGGCAAGGGGAGACTGGCTATAACACCCATAAGCCCGCCCTCAACAATACACTGCCTCTAGGAGGCGTTAATTCCCAAATATCCATCAGCTGGGAACCCAGCATTCAGAACACCTAAGTTTATGGGGGACACTTGAATCAAACCACCACAAGTATCACCTCTGACAAAGAATATGGGCTTGGTGTCTGGGGAGACCTAGTACAGATCTTGACTCAGGTACTCATGACATTGACATGTGACCTTAAGAGAAATCATTGGAGTACCCCGTTTGTCTCCTTGTCTAAAATGAAGGAATTGTACAAATCCCACAAGGCCTGTAGGAAAGCTTAGCAAACTTAGGTCTAAGCACCGAACATATGGTTCATGGTAAGAATGCACCAGACAGGTGTCTGGCATTCTCCACGTGCCTTTACTAGGGTTGATGTGCCCACAGCTGTCTTAAGAACTGTGCACCAAGTAGGTGGCAACCATTGGTGCTGGCCCTAGATGTGTGACAAGTCACATCACTGTACCATCCTGTTTCCTCCCCTATAAGATGAAAGAGATTGATGAAATAAATCCCCATTTGGGCTCAACGTGTTATGATTCTAATTAGCTGTCGTTGATTCTGGGACAGCTTCCCCAATTAAATAGAGCCTTTTTTAATTAGCACATCGGGAAGCTTGCAGTGCTTGGATTTCTTTACATAGGCCAAGGTGCTGATTGCTAATAAACTTGGAGCTTTTAATTCAGAGAAAACGTCCAAAGTGTCAAAAAAAAAAAAAAAAAAAAGACGACTGGGAATTATCTTCCCATAGAGCCTCGCTTGACTCTCTTTATAAAATTACTTCTAATTTATCACTTAAATGCTTCAAGATTAAATGTGGTCCCCGACAATGTCCGTGGCAGTGAAGATGGACGTATGTGGCCGGCCTGAGTGGTCATGTCGGACTTGCATGACTTTACATGAGTGGGCCAGGATAGATTCTTAATCTAAAGGACATAATTCAAGTGAACATGGCAAAACCAATTCCTTCTCAAAACTTTCAACCAAGGGCTGGAGAGATGGCTCAGCGGTTAAGGCACTTGCCTGTGAAGCCTAAGGACCTATGTTTGACTCTCCAGGTCCCATGTAAGGCAGACACACAAGGCGACCCAAGCACGCAAGGTCGCGCATGAACACAAGGTGGCACACGTGTCTGGAGTTTGATTGCACTGGCTGGAGGTCCTGACATGCCAATTGTCTCTCTGTTCCTCTCCCATTTATATATATATGTATATATATATATATATATATATAGAGAGAGAGAGAGAGAGAGAGAGAGAGCTGGGTGTGGTGGCACACGCCTTTAATCCCAGCACTCGGGAGGCAGAGGTAGGAGGATTGCCATGAGTTCAAGGCCACCCTGAGACTGCATAGTGAATTCCAGGTCAGCCTGAGCTAGTGTGAGACCCTACCTCAGAAAACTAAAAAAAAAAAAGGCCAGTTTGTTGGGCTTGCCTAAAAAGAAGAAGAAGAAGAAGAAGAAGAAGAAGAAGAAGAAGAAGCAGCAGCAGCAGCAGCAGCAGCTTTCAACCAAGAAGCATGTTACAGTTACTCTTCCCCAATGGGACAAACATCAACCAAAAGCAGCTTATGGGAAGAAAGGATTTATTTCAGGTTTACGGAATCCAGGGGAAGTTCCATCGTGTGGGAAGAAGCTGTCTCTCTTCCATAGATCTGTAGCAGACAGACACTGGTATGCCCAGTTCTCGGTGCCCCCAGTGACCACCGAGGAGAACCAAACCCGCACGCAAAGGCAAGGAGCTTTATTTCGGGCTTAAGCTCGGACTCTTGACTTCACCAACGCAGTGGATCCGTACAAGAGCCCAGAGTAGTGGAAGGGCAGGGTTTTTTATAGGGATTTGAACAAAGAAGTAGGGGAATGGTGACATGATTGGTTGATTTAAGCAGTAACTGCACTTGTATTTTGCTGATAGGCTTAGGATGCTGGTGGGCAGGGGGCTAGGGGGATTCCAAAGCAGATTAGGTAACCTTTATTGTGATTGGCTATGTGTATTTGAGGAACTTTAAGCAAACTTATTTTAAGCAAACTTATCTATGACCACAGGAACGCATGGTGCAGAGAGTCTATTCCCCCTGATCAGGAGACTGACCTTGCTGGGAAGCAGAAACTTAGGCCTATTGATGATTCTGAGGCCCTGTCATGACTTCCTGAGTCCTTCAACACCACCAACAGCAAACATGAACAGCCAGAGCTCCAACTGCTCTTTTTTTTGTTTGTTTTGATTTTCGAGGTAGGGTCTCACTCTAGCCCAGGCTGGCCTGGAATTCACTATGTAGTCTCAGGGTGGCCTTGAACTCACAGAGATCCACCTACCTCTGCCTCCTGAGTGCTGGGATTAAAGGCGTGCGCCCCATGCCCAGCTCCAACTGCTCTTTACAGACCTTAGGACTGGACTCAAAGATCCACCCACCACCCCCCCCTCCCCCAGTGACATCTCCTCCAGCAGACTGCTGGAGACCTTAAGTGGCAAGCTTACCTTACTCAAAAACAAAAATCTCCGAGGTTTCGGGGGGAACATACATTCACATTCAAACCACCACAAAGAACAAAGAATCCAGTGACCTTGGTGTTTGTCAACACACCAGTCAGTCACCTGGAGATGACATCTTCATGACCAGCCGAGCCCCATGCCAACGCAAGCTGCGGAAAAACGGGGACCACGAGTGGGCGGAGAGAACCACTTGCCTCTTAGTTAGACTTACTGCTGTGATAAGTAACCAAGACAATAAAGGAAGGGAAGATTTCCCTTTGAGCGGTTTCACCTGAGGTCGGTTGGATCCATTACTCTGGACCCTGCGGCCAGACTGAATGTCATGGCGGCTGGAGCGTGTGGGAAAGGCTGTTCACCTCTGGATAACCAGGAGGCAGAGAGGAACATCACATACGCCTTTGCTAGCTGACCGCTTCCTTCTTCCTCCTTCCTTCCATCTGGCCCCAGTCTATTGGATAATGCAGCCCACATTTAGGACAGGTCTCTAGAAATACCCTCGTTCACTCAGAGGTGAGCTTTACTAATTTCCTAGGCATCTTTTCATCAAATCCAGATCATGGGCTGGAGAGATGGCTCTGCGGTTAAGGCGCTTGCCTGCAAAGTCTAAGGACCCAGGTTCGATTCCCCAGCACCCATATAAACCAGATGCACAAGGTGGTGCATACGTCTGAAGTTCTGTTGCAGAGGCTAGAGGCCCTGGCATACCCATTCTCTCCCTCCCTCCCTCACACTCTCTCTCTAAAATGAATAAATAAATAAAATATATATTTTAAAAAATCGAGCCGGGTATGGTGGCACACGCCTTTAATCCCAGCACCCGGGAGGCAGAGGTAGGAGAATCACTGTGAGTTCGAGGCCAGCCTGAGACTACATAGTGAATTCCAGGTCAGCCTGGGCTAGAGTGAGACCCTACCTGGTAAAAAAAAAATAGCAAAAGAAAAGAAAAAAAAAAATAAATCATCACACCTCTCTCTTGGCCTTTGCTGAGAGGAGATTGGCATCACAGGCCAGACAAAAAACTGCTAACAAGGTATATTCAAGGCACCGACCATAACAAGCTACTTTTGTCCCCTGTCGCCCCATGAAGCCAGTTGCACTTCTTGAATTTTGTTTTCCATGATAGTTTCCTGAGGCCTTTCACACTTTGCTGCATCCTGTGGACAACTCTAGCCTCACAGATTCAGGTATGCACAAATTAAGGCTTTCTCTGTTTTTCCAAATGCGGCTTTGATTTCGGTTTGATTTTCTGATCTGCTGTGGACGCAAAACCACATTTCAGTCAGCTGGGGAATTCTCTCCCTTACCCCAGCTTGTGAGGAAATTCTATAGAACTTGAGGAGAAAAGTGGGGGCGGAGAAAGGGTGTGGCACTCCTCGGCGTCAAGGTGTTCTCAGTGACTCCACCCCACTCTGTCCCCAACAGTACACTGCCTCCAGGAGGCATTAATTCCCAATTCTCCATCAGCTGGGAACCCAGCATTCAGAACACCTGAGTTTATGGGGAACACCTGAATCAAACCACCACATGCCGCCCCTGGTCCCCATAAACTGACAACCACCCATGATGTAAAATGCAATGCATTCATCCAACTTTACAATTCCCCATAGTTTTTTTATCAATTCCGGTGATGTTCATACATCCCCCTAGTCCAAGATTTTTTTTAATTCTCTTTACCCACTCTTATGAGGTAAGATGTTTACAACTTTTTGTTGTTGTTGTTGTTCGTTTTTATTTATTTATTTGAGAGCGACAGAGAGAAAAAGAGAGAGAGAGAGAGAATGGGTGTGCCAGGGCCTCCAGCCACTGCAAACAAACTCCAGATGTGTGTGCCCCCTTGTGCATCTGGCTAACGTGGGTCCTGGGGAATCGAGCCTCAAACCAGGGTCCGTTAGGCTTCACAGGCAAGCGCTTAACTACTAAGCCGTCTCTCCAGCCCTAGTCCAAGATCTTTTAACTGAGTCATAATACCAAAATATAACTTCAAAGAAACCATAGTGGCCAGAATAATTTCACACTGCAAAAGACAGCATTGGGCATAGTAAAGAAATACTCAAGCAATACATGATTTAAACAGGGCAAACACCAAACTCCATAGCTCCAAGTCCAACAACTCTAGCCAGTGACAAATCTCCAAGTCTGATAATTCTAACCAGCAACAAGTCTCTGGACTTTCAAGTCCTCCCCTCCAGCTAGGCTATTCACAGTCCTGGAAAACTTCATCAGGGCCAGCAGCTTTCCTTAGTAGCTGTCTTGTGGTCCAGGCATCTCCACTGGATCTCCACTGCAACCCACAGTTCACCCTCATGGCCCCATGGGGTCTCCATGCAGGCATCCAGCAAACCTGCTTCACACTGTCCATGGCCATTTCCAAAACACAAGACCATGTTGCAAACTCAACGACCCTCTCTTTCCTGCATTTCTTATACTCCATAATACCAGGTAGGGTGCCAATATGTTAATCCAGGGGGGAATAAAGCAGACTTTGAAGAACAGGACACTCCTTGAGCACTCAGGCTCCTTCAAAAGAGTCTACATTCTTCCTGTTGCCCCAGTGCAGATCAGCTGGCCCAATCTCAAAGGTTGTAATCTCTCAATTGCAGCTGAATGGGCAGCAGTTCACCCAAAGACTTTTTTTTCCTAGGCCATATCCCTCTACTCACACCAGTTCATTTCTACACAAAGCAACCCTGCACAAGTTCTCAGGACACGGGCATAATAGCAAGCTTCTCACACAAACTGCTTCTATCCCAGTTCAAGCAAAGCTCTTTCTCACCCTCATAAGCCAAACCCCACAGTCCATAGTTCTTACTGCATTCAGGTCTTTCAACTCTGACCACAATAATCCATCAAGCTGTACTTAGAGCACTGCAAGGCGTCTCTTAGGCCAAGGTTTCAAATCCTTCCACATTCCTCTTGAAAATCAGCTCCAACAAGCAAAGCCACACAATCAGGTGTCTAGCAGCAATCCCACTCCTCGGTACCACTTTACTGTTGCAGTCAGGTTCGCATTGCTGGCAGAAATCACCCAACTAAGAGCAGCTTGTGGGGAAAAAAGAAGTTTATTTTGGCTTACAGGCTCGAGGGGGAAGCTCCACGATGGCAGGGGAAAACTATGGCATGAGCAGAGGGTGGACATCACCCCTTGGCCAACATAAGGTATACCATAGCAACAGGAGAGTGTGCCAAACACTGGCAAGGGGGAGCTGGCTGTAACACCCATAAGCCCGCCCCCAACAATACACCTCCTCCAAGAGGCATTAATTCCCAAATCTCTATCAGCTGGGAACCCAGCATTCAGAACACCTGGGTTTATGGGAGACACCTGAATCAAACCACCACACCCAGGTACAAGAACCCCTTGTGAGCCTGGGTAAAACCCTGGCCGCCAAAAGTCACACTACTTAAATTTTCTCTCCCCAGCTCTCATACTGTTTCCCTGAGACCCATAAGTCTAGATGTGGGAGCTGGCTTTGGCTTTCTGAAGGGCCCACTGAAGTCCTCGCTTGGGCTCCTGCCCCTTCATGCCCTTTGCTTCCACACAGAAAATCTCTTTCCCTTTGCTCTGCTTGCGTGATCACATGGGGTAACACTGAATAAAGCGAGATGGAACTATGGCCACTCAGCAGAACAGGGCGTGAAGTCACGTAAGGGCCATGATTGAAAACCAACCTGCTGTGTTTTGTGCAGCTTTGAATTGTAAAATGGGATTTGGATTTGCCACATGAAGAAGCCTGTCCCAGAATGCTGAGAATTCTCACTGAGGACTGGTTAGCGAGTGTTTGAACTGCAGCCAGCCAGTCTCTTTGGGGCAGAGGCAGTGACCTCCGTGAAAACTGACCTGTGAGAAGGAGGTGGATTCTTAGAAGCTATCACTGAGCTCAGAAATGCTGGTGTTTAAGCCAGTCTTTAATGAATATCTCTGTAAGCTTTTAGTCTCTAGGGAAGGAAGGAAGGAAGGAAGGAAGGAAGGAAGGAAGGAAGGAAGGAAGGAAGGAAGGAAAGAAAGAAGAAAGGAAGGAAGGAAGGAAGGAAAGCAGGCAGGAAAGGAGGGAGGAAGGAAAGAAGGGAGGGAGGGAGGGAAGAAGGGAGGGAGGGAGGGAAGAAGGAAGAGAGAAGAGAGGGGAGGTAGAGAGAGAGGAGAGGGGGAGAGAAGGCAAGAAGGAAGTAGTGAGGGAGGAAGGGAGTGGGAGAGAGGGAGTGTGGAGGGAAGGAGGGCAATTGAAGTCTTAGAGTTTGTTGCAGAAATTAAATTCCCAGAGTTCTCAGAAACTGCCTTGGGAATGCCTCTGGCAAGAATTGTGGGTGCTTCAAGATACAGAACTTGTTTCTGGGGAAGTCTTGCTTAATCAACAATCTCCAGCAACCAAGAGGCCCCTTGTTGCCCTGAAAGCCCACGTGTATCCTTATCTACTAGAGATTCTGAGACTCTGAACACATCCAAGAAAGGTCCACATCAGCTGCTTGGAGTAGAAAGGGGAACTGTTTTCCAAGCATGAACGTCTCGGGTTTCCTGCTCTTCCTTGACTGGTGGGAAACTCTCTCCCAAAAGAGAACAAGAGCTAATAGTGCGGAAACTGAGGCATAGTTGGTGAAGGAAAGGGAGCTTGGAAAACCAGAAGACCAAAGGGGGTTTCTCTGCAGGAGCCTGAGCTCAGACAGCTACCTTTTCTACTTTGAGCCCAGAGCAAGAGCCCTGACCCAGGCTTTCTTTAAATAATCATTTCAGGGGCTGATGAAATGGCCCGGAGGTCAAGGCACTTGTCTGAAAAGCCCAACAATCCAGGTTCAATTCCCCAGGACCCACGTAGGCCAGATGCACAAAGTGGCGCATGTATCTGGAGTTGGTTTGCATTGGCTGCAGGCCCTGGCGTGCCCATTCTCTCTCTCTCTCTCTCTCTCCCTGCAAATAAATAAATAAAATATCTTTTAATAAATAAACAATTAATTACTTTAAGTAATGACTTCAGGAAGAAAAATAATGTAGCTGAAAAGGTGTCTGGGTAAATTGTGATGCTTTATTTATTTATTTATTTATTTTTAATTTATTTTATTTTATTTTATTTTATTTTATTTTATTTTGAGGTAGGGTCTCACTCTAGCCCAGGCTGACCTGGAATTCACTATGTAATCTTAGGATGGCCTCGAACTCACAGTGATCCTCCTACCTCTGCCTCCCGAGTGCTCCAGAACTAAAGGTGTGCACCCGGCTGTGATGCTTTCCTTTTTAAAAAATATTTTATTTATTTATTTGAGAGAGAAAGAGAGGGAGAGAGGGAGAGGGGGGAGGGGAAGAATGGGCTTGCCAGGGCCTCTAGACACTGCAAACAAACCCCAGACGCATGCGCCACCTTGTGCATCTGGCTTATGTGGGTCTTGAGGAATCAAACCTGGGTCCCTAGGCTCTGCAGGCCAGTCCCTCAATGGCTAAGCCGTCTCTCCAGCCCTGAAGTTAATATTTATTCATCCCAGATAGAGAAAACAATGCCAAATCAAAGAAAGGATCCATTCCAGTTTAGTGAAACAATGAATTTACAAGGATTATTTATAGGAACTTGGGTAAGAGATGATTCACAAGCTCATGGGCAACTCGGGCAGCTGCAACTCCAAAAAGATAGTGTTTTATTTTATTTTATTTATTTATTAGAGAGAGAGAGAGAGAAAGAGGCAGATAGAGAGGAAATGGGTACACCAAGGCCTCTAGCCACCGCAAACAACTCCAGATGTATACATCACCTTGGCATCTGGCTTACGTGGGTACTAGGGAGTTGAACCTGGGTCCTTAGGTTTCTCAGGCAAGTGCCTTAACCACTAGCCATCTCTCCAGTCCCTTGCGTCTTTTTTTTTTTTTTAATGCTTTTGTGCATTTACTTTCAGTCTTTTGGGGCATTAGAGTCTTCTTAATAATGGAATAACGCCAGCATCTAAACATCAACTCATAACTGATTGTCAGTCAAGGATGGTTTGGCCTCCCCAACGGACATTTAGCAATTGGAAACTGTTTATTGTCACGGATGAGGTGTTAGTGAGCACTGGCATCTAGTGGTGAGAGGTCAGTCGTGCTGCTAAACACTGAAATACACAGGGCAACAGCCTCACCTCCAAGATGACCTAGCAGGAGACATTATCCCCCTGAGGTTGAGAAATTGCAACGCAGTTCTTCCAACTGCACATCTGGGTCCCTGGGCAGCGACCGACTGTGCGAGGCGCCCTCCAGTGGCCAGTGTAGACAGTGCACCTGAATCTCCATGAGTGCCTCGCGATGTCTCAATTCCCGCTGGAAAAGCTAGTCCATGTATCCGTTCAAATGTGGGCCATCTTCCTAGCTCTCCTAAGAATACTCATGAGGTTAATATATTACAAAGTCTTTCTCGTGCATACTAAATCGATGCTGCACCCCCTTTCTTGTGCATAAATAGTCGTGGTATCCTGCTTAGGTGGCCTTTCTTGATTAAAGCAACTAAAAGACATTTCACTAAAGCTTTTTATTTCTTATTCCTATGGTCTAAAGCTCTTAAACAATTGCTTTGACCCTTCTATGGAGTCTGTATGAAACACCAAAAATTACTGTGGGGCTGGAGAGATGGCTGAACAGTGAAGGCGCTTGCCAGCAAAGCCAAAAGTCCCAGGTTCAATTCCCCAGTACCCGTGTAAAACCAGATGCACAAGGTGGTTGGTGCACGCGTCTGGAGTTCGTTTGCAGTGGCTAGAGGCCCTGGCGTGCCCATTCTCGCTATCTGCCTGCCCCCTCTCTCTGATAAATAAATGAAAATAAATACATTTAGAAAAATGGTGCTTAAAAAAATTTTTTTTTGTTTGGTTTTTCAAGAAAACGTGTTGCACTAGCCCAGGCTGACCTGGAATTCACTCGGTAGTCTCAGGGTGGCCTCGAACTCACAGTGATCCTCCTACCTGTGCCTCTCAAGTGCTGGGATTCAAGGTGTGCGCCACCACGCCCCACTTAGTAAATATATATGTCTTAGTTAGTGGGGAAGTACAGGCATGAGACTCATTCCAAGTGGTTCCCCTGACCAAGGAGGTGGGAAGCAAATTGCATTCCCAATCCCTAGACGGCCTCTGCATGTACCAGATTTGGTCTGACTGCTCAGCCTCCTTAAGCAAAGGGAGCTGGTTATTGGGCAAAAGGTATTGCATCTTGCCAGCCACAGCCCTGCCCTCCTGTCGGCCGCCTTACTCTTACTGCGCTGGGAAATGTGAGGAGCCCTGGTTAGTGGTTGTTCACCCAGTGGGAATTGGTAGACTTGAAATGCTGCAAAGACTTTATGATCAAAGTCAGTATTGAGAAATAATGACCAAAGTGGTTCTTTTTCAGTCCCACCAGTAATGACCACTGTAGTGACAGTATAGAGAAACCAAAGTGTTCAACACCTTGAAAAGCATGAGTCATTGCCCCTCCTTGAAAAACTGCCTGTGTGGAAGGGAGAAGGCCACGGAACGCTAGTGTCAAGTCATTTGCCTGTTTTCCTAAGTGTCCTCCCGTCCCCCCCCCCCATCCTTGCTTAGACGTCAGCTCAACTGGAATCGCTGATTCTAAGTCAACCTGTCCTTCCCATGGGAGTATTGTGAGAAGCCACCGAGCATGCTCCGTAGCATCAATGCCTAGATCGAAGTCGCACTCTCAGAGCGACGAGTAGCAAGAAACGTAGAATAAAGAGAGCAAAATGTTGTATTTCTCTACATCTCTTTATACCTAGCCTGGAGAAATATAGAAGTCAGGAGGCTCTGTTGATGGCAGACAAACGGGAGGCTCTGCTGGGAGGAACAGCATTTCCTGGGGCCTGTATTGTTGAGTAAACTCCTTAAGATAAGCGGGACTCCTGGTCACAGGCCTACCTCAGACCCCCCAGATGGTGCTTCCTGTAACTGACCAACAGGTCTGTTTGCAAATTCCCCCCCCCTTTTTTTTTTGTTTTTACTTTCATGGCTGTAACTGTCACATGCAAATTGTGATTTAGAGTTTAACTCACATCCTGTATTTTTTTTTCTAATATCATGTGGTTATTTCCAATAAAAGCTGACACTCTATAAAACAGTTCAGGGCTTCTCTCAGAATCTGCAGTGGAGACCTGGTATACCAGACTTTTCTTTTTTACCCAATAAAACTTTGCCTCACATTCCGTGAGTCCATGGTCTTACTTGTGTGACACCGGACCCGCATAATAACCGCAAGTACTCCCCAGTAATGAAGAATTTGCAAAGGCAACTTAAAAAGAAAAGAAACCTGAAAAGGGCTAGCACATAGTGGTGGAGTCCATGTTTAGCTTGCACGGGGCCAGGCATTTGATCTCCAGGAACAAAAAATGGTGGTGGGGGTGTACTTAGCCACGAGCTTTGATCATTGAATCAAAGACAATCTCTCCAACTTCTAAGAAGGGAAGCTTCCCAAAGGGGCTTGTCATGAGATTCAGGATGCAGAAATGTGACGGGCCACTTGGGGGCGCTATTACGTTTGCGAAAATTGTTTTCTGCTCTTTCAGTGTCCTGCATCCCTTCCTGCGCCCAACAAGCTCTGTGAAATAAAACTGGATTTAGATTTCACTTCTAAGAAAAGAAAGAGACACGGTGATCTTGCCTCTTTAAATTCAGTTGGGATGAACCAAGCTTGAGTTGACAGTCTCTCAGTTCTCTTGTTCAGAGCTGCCTTTGCCCAGCCAAGTGAAATAAAAGCAGTGTTGTGTTAAAGTGACGAGCTGTATATTTTAGTAGAAGAAACAGTTGCTTAAGATCAACACTCCAGTGTGAAATGAGAAAAACAGTGGGAACAAATTGCATAATAGGAATCTTCTGACTCAAAACCTGAAACCTAAGATGTCTGGGGACGTGGGGGGCATTGTTGCTTTACCAGGGTGTTTGAAACTCACAGAGAAAAAACAAAACTGATAAGTGACTCGGCTTCTTGAGCCACCTTCGCGTGTCCAAGACAAATCCTGCTTCGGTCCAGGGACAACAGACATTGACGGGGAGGGCTGAAATTCCCCACGGATTGCAGAGGGCTTTCCAGAAGGAGGCTCAAAAATAAACTTGAAGGGCTGGAGAGATGGCTTAGCGGTTAAGGCACTTGCCTGCGAAGCCTAAGGACCCAGGTTCGATTCTCCAGGTCCCACGTTAGCCAGATGCACATCGTGGCACGTGCGTCTGCAGATCGTTTGCAGTGGCTAGAGGCCCTGGCGCGCCCATTCTCTCTCCCTCTCGCCCTCTGTCCCTCTGTCCCTCTGTCCTTCTGTATCTAATAAATATATAAAATGGTAAAAAAAAATAAACTTGAAGATTTGCTAGAGTGTTTAATGAAGCTAAACCTTCATTATCACTGATTTGCAAATGAGATAGTCAATAAGAACATAGACTGTGCAAAGTTAAAATGGAAGAAAACTTCACTGGTCCAAACTGGAGTTTCTTTTTCCTAGCTTCCACTAACTCCATCTGTCCAATCTTTGGTACTCAGTATGCGTTCTATGATTCTCTTTGGGATATATATATATATATATATATATATATATATATATAATATTTCCCAATAATTATTTCATTTTAATAATTTCTCTTATAGTTATATTGCCGTAATGATTTCACATATGAATCTAGTATCTACAACTCAATTCTAAGGCCCTTAGAGAAGACAATATTATCACTTTGTTATCTCCCATTGTCTAGCCTAGGGACATATCAGGCCCAAAATACTTTCAGATTTACTGACTTGCCTAAAGAGAAATAAGAAAGAAAGAAAGAAAAAACTTTCTTCCATTTTTTTTGGATTTCTTTGCCTGTTTGCTTGGTTTGGCCTTTGGTTTTGAGACAGGGTCTCCCAAGGCAATCCAAGCTGGTTTTCAACTCAGGGTCCTTCTGCTCAGCTTCCCAAGGCTGACATCACAGGAAGGCATCACTACGCCCCAGTCATTCACCTTAAAGAAAGAGACGGTGATTTCTTTTCTTGTTTGTTTGTTTTTTTCCAATATTTTTCTTTATTTATTTGTAAGCGGAAAGAGAGAGAAGAAAGACAGAGAAAATGAGTGCACCAGGGTCTCTAGCCACTGAAAATGAACCCCAGATGCATGCACCACTTTGTGCATCTGGCTTTACATGGGTACTGGGGAATTGGACCCAGGTTGTTAGGCTTTTCAGGCAAGTGCCTTAACCTCCGAGTTATCCCTTTCCAGCCTGATGTGATGATTTCTTTTTCTTTTTTTTTTTTTTCTTTTTTCTTTTTCTTTTTTGGTTTTTTGAGGGAGGGTTTCACTCTAGTCCAGGTTGACCTGGAATTCACTATGTAGTCTCAGGGTGGCCTCGAACTCAGGGTAATCCTCCTACCTCTGCCTCCCAAGTGCTGGGATTAAAGGCGTGTGCCACCACGCCGGGCCGATGTGATGATTTTCATGGGTGAAAAGTCTGAACTGATATCAATAGCTTAAAGAGGTGTGGGTGAGTGTTTACAGACATGCCCGTGGATCACAGTCCTGAGATTTAGGCATTTTCATTGCTAAATCACCATGAAGCCAGCTTAATAAATCCATATTTGAATCCGGGGCATACTTTAGACATATCAATGACACCAAGTACGAGGGACATGCAGATGCTGGCCCTGGGAGAGCCTCTTTATGTTTGTTGCCCTTACATTTCAGGGAACTTGCATGGAGAGAATGAAGCTACTCCTACCTTGGAGTCCAGGAGGGCATGAAGGACAGAGCTGGGAGTTGGGCCCTGAGGTATTCGAATCCAGAGCTGGTGATCCTTCCAATCACCGAGTGTTGATATCTCTGGGACAACGACTTATGGACCTTTTAAGGCGCAGGATGAAGAAATGACTAGTAAGAACTGGGATGTGTGAGCATCAGTGACATGCAGGTCCCTCCTGCTAGCTCAACATCTGTGGGTGGCCTGTCCTTGGTATGATCCGAGGACTGGGGTCCAAGCTTTCTGGTGACTCTTAGGGACCAGCTAGGTGCTTTCCTGTCTCGTTGGCCCCCCTTCTCATTATTAGCTAATTGTTGAGGACCAGGGCCGCTTCTGACTCCTCCGTGGGCTTGCAGAGGTACCCTGCCCACCAAAACGTACTCAAGTCTTTATGGAATTGGATCTTCCAGAGACAGAAAGAAAGGGAAAGTCACCACTGCGGAGCTTGGGAGAAAATAGAGATTCAAATGGCAAACGTGGAGAGAATCTTTGCATTTGCTAACTATTTGCCTTGGAGACTGAGGGAAGTTTTCATAGGGTTCTAAGGTGCTCCATCACAAATAATAGCAACAGAAGCTGGAGAGATGGTTCCGCCAGCAAAGTGCTTACCGTGTAAGCAGGAAGACCTGAGTCTCATTTCCCAGCACCCACAGAAACCACAAGTGGCCGCGTATCCCTGCACTGAAGAGGCAGACACTGAAGAACCCTTGGGCTTGCTGGCCAGCTCTTCTAGCAAAATTGGTGAGTTCCAGGTTCAGTGAGAGATGCTGTCTCAAAAACTAAGGTGGAGGGCTAGAAAGATGGCTTAGCAGTTAAGGCACTTGCCTGTGAAGCCTAAGGACCCAGGTTTGACTCCCCAGGACCCAAGTAAGCCAGATGCACAAGGTGGTGCATGCATCATCAGGAGTTCGTTTGCAGTGACTGGAGGCCCTGGCACACCCTATTCCCTCTCCCTGTTGCTCTTTCTCTCTAATAAATAAAAATAAAAATGAAGATAAAAAAATAAGGTGGAGAGAAACTGAAAAAAAAAACCTCACTTAACATCAACCTCTGGACTCCACAAACACACGCATATATCCTTCTGCACACGCGTGCACACACACACACACACACACGTATACATGCATGCCACACTCAGTGGGAGTGGGCTTAAGGAATGATTGTTTGGGGCAGGATAAACTTGAAGCATTGTGAAGGCGCCTGGGGAGAATTACCTAGAAGCAGTCTGTGACCATGGAAACAGTCCTTACGGGGGCAGCCACCAGAAGATGGAAATCTGGAAGTCACTGTGTCCATCCTCCTGGCCGTGTCTTAATAACCCAAAGTCTCACTACTTGACGCTCCCTGACTCTGCTACCCTGGTCCAAGCTACGATCACTTTCTGTCCCCATTATTACAGTTGCCTCTTGGACTGTTTGCCCATCAAAGTCTTCACAAAGACCTGCACAGCCCCCACCTGGTGGATCCTGATTCCGTGTCTGCTTCATGCTTGTAATTCCCACATTCATCTTCCATTCTGTCTTCTCTGCACCAGCCACATCAGCCTTCTGCCTGTGCCACAAACCTGCCCGGCTCACCAAACCCGGGGTCTTTGCCCTCGCTGTACCATCAGCCCAGAATATTCTCCTGCCCCTGAGCCTCAGGATTTACTTCCTGCCGTCCTCTGGGGCTTTGTTCAACATCTTTTCTCTCTATGTCCTTCGCCTTAAGGTGGCATTAACCTTACCCCACACCGACTCTCCTAAGGTATGGTTTTTCTTCTTAGCTTTTATCCTATCTGACATTTTATATATTTTATTGTTTATAGACTACTTCCTGCCTCTAGAACTTCTTGAGGGCAGATGTGTGTGTGTGGGGGGGGGGGTGTTAGCAAGCATCAAGAACATATATTGTGCTAGTGCTGACATATAATATGTTAGTTGATATCTGCTGGGTGAACATGTTGAATTATTGAGTCAAGACAATGTTTAGTTGAGTGATCGGCACTAAGTGAGACATCTCTGTCACACCCTCCAAGGCTCAGAGACCACTGTGGAAGAGGTGGCAGAAAGAATGTAAGAGCCAAAGGAAGGGGGCAGCTATTTACAATGCTGTCTTCCAGACACAAAGTGGACTTGACATTCCTGACCTCATAGTAGCTGACACTACCTACCCAAGACCTGCATAAGCAGAGTCAAAATAGAAGATAGTCTAACTGGAAAAAAGAAGGGGTTCAGTGGAGGGGGAATTTGGGAAAGGGAGGGGAGGGGCTGTAGGAGGGGGTTATGATCATGGTCTATTGTCTATACTTATGGAAGTTTTCAATAAAAAGTTTAAAAAATGAAAAATTATTGAGTCAATACAGACTAATAACTATAGGTCTACAACTACCAAAAGCAAGTACATTTAAAAAACAATTGAGAGGAGAATAGGGCTATGAACTACACTTGAGCACAGAAAGGTTGGATGAGGGCTGGAGATATGGCTTAGTGGATAAGGCACTTGTCTGCAAAGCCAAAGGACCCAGGTTCAATTCCCTAGTACCCACATAAGCCAGATACACAACATGGCACATACATCTGGAGTTCATAATAAAATATTTTTAATAAAAAAAGAAGGTTGGAGAAGTGTATCATGCAGTGTCTCACAGCTGAGCTGAGGGATAAATTCATCTTCTGACCCCTCAGCCAGTATTTAACCAAGTCACCGAGCAGTCTTGTGTCCAAGAGATCTAGAGCCCCACGTCAGTGACAGAGATGGAAGGAGAGGGTAGTGGTAACTGTGAAGGAACATCTCGGCCGTACCTGGCCTTGAAAAAATAAGGGATTATTTATCAACCTTTGGCAATGGGTACTGCTTAGCATGTGATTGCTTCAGTTGTGGGAGGTAAATCAGAGATTTATAACCTTACAGTCACTGTAGTTCTAACACTGTAGACCTCAGAAGGACTCTTTAAAATGAGGCAGGGGGCTGGAGAGATGGCTTAGCGGTTAAGCACTTGCCTGTGAAGCCTAAGGACCCCGGTTCGAGGCTCGATTCCGCAGGACCCACGTTAGCCAGATGCACAAGGGGGCGCACGCGTCTGGAGTTCGTCTGCAGTGGCTGGAGGCACTGGCGCGCCCAATCTCTGTCTCTCTCTCTGCCTCTTTCTCTCTCTGTCTGTCGCTCTCAAATAAATAAATAAATAAATAAAATAAAATGAGGCAGGAACCACAGCAAGCTCCATAGAATAACTTACTCAACTGCACCCCGGCATCAAGAGCCCGGTCTACTTTCAATCCTTTCTCCAGCCGTCACAAGAGCTGGATGACTGGCCACAAGTGAGGGCTGCATGACCATGCAGTGGCTAGCCTCTTTCACCTGGCTTTCCTCACGGATCTTCTGGCAATTGGCTTGGAAATTTGGCTGCAAGAGTCAAGGTGGCCATGTGTCTTCAATCATAAAATATAATCCGCTGTTGTCCTCTATCCAAACCCACAAGATAATTTCACAAGACATCAGCCCGCCATTGAGTCCCTGGAAAGCTTATTCATTGAAAGAGAGATGTGTGATGAATTGCCCGGGGGGCACCCCAGACACAGCTGTTAGATCCCTGCTCAGCCAACCAGCAAGATTCCACTGCAGCTAATCTGCTGATTGGATCTGTAGTCAGGTGGTAAATTGGAAAGTCAGAGCAGAGCCAGATGGGCGGGACGTGATTGCCCACTCATTAGTGTATCAACACATGAGAAGACCTCCCAAGAGCATCATTTGAATACTGGCTAAACCCTCACAGTCCCGGCAACACTCAGGCAATGAACTTTGTGTGTGAGACAGTCAAGGAACTGGGGCTGGAGAGATGGCTTAGCGGATAAGGTGCTGGCTTGCAAAGCCAAAGGACCCAGGTTCGATTCCCCAGGATCCATATAAGCCAGATGCACAAGGTGGTGCATATGTCTGGAGTTCATTTGCAGCAGCTAGAGGCTCTGACACATCCATTATCTTTCTCTCTCCCTCTTTCTCTCTGTAAAATAAATAAACAAAAATAAAATACAAAAAAGAAAAAAAATATATATCTTTTTTTTAAAAAGTCAAGGAACTGGAGGGGCTTAGACAGGGTGGAGCCTCAAAGTGAAAAGGAAAGAGGATTGGCTGAAAATAAAGAAAACATGGGCTGGAGAGATGGCTTAATGGTTAAAGCACTTGCCTGAGAAGCCTAAGGACTCATGTTCAACTCTCCAGGTCCCACGTAAGCCACACGCACAGTGATGCAAGCGTGCAAGGCCGCACGTGCAAACAAAGGGGCACAAATGGCTGGAGTTCAATTTCAGTGTCTGGAGGCCCTGACACACCAATTCTCTCTCCCTCTCTCCCTCCCTCTCCCTCTCCTTCTCCCTCTCTCCTTCTCCCTCCCTCTCTCTCTCCTTCTCCCTCTCTCCTTCTCCCTCCCTCTCTCTCTCTCTCTCTATCTCTCTCTCACACACACACAAATATAAAGTATTTTTAAAAATTAAATTAAAAAAAATCAAATTGAATAAACCTTTGGGATTGGTCCAAATGGAGTAAGCAAATGCCATTATCGGCCAAGACCGCTATTTCAGAAGGGAACAATGAAAAAGATCTGAAGGCCTAAGGGCTTCGTTTTTGGAACTCTTATGCTTTGCAACATGTTCCTTTTTGCTTTGGTTACCCCTTGTCCTCCATCTGAGGATTTAAGTCAAGATATGACCCAGGCTAGCTTCCCTTCAGAGGCCACTGAAGGTAGCACATGCTATAGAACGATTGCTTACTCTATAGCAGATCACACCGAAACTCACTGGCTGAAATGATTATGATGTATTTCTTTTTCCCAATGTGGTAGATTGGGTACAGAGTTAGTACTTTATTAGAAAAAACCCTCCTCTGTGAGGGTACCGAGTTGGCACTTGACTAAATAGCCCTCCTCCGTGAGATACCGAGTTGGCACTTGACTAAACAGCCCTCCTCTGTGAGGTACTGAGTTAGGACTTAACTAAACAGCCCTCCTCTGTGAGGTACTGAGTTAGCACTTGACTAAACAGCCCTCCTCCGTGAGGTACCGAATTGGCACTTGACTAAACAGCCCTCTTCCGTGAGGCATTGGCTGGAGTCATTGACTTTAGTCATTCGTTGCATTGAACAGCAGATAGACTTATCTAGAAGGTTCAAGAAGGCTTTGGTCACATACCTTAACATCCCCCTAAGTTGTTCTCTCATTTCCCACATAGTCACTCCTCCTATGACAGTCTAGCCTGTGCTTTTTGCCAGATAGATGGATGGATAGATAGATAGATAGATAGATAGATAGATAGATAGATAGATAGGTGGAGCCTGGCTATAAAGAGAAGGTGTGGTGGTTTGATTCAGGTGACTCCTGTAAATGCATGTATTCTGAATACTTGATTACCTAGCTCATGGCAATTCGAAAACTGGAACATTGTTGTACATGTGTTTTGGGGGACAGCTATATGGGTGTTACACCCATATTCCCCTCGCCAGTGTTTGGCAGACTGTCCACCTGATGTTGGCCAGGGGGTGATGTCCAGCCTCTGCTCATGCCACACTTTCCCCTGCTGTCGTGGACTTTCCCCTGAGGGCATCCCAGGCTCAAGGGGAAACGGACTCCTCTCTTGATGGATGGGACACCGGGGGCACAAGGCATAAGGAGGAAACGCTGGTTCACGTGTTTGGAGACTCCACCCTACTCCACGACACTCCGTATGTCACATGGCTCTCATAAATTCTGTACAAGTGTTGCAGTCAGGTTCACATTGCTGGCAGTAAGCACCCAACCAAGAGCAGTCTGTGGGGAAAAGAGGTTTATTTTGGCTTACAGGCTCGAGGGGAAGCTCCATGATGGCAGGGGAAAATGACGGCATGAGCAGAGGGTGGACATCACCCCCCTGGCCAACATCAGGTGGACAATAGCAACAGGAGAGTGTGTCAAACACTGGCAAGGGGAAACTGGCTGTAACACCCATAAGCCCACCCCCAACAATACACTGCCTACAGGAGGCATTAATTCCAAAAGCTCCATCAGCTGGGAACCCAGCATTCAGAACACCTGAGTTTATGGGGACACCTGAATGAAACCCCCACAACAAGTAGACATTCCCCTTTCCTCATCCCCAAATTGAAGGCCAAATCTAAGATTCTATTTTTTTCTATTTTCTTTTTTTAAATAATTTATTTTCTTTTATTTTTTTTTTTTGAGAGAGAATGAGTGTACCAGGGCCTCCAGCCACGGCAAATGAACTCCAGATTCATGGGCCACCTTGTGCATCTGGCTTTCGTGGGTCCTGAGGAATCTAACCTTGGTCCTTTGGTTTTGCAGGCAAGCCTTAGCTCCTTAAATGCTAAGTCATCTTTCCATCCCTTTTCTATTTCTTTTGTGAGGTATTCTGTAGATTGGCCCTTAAATGTTCCTCTAGGGCCCATATATTACAGATTTTGTCCTCTGCCAATAGTGTTATTGAGAACTTGTAGAACCTTTATTTAAGAAGCATTCCCCAGAGAGAATATATTGAGCCATTAGAGGCATGTTCCCAAAGGGAACTGTGAGACCCTGGTCACCTTCTTTCTCATCTCTACCATGAGGGGAAAGCTTTTAACAGCACAGTGGGCCTGCCATGATTTTCTGTCCACCACAGGACAGATCAACAAGACCAACCAATTATGGACTGAAGCCTCCAAAACTGTGAAGGGTGACGATCCAGAAACAATTTCCAGCAGCCAAGGTCAGTCTTGGCCCATCCTCAGCATTTCTCAGCAACATCCACACAGCAGGTCCATCACCAGCGTCTCTATGACAACATCCTCACAGCAGGTCCATCACCAGCATCTCTATGACAACATCCACACAGCACGTCCATCACCAGCATCTCCATGACAACATCCACACAGAATATCCATCACCAGCGTCTCTATGACAACATCCACACAGCACGTCCATCACCAGCGTCTCTATGACAACATCCACACAGCAGGTCCATCACCAGCGTCTCTATGACAACATCCTCACAGCACGTCCATCACCAGCGTCTCTATGACAACATCCACACAGCACGTCCATCACCAGCGTCTCTATGACAACATCCACACAGCACGTCCATCACCAGCGTCTCTATGACAACATCCACACAGCACGTCCATCACCAGCGTCTCTATGACAACATCCACACAGCACGTCCATCACCAGCGTCTCTATGACAACATCCACACAGCACGTCCATCACCGGCGTCTCTATGACAACATCCACACAGCACGTCCATCACCGGCGTCTCTATGACAACATCCACACAGCACGTCCATCACCAGCGTCTCTATGACAACATCCACACAGCACGTCCATCACCAGCGTCTCTATGACAACATCCACACAGCAGGTCCATCACCAGTGTCTCTATGACAACATCCACACAGCAGGTCCATCACCAGCGTCTCTATGACAACATCCACACAGCACGTCCATCACCAGCATCTCTCAGCAAGGCGCATACAACACAGGGTGTTTAAAACGCTCCTTTATTCTAGGCTCAAGCTTCACCGCTGTTGTTCACTAACTGGATGATTTGGCTTAGTTTTCCCTCTATTGTTCCAAAATGCACAACATAATATTTCCTTCTTACAGGGTACAAGCAAGAACTAAATGAAAAAAATAAATGCAAATGAATGTAAATAGTAATTTGTTTGCCATAAAAACACGTCTGCTCTTTCTATTTCTTTCTACTACATCTTTCTGCATATATGCTCGCCTGTGGAAAAGAGAAGTCAAGTGACCCAGCTTAGACCTCTAAATTATATGTGTACTTGCTGTTAATGCACGAGCCTCCATGCTAAAATCTAAATATTAACTTATTTTTCCTTCACAAGATTGCTGAAATGAACTGTATCATTCTCATTTATAGGTGGTAAACCCAGGCATAATGAAGTTAAATAGCCAGTTTACTGTTTTCTAGGTGGTATACTACAGTACTTGGGTTCGAATACAGGAGACCTGACTGTAGAGTTCATGCTCATAAGCACTATTTCAGTGTGCTGTCTCTTTAGATATCACAGCGTCCAGGACTAGGGCCAGAAGCTAGTGACGTGCATTAACCGGTGCGCAAAGATAAATCTTTCTCTATGGGAACCAGGTCAACCTAAAGCCAATGACGACCATTGTCAGTGACTACGCAGAAAAGCCCTTCCTAAATCATGAGGACCCCACAGTCACAGTAAGTACATTGGTCAGGGAGGTTTTTGTTTTTGTTTGTTGTTGTTGTTTTTCGAGGTAAGGTCTCACTCCAGCCCAGGCTGACCTGGAATTCACTATGGAGTCTCAGGGTGGCCTCGAACTCATGGCGATCCTCCTACCTCTGCCTCCCGAGTGCTGGGATTAAAGGTGTGCGCCATCACGCCTGGCTGGGGGAGGTTATTTATTGTAACAAACAATCCTGCTAAATTTCACTTCTCTCAATAGTCCAGAACCAGTAATGTATCCTGATTGAGTAGCTACCTCCAAACATCAACTCCATTATACAATATCCATCTTTTAAGAATTTTCTTTCTTATTTATTTATTTTCAAGCAGAGAGAATAAGAAGAGGGAGAGGAAGACACACACACACACAGAGAGAGAGAGAGAGAGAGAGAGAGAGAAAGAGAGAAAGGGAGGAAGGGAGAACGAGAGGGAGGGACTGGGAGAATGGACACACTAGGGTTTCCAGCCACTGCCAACAAACTCCAGATGCATGTATTACCTTGTGTATCTGGCGCTACATGGGTCCTCAAAGCCTAACAACCCAGGTTCGATACCCCACTACCTATCTTAATCCAGGTGCATAAAATGGCACGTACATCTGGAGTTCATTTGCAGTGGCTAGAGGCCCTGGCTCACCCATTCTCCCTCTCTCTCTCTCTCTGCGCTTGTAAATAAAAAAGCAATACTTTTGAGAAGCCTAGACATATGATTCTGACACCATAGAAACAATGCACAAAAAACTATTTCACTATATTCATTTCAATCTCCACCGACTGTTTCTACCTTTTGAAATGAGATTGGGCCAGTTGTGGTGATGCACACCTGTAATTCCAGCTAATTGGGAGGCTAAGGCAGGTTGGTCTGAAGTTCCAGGTTGATCTTCACTACATAGCAACTGGAGGCCCACCTGGAATATATGAGACCCTGTCTCAAAACACAACAAAACAAATGGATAAGGCCGGCTTCACATAAACCACCAAATGTGATGGAGAAAAAGATGCACAGTAAAAGCCAAGATAAACTGCATGAGAAGCCAAGAGACCCTCACAGGATGCTGTCACCACCTGGAGTCCCTTCCAAAGGTCTAGCAAAAAAAAAAAAAAAAAAATATGGTTTCAAGGACCCAAGTAAGCCAGATTCACAAGGGGGCGCATGCATCTGGAGTTCCTTTGCAGTGGCTGGAGGCCCCGGCACGCCCATTCTCTCTCTCTCTCTCTCAAATAAGTAAATGAAAATAAAATAAAATTTAAAAAAAACAATTAACTATATATATGGGTAAGAAATTTTCTGGGCTAAGCACCTCAGTGACTAGCAAATGACACTGCTGGGGACCAAAAATCTGTGCTCTTCCTTCGGATCCAAGCACCAGAGCCAAACTCGTATGATACAAGGAATGTAATACCTCCCTAGACCCATCATTGACATCAAAGTGCTTCCTGAGGAAATAGACAAACACTGTCTCAAATGCCAAACACTTCTGGGACCATTTCTTTCATTTTTATCCTCTGTTTCACATCCTTGAAGCGAACCAAAGGCAATTTTTTTCTTATGAATCAGTTCTGATTCATTTCTTTGCTATTTTGTGCTATTTTTTTTCCTTGCTATTCTTTTTGGCTGATGTTTATCTACCTTCTCCTATGATTTCCTGAAGTTTAGATTTTTCTCTACCAAGGGACTTAGTATAAAATGGCATAATTATGTCATAAATGGATAAACGGCTTTAGTGGACGGGATTGAGTTTGAGATTTGGGCTGTAGAAAGAAATCTCCAGACTATCAACAGTGAGTCACTCCGGCACATTGTTTAGTCATGGCCCAGGCTCCATCTCCTTCCCGCCTTCATTTCACTTGCCTTCCACATTGTGAACGGGCACCATTCGTATTTGTGCCAGGTGATGGCATTGACCTACAGATACTTTTGACAGTGAAAAAAAAATCAATTGAGAAGTACCTCAGCTAATCCCTGAATAAATCAGGATGTGAGGGGATCCAGTTGAGATTCTGAGGCATTCTGTCATCTGGTCTGGTTATCCTCAGTTGGGCCAAGACTGCTAAGCCAGGTCAGCCAAGACTGTGGGACTCTATGAGAAACATTTTCATATCTACACACAGTAGGGCTTTAAAAAAAAAAGACACTACAAGCTTGTCCAGAGGAAAAGCCCTAGAATTTAAAGGATGTTGGATTTGCTATCTGCTCCATTCATAAGATAATAAAACTTCTTGGGCTGGAGAGATGGCTTAGCAGTTAAGCACTTGCCTGTGAAGCCTAAGGACCCTGGTTCGAGGCTCGATTCCTCAGGACCCACATTAGCCAGATGCACAAGGGGGCGCACACGTCTGGAGTTTGTTTGCAGTGGCTGGAGGCCCTGGCACGCCCATTCTCTCTCTCTGTCGCTCTCAAATAAATAAATAAAAATAAACAAAAAGTTAAAAATAAAAAAAAAACTTCTGTGTCCAGGAGCCAAACATTTATGGTCCAGGGTGAGGGTTCTCATCCAGAGAGAAAGTATTCACATTCTAGAGACGGTAACTGAGCACGGGGCATGGGTCTTTCTCTCTGTCGGAATGGGGGCGAGAGGTGCCACGTGTCTGGGGTCACTCAGGGTTTCCTCAGCCCAACACGAATATGATATTAATAAATAGAGGCGCTGATTTCTGGACAGGACTACACTTCAAGTCGGGAACTCAATTGTGCAGCCACCAGCTACAGCTGGTCAGGGTTTATAAGGACAAATTGCTACACAAGTCTACGTGACAACAGTCGCAAGGCAAAGAGGAAAAAAAGGAAAGGTCAGTGGCTGTCTCATTCAAGCAGATGGCCTGGTATTCCGCACACTGTAGGGTTGGGGAGTGACCAAGACCACGCACACCACTCTGAGGCAAAGATGAAACCTCAAACCTCTTATTCCAGAAAGATCCGAGATAAGGGGGACAGGAAACCATGGCGGGGGGGGGGGGGCATTTTAGACAAGGAAGGGATAATAGCTGGGCGGTTTCTGGAAGAATGTGGATAAGTCTCTGTCACCATCTTGCTATCCTTAGTGGCTCCATTTTGGGAGCCTGTCCCCACCTAACACATACCAAAGGTAACATTTGCAAGGTACCACATCCTGTATGCCATTGGTAACATTTCTTTATAACATTTCTTTTTTTTTAATTTTTTGTTTGTTATTTATTTATTTGAGAGCGACAGAGAAAAGGAGGCAGAGAGAGAGAGAGAATGGGCGAGCCAGAGCTTCCAGCCTCTGTAAACGAACTCCAGACGCGTGCGCCCCCTTGTGCATCTGGCTAACGTGGGTCCTGGGGAATTGAGCCTCGAACAGGGGTTCTTAAGCTTCACAGGCAAGCGCTTAACCGCTAAGCCATCTCTCCAGCCCTCTTTATAACATTTCTTTAAGCATCACATTCCCTTATCCATCGCAAGAGGGACCACAGTCCTGCTCCAATATAAGATTTATGTATAAGGTTTATAACTTTGTAGTTCTCCTGTGACTCAAGAGACACTTCTCTGTGCATATGCTCTGTTTGTTTTTGTTTGTTTGTTTTGGTTTTGTTATGTTTTTGTTTCTGAGTAGGGTCTCACTCCCGCCCAAGCTGACCTGGAACTCACTCCGTAGTCCCAGGGTGGCCTCGAATTCACAGTACTCCTCCTCCTGAGTGGGGATTAAAGGTGTGTGCTCCACCACACCCAGCATTGTGCTGTGGTTTTAACAGGAATTATATTGAATCTGAAGATCAGTTTGGGGGTTATTGTTATTTCAAGTCTTTCAGTCCATCAAATTAAATGCCATGGAATTTACCTCAGTCTTTAACTTTTTTCAGCAATATTTTGTTGTTTTCAGTATAGACAAATCTTGTCCTTCTTTGCTTCAATTTATCCCCAAGGATTTTGTTTTCTGAGGCTACTGTAAGTGTGATTTGCTTAATTTGCTTTTTTAAAATTTTGTTTGTTTATTTATTTATTTGAGAGCGACAGAGAGAAGGAGGCAGAGAGGGGGGGGGGCAGAAAATGGGAGCGCCAGAGCTTCCAGCCTCTGTAAACAAACTCCAGCTGCGTGCGCCCCCTTGTGCATCTGGCTAACGTGGGTCCTGGGGAACTGAGCCTCGAACTGGGGTCCTTAGGCTTCACAGGCAAGCGCTTAACTGCTAAGCCATCTCTCCAGCCCTAATTTGCTTTTTTGAGTGGCTCATGGCCAGTATACAAAAATATAACCAATTTTTAAAAATATTTTTTATTATTTTATTTTACTTATTAGAGAGAGAAAGAGGCAGAGAGAGAGAGACAAAAAGGAGAGAGAGAATGGGCTTACCAGGGCTTCCAGCCACTACAAACGAACTCCAGATGCATGTGCCACTTTGTGCATCTGGCTTTATGTGGGTACTGCAGAATTGAACCTGGGTCCTTTGGCTTTGCCGACAAGCGTTTTAACCCCCTAAGCCATCTCTCCAGCCCTTTACCTTGATTTTGAATGCTGCAATGTTGTTGAAACAAAGGCTCTGTGTTACCACAACATTAAAGAGCACAGTTCCAGAAGAGTAGCAAGAATGGGACAGGGGAACTGTGTGGGGAAGGGCAGAGCCCATATACAATATGAGCTGTCAAATTAGCCACTCCTAAACGTAAGTGAAGAGCAATCACACCGACTTATCCTCCGAGAAACCTTATAACATCACGGGGCCTTTGAGCCACGGGAGGAAAGGTCGTTCATTGGTCCACTATCCGTCATGTCCCGTTTCCTACAGGGTCACCTCCCTCGCTTCTGCTCATCCTTAGTAGGTAGGATTGGTCTGCATTCCATGCTTAGGTACACCTAGGAACAATGGAGATCATGAAAATACTCATGCCTTGAGTTCCACGCCAGAGAGATAGGCGGTAGTGTGGACTAAAGCGGGGGGAGGGGGGGAAGAGTAGCAGAAAAAGGGATGGCTGGTGTCATAATAGCAGTGGTGTCTTAGCAAGATCCCCTAGACACAGATCCTGAGACAAATAATTTGGAAGGCGGTTCCAAGAACCTTGGGCTAGTAAGGAAGCCAGACAGGGAAGACGAGTCAACTTCGTGAAGCACTCAAGGCTCGAAGCAAGTGGTTGGTGCTCATTTGCTGGAGGTAGAAGATGGGGAGCTTATCTGTTCGTCTCCAGGGGACTTGGTTAGAGGCTGCTGTTTGGGATATCAGCTCTCCGGCATTCTGGCTAATCGTTAGTATAGGCCAATGGTGCACGGGGTTAGAGAATTCCTCAAGAGAGTCATATAACATTGTTGAGGAGAATCATGTGAGTGAGGGGTACCAACAGCAGTTCAAAAAAATAAAAATAAATTGGGGCTTGTTTTCAAGACAAAGTTGAGCGGAAATTGTCAAGCCTGGTCATATGTAGCTTAGGGGGTTTGGAAGGTTATGTAAGTGACCCACGTATGCAGATTGGGGACCAGAAACACTGGGGTTCTCACAGCAGTGGTAGTCAGCCCCACGCTGCTGGGATGAACTTTCAAACACACACAGTTTATGGGAGGAATGGGATTTGTTTTAGGCTTGCTGATCCAAGGGGAAGGTTCCGTCAGCAGTGGAAGAGGTTGGCCCACCATTCATAAATCCAAACAAATGGAGAGACACAAGCAGCCAGCAGGCACACAGCAGCCAGACCCCCCAGAGCTCACTCTGCTCACCTTAGGCTGGAAATCAGACTCACCCCCCCCCCACCCAGAAACATCTTAGGGCTGGATCCCAGGATCTGCCCCCTAGTGACGTCTCTTCCAGCCAGGCAGCTGGAAAGACAAGTTACAAGCTTTATTTATTTATTTTGGTTTTTTGAGGTAGGGTCTTGCTCTACTCCAGGCTGACCTGGAATTTGCTATGTAGTCTCAGGGTGGCCTCGAACTCCTGGTGATCCTCCTACCTCTGCCTCCTGAGTGCTGGCTTTAAAGGTGTGAACCACCACGCCTGGCTTATTTATTTATTTTTGAGAGACAGAGAAAGCGGCAGAGAGACAGAGAGAGAGAACGGGCACATCAAGGCCTTCAGCCACTACGAACTAACTCCAGACATGTGCACCCCCATGTGTGACATTACGTGCTTACATCACTGTGCGTCTGTCTATGTGGGACATGGAGATTCCAACGTGAGTGCTTAGACTTTGCAGGCAACTGCTTTAACCACTAAGCCATCTTTCCAGCCTGTTACAAGCCTTTTAATAAGAACACCTGACTCCTTTGGGGGAACATTCTAACTACCACAGGGGGTGGGCGGTGTCACTCACCTGACTGTGGGGAAGGTGACCCAGTATTACCAGAATTCTCAATGTTTCAGAAGTTGGAAATGCAAATAGTCATTGTAAAATTCCTCAAAGTCTTAATATGACCAAGTATTTAACTTAAGAAGAGGAGCCTGCTAACTGGAAGAAAAGAAAAAGAAAGGGCTGTAGATTGGAAACAAATAGCCCCCCAGGCTGGTTGATGTGGAAGTGGAACTGTGTGGGAAACATTTTGCAAGACTGTGTGAGACATATGATAAACGGACTCAATTTTCAGGCTTGGGAATGGGTGCTTTTGTTGGTTTTCAGTAGGAGGTCAATAAACAATTCTGAACAGGAGCAATCAAGCCATAACAGCTCTACTAGGAGAAGACTAACTTGGTGATGGAATGAAGGACAGACAGGACAGTGGTTACAGGAGAGGACGGAGGGCAGGGGTAACTCAGGAGGCTAGCCCTGCATTCTGTACATGAGATCGTGAAGGCTGGGTAAGATTCGGGTAGAAGTTTGAAACGGGCATTCAATGAGAAGCAGGGATGAGACAATGAAATACAGATATATCTGCCAATAAAAAATTACCCTCTTTTAAAATTTTTTTTGTTTATTTATTTGAGAGCGACAGACAGAGAAAGAGGCAGAGGGAGAGAGAGAGAGAGAGAATAGGCGCGCTAGGGCTTCTAGCCACTGCAAATGAACTCCAGACGCTGTGCGCCCCCTTGTGCATCTGGCTAATGTGGGTCCTGGGGAATCGAGCCTTGAACTGGGATCCTAAGGCTTCATAGGCAAGCACTTAACCGCTAAGCCATCTCTCCAGCCCCAAAATTACCCTCTTGATGGAAAAATAAAAATATTCAAAGGAACTTAGTCTCCCTGAAACCTTTAAGAGCTGGGCGAGAAAAAAACAAAATAAGAAGGGAACAAAGGGCTAACCAGCTTAGGTGCCCTGGTCCAGTCATGTGCGTGGAAATGTGGGTGCCACCCACACACTTGTATCAAAATAACAATGAACAGCAAGCTGACATCCAGCAATGAGCCATGGGACCAAAGTGGACCAGTGAAAGAGAGAAATTACTCATGGTGAGATGGTAAGGACAGAATCAGTGGGGTTGGAGAGATGGCTTAGGGGTTAAGGCGCTTGCCTCCAAAGCCAAAGGAAATTGGTTTGATTCTCCTGGACCCACGTAAGCCAGATGCACAAGGTGGCGCATGCATCTGGAGTTCGTTTGCAGTAGCTGGAGGCCCTGGCACATTCTCTCTCTCTCTCTCTCTCTCTCTTTCTCTCTCTCTCTCACACACACATACTTTGCCTCTTTCCCTCTCTCAAATAAATAAATAATTTTTTTAAACAAATTCAGAATCAGTGAAACACTAGATTTGCTCTTGAAATTCAGAAAGGCTAAAATGGTCAGGGCACAAGCAGATACTAAACACGTCCCCCACAGCATCTTTCTAGCTCCTCCCGGGTCCTCACATCCAAAGCTTCAAATGCTGAAACTCCACCTGGGCGCTTTGCGTTCAAGAGCAGCACCCTAACCCTTGGCCGCGCTCCCTTCCTCACCCTACAGCCTGCTCTCCAAATCGACCTGGGCCTGACCTCCGCATTGGTCCATCCCAAGATGGCTCTGGATCACAGGATGGAGCAGGTGATGCAGGCCACGTGCCAGCCCACGCTCTCTCTCTCCACCCGAAGTCCCCTGAGCCGCAGGGAATACAATCTCATACGCTGCGGCCACGTCAAATACCTTCGTCCTTCTGTCCCCTGACTAGGGCCTTTCTCCCGTGTTATAGGAGCGTGTGCAGTCCACACATGCTACGTTCTGTAGGATGTATGCATTGATAGCCCCAAAGGAAAGCCCTTAACCAAGGAGGGATGGACGCCAGGGGGTGGGTCCACAGTTTTCAAAGGGCTATTCCTGGGGGTCAGTCTCACACATCCTTGGAGGATCTTGAAGCAGGAGGGCCAAGCAGGTGCCAAGAGCAATAATTCTCTGTCTGGCACGTTTACTGCCTGGTCTGACTTCTTCCTCCTCACCTCTGGAAAACAATCCTCCAAATAAAACGCCAACATCAGAGTACTTTGTGTCAGGACGATCTGATCTTTGAAGGACTCAGAAAGACACCGCCAATTCTACTCACCTCTAATTGTTGGGTTCCATTTTGAAAGCTTACTTACTCCCCTGGAGGGAGGTATCTTTTAATGTAAAAAAAAAAAAAAAACCACAAAAAAAAACATGAAAGTACCATTGAAGATTTGTAATCCAATCATAGACCCACACGAGAGGTGCTTTGAAATACATAATATTTATAGTTAGTCCTGAAACAACTACCTAAATCCATATTATGAGCCATAGCTCTTCGCGAAGATGCGAGGATGTCCTACCATACTTAGATTTCCGACCACAGTGGAACAAACTTACATTGAGGTTCCATGCCTGCACAAGCTGCTTCATTCATTAGGTGAAAATATAATCTACCTTTTCCTCAATGGGGATTCAATTTTTTAAAAAAATTTTGTTTATTTTTATTTATTTATTTGAGAGCAACAGACAGAGAGAGAAAGAGGCAGGTAGATAGATAGAGAAAGAATGGGCACGCCAGGGCTTCCAGCCACTGCAAATGAACTCCAGACGCATGCGCCCCCTTGTGCATCTGGCTAACGTGGGTCCTGGGGAATCGAGCCACGAACCGGGGTCCTTAGGCTTCACAGGCAAGCGCTTAACCACTAAGCCATCTCTCCAGCCTGAGGATTCACTTTTAATTGCAAATGATGATTGCGGGAAAGGCTGAGGAGAGCCGAAATTAGTGCCAATGCAGTACAACCTGTTATGAACCAAAATAGTTAAGGCATATTCAGAAAAGTCTGTGAGCCTTGTAACTGAATTCAGATGGGGGGGGGAAGCTTTTAAAAGCCCATACCGTCTAGGAGCCTTCATTGCTTTCATAAAAAGAAATGTCAAATTTAATGTGCAGATAAACCAAATTTCTATTAACATACATTAAACCCAGAGTAGAGGGAATGGTACAAGGATTAGCAATTTCATCATTTCTCTGCAGACATTTCTTTTGCTATACTTTCCACCAGTTATTTATTTATTTATTTATTTTACTTATGAGAGAGCGAGAGTGAAAGAGAGAATTGGCATGTCAGGTCCTCAACAATGCAAACTAACTCCAGAAACATGTGCTACTTTGTGCGTCTGGCTTGACGCGGGTCCTGGGGAATTGAAACTGGGTCCTTTGGCTTTGCAGGCAAGCACCTTAACTGCTGAGGCATCTCTCCAGCCCAGGAATGTCTTCTATAGAATCACTTATTATTGGAGTAGAAATGAACCCCAGAAGGGAATATAATTTGTCCAGGATCATACTAACACCACACTCTACTTACTACCTTGTTCAATTTTCTGAGAAGATGGCCTTTGGAGACTTAGCTTGCCTGTCTCCGCCTCTTGCTTCATGGCTTTAGGTTAAATTCTAGCCATGTGGCTCTTAAGTTCCTGAACCTCACTAGACTTCCATTTTTGCATCTGAAAAAATCTAAAAATGTATCCATGTAAAGTCGACGATAATGGTGCCTTTCCCCCAAGATCTGAAAATTGATGGAATAAGATTGCTACTGAAACAGCCTGGTGCCCATAGCAGTGGAATTGGGGCGAAGTGGAAGAGTCAGAATCAGAGCACAGTTTGTCCACATGTCTTTCAGCTATGACATGCATCAGAAACACAGCCAACAGAGAGAGAGAGAGAGAGAGAGAGAGAGAGAGAGAGAGAGAGAGAGCATTCCTCTTAATGATGACAGTCTTGGGGACAGGGAGGTCCTGTTGATGTATTACTGCGTTAACCCTCAGACTGCCCCTGCTTCACACCTTGTCTGTAACTCAATGTTTCTTGAATGAAAGTCTCAGGAATTACTGTTCCACGGGGTCTCGGGTGAGGAGAGCCAATCTTCGCTGCATCTGAGTGCCAACTGAGACCCAGGGGAAATGGAAGGAATGGAAAGCAGAGGCTTGGCTTCTTGGATATCTATACTCAGGAGATCTACTAGGCTCCCAAGACAAAAATCGAGAGCAAGCTGGCCTCTGTTCCCAGCACTTGGAAGGCAGAGGTAGGAGAATTGCTGTGAGTTCCAGGCCAGCCTGGGACTACAGAGTGAAGTCCAGGTCATCCTGGGCTAGAGTGAGACCCTACCTCAAAAACAAAAAACGAGCAAAAAAACAAACAAACAACAACAAAAAAAGAGCTAGAGAGATGGCTTAGCGGTTAAGGCACTTGCCCAGGAAACTTAAGGACCCAGGTTCAACCCTCTAGAACCCACGTAAGACAGATGCTCATGGCAACACATGTGTGTGTATCTGGAGTTCAGTTGCAGTGGCTGGAGGTCCTAGACACCAACTCTCTCTCCCTCTCTCTCTCTCATTAAAAAAAAGAGAGAGAGACAGAGCTGGAGAGATCGCTTAGTGATTAAGGCATTTGCCTGCAAAACCAAAGGATCTAGGTTCAATTCCCCAGGACCCAAGGAAGCCAGATTCACAAGAGGGCTCATGTGTCGGGAATCTGTTTGCAGCTGCTGGAGGCCCTGGCATGCCCATTCTCTCTCTCTCTCTCTCTCTCTCTCTCTCTCTCTCTCTCTCTCCCTCCCCCCCTCTCTCTCTGTTTCTTTCTCTCTCTCAAATAAATAAATCAAAATTAAATATTAAAAAATATTTGAAATTTTTTAAATTAAAAAAAAAAACCTAAAGCAATATTAAAGACCAAAAGTATTAGACTACATTGTTTTTACTCGCCTGGCAACAGTGAAATGACTCTTTTATTACTACCGGGTGACAAGCATGTTCGCTGAGCCCGAAGAGCTGACAAAGGAGGTGGTCTTGAGACAGCGGGGTTCTCATCCTGCGCTGACGTTCAGAGTTACCCAATGGCTTCATGAGGCACGGGTCTGCGGCCTCTCCCCGCCCCGAATCTCACTGCATCTGAAAGCCCTGGGGATGGAGTATTCATCTCAGTTTTAGACGCCCAAAGTGATTCTGATGTGGGTCTACTGTCCTAAAATTAGCACTCAAACTTGAGCAATAATTGTACAGACATAACAATGCCAGTTCATATAGAAAAGAATCTTGAATCTGTATTGTGTGTGTGTGTGTGTACATGTGCCACAATGTGTGTGTAGAGGTCAGAGAACAATCTTGGGGAGTTTTTCCTCTTTCCACCTTCTCTTTTTAAAATTTATTTATTTTATTTTATTTTAAATTTATTTGAGAGAGGGAGGGAGGCAGATAGACACTGAAAGGGAGACAGAATGAGCATGCCAGAGCCTCCAGCTGCTGCAAACAAACTCCAGAAGCATGTGCCAACCTTGTTCATCTGGCTTACATGGGTCCTGGGGAATCGAACCTGGATCCTTTGGCTCTGCAGGCAAGTGCCTCAACCGTAAGCCATCTGTGTTTGAGACAGGGTCTCTGGTGTTGTTTTGCCACTTAGTGTGCACCAGTCTAGCGGACCCACAACCTTCTGGACTCTCCTGGCTCCTCCTCCCACGGCTGTAGGTGTCCTGGGAACCCCTGTGCACACACCGCCTTGCATGTGGCTTTACACGGGTGCTTGGGAATTGAACTCAAGATGGCAGGTTTGCAAGAAGTGCCTTTAACTGCTGAGCCGTTCTCCCCAGTGCCTGCATCTCCGTTAGTTTCATATTACTGTTGCAACAAATTATCATAAACGTAATGTGCATAAGTATATTATGTTACAATTCTATATGTCAGAAGTCCCAGTTGGCTCTTCCAAGATTAAAATCAAGGTGTTTGCCGTGTTGCTGTGGAGACGCTAGGAAAAAGTATGCTACTTTTTTCCCCAGCTTCTGGGGGGGCCACCTGAATTCCATGCCTCGTACTCCCTTTCTCCATCTTCAAAGCCAGCAGCCCAGACTTTTCAAAGCTTGCTATCTTTCTGCTTCCAGTATCACATTTCTTTCTAAGAGTCCTCTCAAGAGCCTCGTAATCACATTGAATGCATCCAGAAGCCCTAGATAATTTTTAAAACTCGGAGTCCTTAATTTCATCACACTTTCAAAGTCTCTTTCATCATGAAATATACTCATAAGTTCTATAAATTAGGGTGTGGGCATTTGGGGGACGGTGTATTATTCTGTTTAAGAAATGGAGAAATAACAGTAGGAGTAATCTATGTGAGATCACCTTCAGCTGTGTGAAGAGACACATTCTGAAAACTGTCTAGACACTAAGACTGTGGCTCAGAAAAAAAAAAAAAGCATAGATATTTCAGACAAGAGTCCACGTTGACTCTCTTTCTGCAATTCTCTGGTTTGTTTTGTTGTTGTTTTGGGGTTTTGGTTTGAGGGGGGAGGCTGTTTGTTTGTTTGCAATATCCTTTTTTTTTTTTAAAAGCCTGTGACCCCACTGTTACTCTCAATAAAACATTAGTTTCTTTTCAGGCTACCTGCAAGGAAGGGCTTTGATGTATTTTATAGCCAGTAGATTTGGAGGCGGTAGAATACTTGGTTTTCCTCAAGTAAAACATTATAATTTTTTTTTAAAAAAAAAAGAGAGAGAAGAAGAAAAGTCCCTAATTATATTGAAGCCACTCATTTCTTTCCTTTGCTGGACACAGGCTGACATACTGTAGCTGAAATCCTCTTTAAAAAGGAAGGAAAAACTTTAATATATATATATATATATATATATATAATTTTTATTTATTTGAGAGAGGGCTAGAGAGAGAGATAGAAGGAGGGAGGGAGGGAGGGAGGGAGAGAATGGGCACTCTAGGGCCTTCAGCCACTGTAAACAAACTCCAGATGCATGTACCACCTTGTACATCTGGCTTACGTGGGTCTTGGGGAATTGAACCTGGGTCCTTTGGCTTTGCAGGCAAATGCCGTAACCGCTAAGCCATCTCTCCAGCCCAGATCAACTTTCATTCCCTCCCTCATCACCCATAGGAATAAAACCGCAAGAGAAACAGGTGTCATGACACAAAGCTTTTTTCCAGAAACTTTTCGGAATGAGCGTTTCGCTGTCTCTGCGGCTTCCAATCACCCCGAGAGGATGAGGGGCGTCTCTTCCTCCTGGGGTTCCACCTTGCAGGGCGGCAATCGGAGAGGATGCTTTGATGGGTTACAAACCGTTTTCAGCAGCTGACCCAGACGTGACATCGCCACTTCCTGAGTATATTGATACGTGTTTCTATTATTTGCTTATTTGCGCCTCCAGAAACAATTCTTTTTTGTTGTCGTTGGACTGTAAACAACGTTGCAAGGCCCCTGTATTAAATCATAATTATTTACCCATGCAGTTCATGCACCTTTGTCCCTGAGGAATCTAGTGACGTGAACTTACAGGAACATCAGGGTATTTCTCACCAACAGTTTCCTGTTATTGATAGGCTTTTGTTTAGTTTCGATCTTGTTTTTTTTTTTTTTTTTTTTTTTTTTTTTACTCATTTGGTTTCTCAAGGGAAAAACAAGCAGGCACGTGACAATGATCACAGTCATTGCTGGCCTTAGGCAATTCATCATAGCTGCTATCAACTACCACGGCGTGTCCAGAAGATGGCATTCTACAGTGCTGCCTCCCCTCCTTCAGCCCTTTCATTATTATTATTTTTTTTTTTTGAGAGAGAGAGAGAGAGAAATGGGTGCACCAGAGCCTTTCCGCTGCTGTAAACAAACTCCAGACGCATGTGCCCTCCTGTTGCGTCTGGCTATAGGTGGGATCTGCAGGATTTGAACAGGAGTTCTTAGCAAGTATCTGAACCGCTAAGCCAGATCTCCAGCCCCTTTTCTTTCATTTTTTTGGTTTCCTTGTTTGTTTTTCGAGGTAGGGGTCTCACTCGAGCTCAGTCTGACCTGGAATTCACTAAGTACTCTCAGGGTGGCTTCGAACTCACGGCGATCCTCCCACCTCTGCCTCCCGAGTGCTGGGATTAAAGGTGTGTGCCACCACGCCAGTCCCCCCCTTTTCATTCTTTTTGTTGTTGTTGTTATTGTTTTGGTTTTTCGAGGTAGGGTCTCACTCTAGCCCAGGCTGACCTGGAATTCACTATGGAGTCTCAGGGTGGCCTCGAACTCACGGCGATCCTCCTACCTCTACCTCCCAAGTACTGGGATTAAAGGCGTGCGCCACCACACCCGGCCCCCTTTTCGTTCTTTCTATCACCTATTTTGTGTTGTTCCCCGAGCCTTGGAAGGGATGATAGATGGGCCCATTTAGGACTGAGCACCCAGTAGTTACTGATTCTCAGCACTTTGACCGGCTATGAGTCTCTGAAATTGCTTCTCACTGCAGAAAGTTTCTCCAAACAAAGCTGAGAGCAGCTCTAATCAATGGGCATCAACACAAACATTTAAAAGGCAGTTTGGGGCTGGAGAGATGGCTCAGCGGTTAAGGCGCTTGCCTGAAAAGCCTAGTGACCGGGAGTTTGATTCCCAAGTACCCACATAAAGCCAGATGCACAAGGCGGCTTATGGTCTGGAGTTTGTTTGCGATGGCTGGGGGCCCTGGCACACCCATTCATTCCCCGCTCTCTCTTTGACTGGCCCTTTCTCTGTCTCTCTTTCTCTCTCAAAATAAATAAATATCGGGCTGGGGAAATGGCTTAGTGGTTAAGGCATCTGCCTGCGAAGCCTAAGGACCCTGGTTCGATTCCTCAGGACCCACGTTAGCCAGAGGCACAAGGTGGTGCATGCATCTGGAGTTCCTTTGCAGTGGCTGGAGACCCTGGGGCGCCCATTCTCTCTCTCTCTCTATCTCTCTCTCTCTCTCAAATAATAATAAATAAATAAATATTTTAAAAATAAATAAATATCATAATGTAATATACTTAATATAATAAAAGGCAGTTTGAGGGGCTCAACATGCTCTTTAACAAAACAACAGCAGTAGCTTCACCATTAGGGCGATCACCCACCCCAGCCATGGGCTTTTGACCAAGTTTACAGTACCAGAAAATGGTTCCCTCCAGGGGAGTAGACCTCAAATCCAACTGGAAAGCAGTGGATTACCTTATAACAGCCACTGCACCCTGGGGATTTTTAGTATTTAAAGGGCCATAGATGTTGGGGATATGGATGGGGAAGAAGGACATTCTAAGTGGGTGAAACGCAGATAGTAAAACGGTGGGAGGCCACGTGATGGGTTTTTAGGACTCGCGGAAAAGCCACGGGAGCTGGAAGACGGAACCATGCAGTGGAAGGGGAAGGCACAGGCACTCTGCCAAGGCCTGGAATGTCAAGCAGAGAGTTTGACCCCGTGGGCTCCTGAAGAGCCTCTCCTTTCCCCTGCCGGGCACTGCACAGAAAACAGCCGTGTGGTTTACATGCACAGCACAGTGAGAGGCTGGGTGAGATCGCCTGTGACCGCAGCCGCCACCAAGGGCAAGGGAGCAGCTCAGCAGGGCCCGCTTTGCCGGGAGGAGTGGAATCTCCTCGGCTCCAAGCAGCCAGGATGAGGGAGGCATTTGGAAACGGGGTGGTCAGCACCCTAACTTTCCAGTCCTTGGCCAACATTCCAAACCTGGACATGTCAGTCCAGGTCCAGAGAGAGGTGGATGTCTGGGGGGCGGGAGATATCATTATGTGTTGGACTTTTGTTTAGTCTCCTGTTTACAAAGCTAATTGTTTAAACGAGGGTGCCTGGCTTAGTAATATATCTGAATACATAGAAGTACCATTTATTTATAATCCAGTTTCCTGATGGGAATGGCAAGACTCATGAAATGGAAACATGTGCATGTCTGAAGGGCCTGAGCCACACCATTGCCCTTGCAGAATGAAAAGGTTATAAAGTAAATTTGGTGACTGTTTGTCCAAAACGCAGAGTTCTTTGCTTAGGCTTCATTCTTTGGCGATCACATTTATTCTCAATGTTTCTGAACTCTTTATAGGAAGAATTTAAATATGTGCACAAAGTTGGAAATTATAAAGGGAAATTTTATTTTATTTACTTATTTATTAGAGAGAGAGAGAGACAAAGAGGCCCATAGAGAGAGAGAGAATGGGTGCGCCAGGGTCTCCAGCCA
The DNA here is from genome assembly GCA_036346955.1 of Dipus sagitta. Taxonomy (NCBI): domain Eukaryota; kingdom Metazoa; phylum Chordata; class Mammalia; order Rodentia; family Dipodidae; genus Dipus; species Dipus sagitta. The sequence continues at coordinate 20,159,588 of CM070792.1, forward strand.
CTGAAAATGAACTCCAGACGCATGCGCCACCTTGTGCATCGGGCTTCACGTGGGTCCTGGGGCATCAAACCTGGGTCCTTAGTCTTCACGGGCAAGTGCCTTAACTACTTAGCCATCTCTCCAGCCCCAAGGGAAAGATTTTTTTTAATTTAATCAATTAATCAATTTTAGGGAAAGGATTTTATCCAGCCCGGAAGAAACACCTGAGTTCTGTTTTCCCAACCATTTAGGTGTTGAGGAATCTATGCCTGGCAAGACTAAGCAAAGGTTACACAGAATGCCTATGAACACTCAAGCACTTCAACTTTCCTCCCTGTCCCATTCGGTCGCTGCCTCACAGGAAGGCCTGTTGCACAGGCCTGTCATGCACAAGCCTAATGAGTAAAGAGGAGAAACTTTGGGCCCCAAAATTAAAGCAGAAAGTCACATTTTAATTTTGTCTGTACATCATCTTCATTGAAGAAAATGAAGCTAATGCATTTTAAATATTTTTGGTTTTTTATTTTTACTTATTTATTTGAGAGTGACATAGAGAGATAGAGAGAGAGAGAAAGAGAGAGAGAGAGAATGGGCGCACCAGGGCCTCCAGCCACTGCAAATGAACTCCTGACGCGTACGCCTCCCTGTGCATCTGGCTAACGTGGGTCCTGGGGAATCGAGCCTAGAACTGGGGTCCTTAGGCTTCACAGGCAAGTGCTTAACCGCTAAGCCATCTCTCCAGCCGGCTAATGCATTTTAATATAGAAAATACTCGATGATTTTCCTCTTTCATATTTTGGGAGTTGAGATAAATTCTTAACTCTGCTGATACTCTTTCATTATTATACGTCTAACATCAAAGACCTTTTTCTCGTTTTTAATATTTTATTTTTATTTATTTGTTTGAGAGAGGGAAAGAGGAAGAGAGAGAGAGAGAGAGAGAGAGAGAGAGAGAATGGGTGCACCAGGGCTTCCAGCCACTGCAAATGAACTCTAGATGTATGTGCCACCTTGTGCAGCTGGCTTACATGGGTCCTGGGGAATAGAACCGAGGTCCTTTGGCTTTGAAGGTAAGCACCTTAACCTCTAAGCCATCTCTCCAGCCCCCATTTTTCTCTTTCAAAAATATTTTTATTTATTTATTTGCAAGCAGGAGAGAGACAGAGAGAAGAGACAGGCAAGAGAGAGAACGGGTGTGCCAGGACCTCCAGGTGCTGCAAATGAACTCCAGACATATGTGCCACTTTGTGCATCTGGCTTACATGGGTGCCGGGGAATCAAACTCAGGTTGTTAAGGCTTTGCAGATAAATGACTTCACTGCGGAGCCATCTCTCCAGCCCCACAAAGACATTTTTATATGTACTCCCAACTGTTACCACAAGAGCAGTAGGAGAAAAAAAAATGTTAGAGTTGAAAGTGATTTTAGATTTAAGAGCAGTAGGATTTGATAATTAATTAGATGTGGAGAGTGAGACATTGAGACGATTGGCTTGGAAAGGAAGATTTAAAATTCTACTTGGCTCTATTAAAGATTCCTATATGTTGGGGATACGGATTTAGACATCTACTATAGATCATACAACTGAGTCAGTCTGTTCTCAACACAAAAGCAGTTTGTCGGGCGTGGTGGCGCACGCCTTTAATCCCAGCACTCAGGAGGCAGAAGTAGGAGGATCACTGTGAGTTTGAGGCTGTAAGATCAAAAATTAAAAGCCTTATTATCATGCTAACATGCCTTTTTAGCTTTTGTAACGTTGCTTGCTTGCTTGCCTCAGATTGACTAAAAGAGACTTGCGGTTATTCTTGAACATTGCACCCAAAACCCTGCCCCTGTTTCCTGGAACCCGGGAAGCCACTCAGCGTCCTGTGGTCACCCCTAGCCCAGCCAAGCAACACCAGGTGGACTCCACCAATCAGAATCCATTCTATATGGAAAGCCCCTAGACCCAGACCCCCTCCCTAACTTTGTGGTTTTTCCCTATATAAACTCTAAAAAATTGGGGCTGGGGGCTCTTCACTCCTCCTGCGTGGGGACTTCGTGTCGAGCCCCGGTGCACCGGTTTCTCAATAAACCTCTTGCTGCTATTGCATCGAGAAGCGTCTGTGTCAGTCCTTGGGGTCTCGCCCGATTCCTGAGGCTTGGAATCCCTCCGGGAGGAGGGGTCCCAACAAGGCCACCCTGAGACTACATAGTGAATTCCAGGCCAGCCTGAGCTAGAGTGAGACCCTACCTCGAAAAACAACAACAACAACAACAAAATCAAATGTAATGACTTAGAGCTGGGGAGATGGCTCAGTTGTTAAGGCACTTGCCTGCAAAGCCAAATGACCCAGGTTTGACTCCCCAGCACACATGTGAAGCCAGATGCATAAAGTGGCACATGCATCTGGAGTTTGTTTGCAGTGGCTAGAAGCCCTTGTACTCCCTTTTTCTAGCTCTCTCCTTGGAAATAAATAGATAAAATATTTTTTTATAAAAAGAAATAGTGGGCTGGAGAAATGGCTTAGTGGTTAAGACACTTGCCTGTGAAGCCAAAGGACCCAGGTTCAATTCCCCAGGACCCACATAAGCCAGATGCACAAGGGGGCTCATGCATCTGGAGTTTGTTTGCAGTGGCTGGAGGCCCTGGTGCACCCATTCTCTCTCTCTCTCTCTCTGCCTCTTTCTCTCTCTTTCTGTTGTTCTCAAAAAAATAAAAATAAACAACAACAACAAAAACTTTAAAAAATTTAAAAAGAAGTAGTGATTTTTATAGATAGAATAATTAAGAATAATTATAGTATGAAGCAGATTGTGTATTTGCTGGTAAAGAAAAGGAAAGAATGTGTTACATCTTTGCATTATAAATGAGGAGGTTAGGAGGCAAGAGGCTCTAGTATCCATGGTTTGTACCCAATGTCACAAAGCATCCCAGAATGACCACAAAACAGGTGTCCTATGAGCCAGGAATGTATGTCATCAGCAACTGAGAGTGGCAAGACAGTGGTCAGTAAAGGGAGAGGAAAGATTGCTGGGCGTGGTGGAGCACGTCTTTCATCCCAGCACTTGGGAGGCAGAGGTAGGAGGACTGCTGTGAGTTCAAGGCCAGGCTGAGACTACATAGTGAATTCCAGGTCAGCCTGGGCCAGAGTGAGACCCTACCTCGAAAAACCAAGACACAAGGGAGAGAAAGAGAGACAGAGAGTGAGAAGTTGTCATTGTCACATGATCTGAGCCCTAAAGTCAGGGTAGATGAGCATCTGAGGAGTACCCAGACTGGGAGGGGACAGGAGCCCCTGCAATGGTTTGAGTCAGATGTCACCCATAAACTCATGTGTTTTGAATGCCTGGTCCCCAGCTGGTGGCAACTGGGGAAGGAGAGCTTTCCCCCTTGCCAGAGCTCAACTCACTCTTTTTTTTAAATTTTTTTTTGTTTATTTTATTTATTTATTTGAGAGCAACAGACAGAGAGAGCAAGAGGCAGAGAGAGAGAGAGAATGGGTGCACCAGGGCCTCCAGCCACTGCAAACAAACTCCAGACGTGTGCGCCCCCTTGTGCATCTGGCTAACATGGGTCCTGGGGAATCGAGCCTGGAACCGGGGTCCTTAGGCTTCACAGGCAAGCGCTTAACCGCTAAGCCATCTCTCCAGCCCTCAGCTCGCTCTTAATGCTCTGTTCCACCTGCTGTGGCGAGCACGTGGTGCCCAGCCTCTGCTCTCCCATCCTTTCCCCTTCACGGTGAAGCTACCCTTAGGACCGTAAGCTGAAATAAACTCTTTCCTCCGCCCGCTCCTTTCAGCCAAGTGTTTTGTCCCAGCAAAAAAACTACAACACGTGACTTTGCAAGTGGCGTACGTGCCTACAATCTCTTCTGCTTTGTGGGTGAACCCAGACATAAAATTAGCTCCTTCTCCGAGTGACCCCGCTAGTGAACCCTCACTCCTGCTTGGGACAGAAGATTTTTGGGCTTCTTGAAGGTGACGAAGGACTCGTTTGCCGTGGTGCAGGAGTAGAGACAACTGTAAATTAAATGACACGTCTTGCTATCCTTGGAAAAGTCCCCTGGCTAACACATGGGAGAGGGGTTTTGGGCTTCACGTCCCTTTACCTTAGCCGGGATTTGCCTCTCGCCGTCTTGTTCATTCATTTCTTCTCCTTTCTCTCATCTTTCCCACCCTACCCAGTCAAGGTTAATTACTGATCTCATCATTTCCAATGCTTCAATCTTGTCCTCTAATGGACCTAGAAATTTCCACGCTCATGGGCGTTATGTAAACAAGGGGCTGCTCACTCAGAGAATAGAACGTGGGATGTAGGGAGCTTTTCAGACAGCCAGAGCCATCGCTGAGCTGGCGTGGACTGACACCCCTCTCTTTCCCCTAGGGAAACAAATAAGTCTCTTTCCTTCTTCACCTAGAAGGAAATTTCTCCTTCCAAGAGCGCCCGAATGCCTTCAAGCTGCGGGATGCCGTTGTCTTCTCACTGATGGCTTCTTCCCCCACGGGAAATGCTGTTGTCAGACTGATAAAGGGCAAGAGTCCTGTTCCACACCATTACTCCCGTTTACGATGTCTTACCACGTCCCTTCCAAGCCAAGTTCACATCGGGGCGTGGGGGAGAAATCCCCCAGCGCAGAAGGCCGGGGCTAGAAACCGATGCCGAGGTGTGCCGGGAAGGTCACAGAGCTTTTCCAGGCCTGCCGTCGTGCTGTTAGGGGAAGAGGCTGTAAGTGACAGTTTTCTGTCCGGCTCGCCAGTGAACCAGCTGCTGTCGCCCCAGCAGATTTGCACCGAGGCCAGTGTCCACGCTGAATGACAGAACATCAGCAGGCTGAGCAAGAGGAAAAACCTGTCTCTAGGAAGCAACATGCATTGGCTTTGGGATGAAGAAATGGCTTGCCACACTCTTCCAGCTGCTTTCGAAATGGGCCATTACTGTATCTTCGTATAGCAGAGCTGAGCACCGTCCTCCCTCAGGGCTTCAGAAGAGGCAAATGGACAAAAGGGCCTCGCTAGTTCTCCTCAGCCTGGGATGACTTCTCATCCAACACATGAAGGCAGAGCTCTTAGGGCTTAATCAAAGCCCTCCCTCAATACCATTACACGGAGACTTCCCTTCCAACATGGGAATTGTTCATGTGTGCGCACGTGTTTGTGTGTGTTCGGGTCCATGTGCATGTATGTTCACTTGCACGTAGAGGCCAGAGGACAACCTTGGGTGTCATTTCCCAGGAACACCATCCATCCTTTTAAATATAGGGTTTGGGGCTGAAGGGATGGCTGAGCGGTTGAGGCGTTTGCCTGCGAAGCCAAAGGACCCAGGTTCGATTCCCCAGGACCCACGTAAGCCAGATGCACAAGGAGGCACACACGTCTGGAGTTCAGTTGCAGTGAATGGAGGCCCTAGAGGCCCCATTCCCTCTGGGTCTGTCTCTCTTCTCTCTATCTCTCTCTGCTTGCAAATAAATAAACAAGATAAAGTAATAAAGATAGGGTCCGTCATTGGCCTGGAGGTCACTAATTAGGCTAGACTGACTGTCCAGAGAACCACCTGTTTCCATCCCCCAGAGCGAGGGTTCCAAGTGTGAATAGCTACACCCGGCACCACATGAGCTCTGCAGATCAAACTCAGGACCTCGTACAAGCACTTTACAGACTGAACTATCTTCCCAGCACCCCACACCCAGCAGAAGAATTTTGAGGAGACACAAGCATTTCAATAGTAGGACCAGTGAAGTCCCTCCTTTCAAAAATTCAAATGTTAGAATCAGACAAAAGAAAGTGAGTTTTTAAAATATTTTATTTATTTAGGGGGGGGGGAGAGGGAGAGAATGGGCACACCAGGGCCTCCAGCCACTGCAAATGAACTCCAGATGCGTGCACCAACTTGTGCATCTGGCTTACGTGGGTACTGGAGAATCGAACCTGGATCCTTTGGCTTTGCAGGCAAACACCTTAAGCACTAAGCGATCTCTCCAGCCCTTAATTGAATTTTTACAATATCTATTTATACCGATTTCTCCTCTTTCCTACTCCCAACCAGAATCTTCTGCCTTTCTCCTAGACTGTATCTTTTGTTTGCCGAAAGGGCACACATCCTACGTGCCTGTGAGCTCTCGTAGTGAAAATACAGGGCAGCAAACTGTGGATGTATGAGGTGAGTGGATAGTCCAGCGATAAAAGAAAAAAAATGGTTCTTGGGGGTGGAGAGATAGCCTAGCGGTTAAGCGCTTGCCTGTGAAGCCTAAGGACTCCTGGAGAGATGGCTTAGCAGTTAAGGTGTTAGCCTGCAAAGTCAGAGGACCCATGTTCCAGTCCCCAGGACCCACGTAAGCCAGACGCACAAGGTGGCGCATGCATCTGGAGTTTGTTTACAGTGGCTGGAAGCCCTGGTGTGCCCATTCTCTCTCTCTCTCTCTCCCTCTCCCTCTTTCTCTCTGTCTGTCTGTTGCCCTCAAATAAATAAATAAAAACAAAAAAAATTAAAAAATGGTTCTTGATTTTCCACTGTTAACCTACATGCTATGTAGACGACAGGTGCTGTATACTGTGTCTGAAAATGCAACACCAGGGGCTGGAGAGATGGTTCAGCTGTGAAAGGCACCTGCTTGCAAAGCCTGATGGCCTCAGTTTGATTTTCCAGGACCCACATAAAGCCAGATGTACAAGGTGGCACATGCATCTGGAGTTCATTTACAGTGTCAGGATGCCCTGACATGCTCATTCTCTCTCTGTCTGTCAATTGTTCTCAAATAAATAAATAAAACATATTTTATTTATTTATTTATTTGAAAGTGACAGACTGAGAGAGAGAGAGAAAGAGGCAGATAGAGAGACAGAATGGGCGTGCCAGGGCCTCCAGCCACTGCAAACGAACTCCAGATGCGTGCGCCCCCTTGTGCATCTGGCTAACGTGGGTCCTGGGGAATCGAGCCTCGAACCGGGGTCCTTAGGCTTCACAGGCAAGCGCTTAACCGCTAAGCCATCTCTCCAGCTCAAAATATTTTTTTTAAAAAAAAAACCTTTTAAATGCAATATCAGATCCGTATCCAACGCCTCTTGTGAATTACCTCAAATCTTACACACCTTACCCTGTTTCAGCCACAGCGGAGGCAGCTGGGACTTGGGCACACTTCATGATTGCTCCCCCGTAGTGGTCCCAGGAGCATCTCCCCTCTGGCTCTGTGACTTCCCCAATTCTGTGAAGCTGGATGCAGTGGGAGCTGCAATAACCTGAAACCCGCGGGACAGGGTACTGGCGGGGAGTGTCCCTTGAGGAGGAGGAGAGCTGTGGATAAATGCTTTGACCTGGTTCCTTCCAGGAGCATTGTTACAAAAGGCCTGTTTCAGGGGGCTTTTAACCTCGGGTGGAACGTCAGACACCCCAAAATGTGGCCTATGTGATTATACATTCTAATAGCACATTTTCTTGGTTCCATTTGCTTCTCCCGCTCCCTCTACTTCGTGGAATTACTCCCTAATAAATACCTGTATGGGTGACTCTGTCTCACAATGTAGGCTACTACACAGATTGCAAGACAATGCAGTATGCCAAATGGTTGCTTCTTTTTTAATATTTCATTTCATTTTATGTATTGTTAGACAGAGAGAGAGAGAAGGAGGCAGATAAAGAGAGAACTGGGTGCGCCAAGGCCTCCAGCCACTGCAAACAAACTCCAGACGCATACGCCCCCTTGCGCAGCTGGCTTTTGTGGGTCCTGGGGAATCGAACCTGGGTCCTTTGGTTTTGCAGGCCAGTGCCTTAACTGCTAAGCCATGTCTCCAGCCCCCAGATGTTTCTTTTTATGATAAGAATTTTGCTGCCCCTCAGTGAATAGCAGTATTCTGACAGGTCTCTGAAATTCGTATTGCTTCTGCCGACTTCATTCTTCAAATTTGAGCCAATGGTCACAACCCAGTAAAAGCTAAATAATTCAGAGACAATATTGACAAAGGCCATCATCTCCTACCTGCAAATGATCTCATCTTTCTATATTGTGACCCAAAGAGCATTATATATACTGCTGTTGGTATGGAGAAGGGAAGAGCACCGGTACTTTGATTATCACTATAAATGTGGGAGGGGAGCTTCTATGACGTGTGTGGTGTGGGGTGGGGTGTGTGCAGTGTATGCATGTGTGTGTGCAGATGCATGCACCCTGTGTGCAAATGTGGGAAGGTCATCATGCCCTGTTCTGTTGTCACTTATCTACCTGTTTCCTTGGAGTGGAGTCTCTCAGTCAACACAGAGCTACCTTTTTTTTTTCTTTTTTCTGGTTTTTGTGGTCAGCAAGCTCCAGGAATTTTCCTGGGTTCACAGACGTGTGTGGCTATTCACACATGTGCTGGGAGTCAAACTCAGGTGGTCTCAGGCCCCCTTGGGCTGTAATGTTGCACCGCCTGTGGCCTTAACAGATAAACCACTGCCCTAAGCCCCCATGCTAAGTCTTTTTTGTTGTTGTTTATTTTTATTTATTTGAGAGCGACAGACAGAGAGAGATAGAGGCAGATAGAGAGGGAGAGAGAGAATGGGCGCGTCAGGGCTTCCAGCCACTGCAAATGAACTCCAGACACGTGCGCCCCCTTGTGCATCTGGCTAACGTGGATCCTGGGGAATCGAGCCTCGAACTGGGGTCCTTAGGCTTCACAGGCAAGCGCTTAACCGCTAAGCCATCTCTCCAGCCCTAAATCTTTTAAAGGATACAAAAGTGCATGAAATTCCATTGGAAAGGAGGGATAAGCCCGGTGTGGCAGTGCATATCTTTAATCCCAGCACTTGGGAGGGTGAGGTAGGAAGATTGCTGTGAGTTCAAGGCCAGCTTGAGACTACCTAGTGATATCATGAATTCCAGATAAGCCTGTGCTAGAGTCAGATCCTATCTCAAAAACAAAACAAAGTTAAAAACCAAATAAAGGAAAGAAAGAACAGAGGGATACTGGTGACTATACCCATATAGTTTATAAATATTTAGAAGACAGGAAATTATAGACCCTGAACCTAAAAAATAAATGTCTAATTAAATGGGAAATGGTATTTGGTGTGATTTAATCATTATTCACTGTATACATGTTTCAAATTATGATGCTATAACCCATAACTATGAATAATTATGTTCCAATTAGAAATAAAAGCTTTTAAGATACAAATATGCAAATATTGTTTTCCAATTTTGCCCAGTATACATTTTTTCTATTCTTTCATTTTCAATCTTTTAGTATTTTTTTGCTTTAAGTTATCTTTGAAAAGCAATGAGATTTATGTCTGTGTCATCTTATCTAATAACCTTTACTTTTTGATGGAGTAAGAGAGAATCCATTTACATTTGTTATGATTACTGGGATAATTTCAATGTTTCCTTTCACAATTTTTTTTGTTCATTTTTATTTATTTATTTGACAGAGACAGACAGAGAGAGAAAGAGGCAGAGAGAGAGAGAATGGGCACGCCAGGGCCTCCAGCCACTGCAAATGAACTCCAGATGTATGTGCCACGTTGTGTATCAGGCTTACATGGGTCCTGGGGAATCGAGCCTCGAACCGGGGTCCTTAGGCTTCACAGGCAAGCGCTTAGCCGCTAAGCCATCTCTCCAGCCTTCCTTTCACTATTTTTAAAAAGGTTTGCTATTCCTAAATTTCATGTAAGAAAAAAACAATTTTAAAAGAAGCCACTTTCCTTTATTTTGTTTTAAGTATGCTTTTAAGTTATTGGCTATAGTTATATTTCTGTGATTATTCTTACTTGTATTTTAAAAACTAATTGATTTATTTTTAAATTTTTTTATTGACAACTTCCATAATTATAGACAATTAACCATGGTAATCCCTCCCACACACTTTCCCCTTTGCAACTCCACTCTCCATCATATCCCCTCCCCCTCTCCATCAGTCTCTCTTTTATTTTGATGTCATCGTCTTTTCCTCCTATGATGGTCTTGTGTAGGTAGTGTCAGACACTGCTAGGTCATGGATGTTCAGGCCATTTTGTGTCTGGAGGAGCACGTTGTAAGGAGTCCTACCCTTCCTTTGGCTCTTACGTTCTTTCCGCCACCTCTTCCACAATAGACACTGAGCCATAGAAGGTGTGATAGAGAGGTTTCAGTGCTGAGCACTCCTCTGTCACTTCTTCTCAGCACCGTGTGATGCCTTCTGAGTCATCCCAAGGTTGATTTATTCTTTATAAGTCTAAAGTTATTTGTGCTCCTTCAGAGGAAATTAAAAGCCTGAACTATTCTTTCAATACTATTTATTACAGTATTACCATCATAGTGTAGTTTTACTTCTGAAAACATACGTCTACACACAATCATACAAGTAATGGCCATTTTCATATCAATACCCTCATAGTGTAGTTTTACTTCTGAAAACATACGTCTACACACAATCATACAAGTAATGGCCATTTTCATATCAATTTTGGGGGTGGGCACGTGGTATATGCACGTGTGTAGATTTGTACGCCCTGTGCACACACACGTGGAGGCCAGAGGATGACATCGAGAAGAGGGTACCACGTGTCCTCTGCCACTCTTTCATCCCGTTTTCCCCATGACAGAGTCTCTCACTTAACCTGGAAATCAGGTCACTTTTCAACTAGACTGGCTGACCAGTGAGCCCTCTTTGCTCTGTCCACCTCAGCACTGGAGTAACAGGCATGTACATCCATGCCCAGCTCTTTATGTAGCTGTTGGGAACCAAACTCAAGTCCTCATGGGTGGGTAACTCTTAACCACTGAGCCATCTCTCCAATCTAATTTATCAAAAAAAAAAAATTATGGGGTGGGGGTTGAGGTAGGGTCTCACTCTAGCCCAGGCTGACCTGGAATTCACTATGTAGTCTCAGGGTGACCTCAAACTCACAGTGATCCTCCTACCTCTGCTTCCCGAGTGCTGGGATTAAAGGTGTGCACCACCACAGCAGGCCAAATTTATCAAACTTTAATGAAAGTTATCAACCATTAAAAAATGGATTTCTGTTATTTGCAGTTATGTCTTTATTTTCATGTTTTGTTTTTCTTTACTGTGGATCTATGGGTATAAACTTCTTCAGTCTTATATGTCTGAAAATGTCAATTAATGTACTCTTGTTGTTGAATGAGAATTCATCTGGGTATAAAAATCTTGTTGATAGACATTTTCCCTTCACATTGAAGACATTATTTCCATTTCTAGTGGTATATTTTGTGATCAATAAGAAATCTACAAGTAAGGCTAGAGAGATGGCTTAGCAGTTAAGGCGCTTGCCTGTGAAGCCTAAGGACCCAGGTTCAATTCCGCAGGACCCGCATGAGCCAAATGCATAAGGTGGCGCATGTGTCTGGAGTTCATTTGCAGTAGCTGGAGGCCAAGGCACACCCATTTTCTTTCTCTATGTGCCTTTTTCTCTCTCCCTCTCTGTCTCTTAAATCAGTAAATAAATAAATTAATTAATTAGTTAATTAAAAAAGAAATCTACAGGGAGATCAGTAACTACTCTAGGCCAGTTGCTATTCCTTTGTGTATAGTCTTTTTTTTTTTTTCAAAGGGGGGCAGTTTCAAAGTAGGGTCTCACTCTAGACCAGGTTGACCTGGAATTCACTGTGTAGTCTCAGGGTATCCTCAAACTCACAGCAATCCTCCTACCTCTGCCTCCTGAGTGTTGGGATTAAAGATACGTGCCACCATGCCAAGCTTCCTTTGAGTATAATCTATTTTTGCATTCTGGCAACTTAATGATTTTTTTTTCTTTTTTCCTTCATCTGTAATGTTCTATAGTTTTGTCATCAGATATCTAAGTGCAGGTTTACTTTCTACCCTTACAGTACACATTCAATCTGAGAATGCATTTTTTAAATATTTTATTTATTTATTTATTTGAGAGAGAGGAAGAGGCAGATAGGGAGAAAGAGAGAATGGGCATGCCAGGGCCTCCAGCCACTGCAAATGAACTCCAGACACATGCACCCCTTGTGCATCTGGCTTATGTGGGTCCTGGGGAATCAAACCTGGGTCCTTAGGCTTTGTAGGCAAACGCCTTAACCACTACGCCATCTCCCCAGCAGAGAATGCTTTTTTTTAATTCAGCCTCTAATTCTTTATTTACTGTCTATACGACTTTAATCTCTTCTAAGTATGTCAGTTCAGGAAAGACTGAGCCTCCAGCAGTCTTCCTCATTAATCATCAAGGTCTTTATTTGCCACCATTTGTGTCTTTGTGGCTGAATTTCCAAGAGTCATTTAGTAATTCAGAATACTAACTCTCTGTCCAGCCTCTGGTTGCCTCGGCTCCTTGAGATCTTAGTAAGATCTCATTATACTTGACATTTCCTGGATACATGTGTCAGACAGAACTCAAGGTTATTCAGGATCCTTGGGTTCTATAAAATTAATTTCATTTTTAGCAAGTTTATGCTCCAATTATTGGTTTTTAGTAGGTCGTTTTCTAGCCAGCCCCACAGCCATATTTTTTAAATTTTTTTTGTTTATTTATTATTATTTACTTGAGAGTGACAGACAGAGAGAGGAAGAGGGAGAGAGAGAGAGAATGGGCGCGCCAGGGCCTCCAGCCACTGCAAACGAACTCCAGACGCGTGCGCCCCCTTGTGCATCTGGCTAACGTGGGTCCTGGGGAATCGAGCCTCGAACCGGGATCCTTAGGCTTCACAGGCAAGCGCTTAACCGCTAAGTCATCTCTCCAGCCCAACACAGCCATATTTTTTAATGAAAGATTTTAGATTTGTGTTTTTGTGCTTGCATTTTCTCTCCTGTTCCTCTGGGGAACATTCCCCATTAATGGTTGTGTAGTTGACTCCCTCCAGTGCCACGAAGGGAGCCTGGCAGGTCAGGAAACTCGCATAGAGAAGTCTTATGCAGAGACTGGTCACTCCACAATTTTGACAAGTTTCCCCTAGTTCCAAAGGCTCCTTGAGCTTGTAAGTCCCTGTCAGGAGGGTTTCAACCTCCTTCCACACATGCAAAAGGCTGCTCTCTCCTTTAATTTGACATGAACCCGATTGCTCTCGCTTGTCTGGCACAAAAGCTTTCCTTCCTGTGGCTCCAATTCAGCTCAACGCTGTATTCTTTTTTTTTTTTTTTTAATTTTTTATTTATTTGAGAATGACAGACAGAGAAAGAGGGAGAGAGAGAGAGAGAGAATGGGCGTGCCAGGGCCTCCAGCCACTGCAAACGAACTCCAGATGCGTGCGCCCCCTTGTGCATCTGGCTAACGTGGGTCCTGGGGAATCAAGCCTCGAAACCGTGGTCCTTAGGCTTCACAGGCAAGCGCTTAACCGCTAAGCCATCTCTCCAGCCCTCAACGCTGTATTCTTGTTCGCTGCCGTCAAGGATCTTCGTTTTATGAAAATTGCTCATGAATATTTCTTTTTTTCTTTTTCTTTGTTTCTTTGAGGTAGGGTCTCACTGCCCAGGCTCACCTCAGAGAGGACTCGAACTCACGGTGATCCTTTGACCTCTGCCTCCTCCCAAGTGCTGGGATTAAAGGTATGCACTACCATGCCTGGCGTTCATGGATATTTTACCCTTTGTTTTTGTTTTCTTAATCACCTTTTATTTTCTCACTATGTATTTGTACCGAAAGGGTTGCTTAAACTTGAAGACAATGAGTCATTTTGACAGAAGTCTGTTGTGACCTTTAAAAAAATTATTTATTTATTTATTTATTTATTTGAGAGACAGAGGAAGACAGACACACAGGCAAAGCAGACTATGGGTGTGCCAGGGCCTCTTGCTGCTGCAAATGGATTCCAGATGCATGTGCCACTTGTGCGTCTGCCTTTATGTAGGTGCTGGGATTTGAACCTGGGCCAGAAGGCTTTACAAGCAAGCGCTTTTAACCTCTGAGCCAGCTCCCCAGCCCCGTTATGACTTTTAAATTTAACTTTAATGAAAAAGTCTACTTGCATTTTTCCAAAAATGTAACATGTATATATTCATTCATCTTACATCTACTAAAATATGAGATGGGAACTCATTTTAAATTTTAGAAAATAACTTTGTGGTTCAAATTTTATGTTTTCTTACTTCTGGTAGAATTTTTGTTCTCTTTGGAGACATTTTGCAAATGTTGGTGACAATATGGTTGTACAGCAGCAGTTTTAGTTCTTGACTATTAAGCTATAAATATATCCTATTTTTTTAATAGAAACAGTTAAGCATTAAAAAATAATGTTCTTTCAAGACAAGTTCAATGGACCAAATACTAGGCTGAAGACTAACTATAAAGTCAATGATTGGTATGGAGAGCCACATAATTATAAGCCAAGATTCTCCATTTAAATCGCAGGATAGGAAATTCACAACATGTCTAGTAGTTTGAACCTTTTCTTTTTAAAAATATATTTCATTTACTTATATATTTGAGAGGGAGAAAGAGAGAGAATGGGCCCACCAGGGCATCCAGCCACTGCAAATAAACTCCAGATGCATGCGTCCCCTTGTGCATCTGGCTTACATGAGTTCTGGAGAGTTGAACCACATCCTTTGGCTTTGCAGGCAATCGCCTTAACTGCTAAGCCATCTCTCCAGCCCCTGAACCTTTTCTTTTGTAAAAATTTTTTTTTATGTGCAAGTGGGGAGAGGGAAGGGAGAGAGAGAGAAGCGGAGGGAGATAATGGGTGCTCCAGGGCCTCTAGCTACTGCAAGCGAGCTCAAGACACATAAGCCATTTTGTGCATCTGGCTTTACATGAGTCCCGGGGAATCAAAACCAGGTTGTTAGGCTTTGCAGGCAAGCTTTTTCTAATACTGTCATTCCTTGGCAAAACTCTACTGGGGAAAATTTAAAGTACTCAAAAGTAATGGGAAAAGTGTTTTGTTTGTGTCAACAGCTGATGTCAAACATTTTGAAAGTCTGCTTTCTGGGCTGCAGAGATGGCTCAGTGGCTAAGGCACTTGCCTGCGAGGCCAAAGGACAAGAGTTCAATGCCCCAGTACCCACGTAAGCCAGATGCACACGGCGCTGCCTGTGTCTGGAGTTCGTTTGCAATGGCTAGAGGTCCTGGCATGCCCTTTCTCTCTCTCCTCTCTCTCTCAAATAAATAAATAAAAATGAAAACATTTTTTAATTATCTTAAAAAAATTCTGCTTCCTTTTATTTTTCTATTTTACATTTCTACAGAGGTTTTAAAACACTCCAAAGCAGGTCAAACTTGGAGTCAATGGCACCTATTTCTCCTCTCTCTCTCTCTCTCTCTCTCTCTCTCTCTCTCTCTCTGTGTGTGTGTGTGTGTGTGTGTGTGAGTGTGTGTGTGTGTGTGCATATAGGGGCCAGAGGACAACCTCAGGTGTTGCTCCTCAGAAATATCATCCTCCTTTTTATGATACGGTAACTTTCCAGTGAGGCTGACTGAGTAACCAGCAAGTCATAGAACACGTCTACCGCTACCTCCCTCAGCACTTGGGTTACACGGTTTTGATGTCACATGGGGGGATTGTGATGTCACAGTGGAGCATTTTGCCGTTACAAAAGGGTAGTGTGCTATCACTATAGGGAATTATGCTGTCGCATTTTTGAACTGTGCTGTCACGTTCTGTGATTGTGAAGTCATAGACAGTCATTGTGATGTCAAAATCAGGTATATTGGTGTTAGAGCAAGGCGTTATGATGACACAGCTGTGTATTGTATTGTCACACTAGGGCATCAGGATTGAACTCTCGGGTGCTTTGATGTCATATTTGGGCTGTGTGATGTCACATGTGGGCATTTTGATGTCAGTGTGGAGCATTGAAATATTACAGTAGGACATTTTTTTTTACTTTTGCTTATTTTTTACTTATTTATTTGAGAGCAACAGACAGAGAGAGATAGAGGCAGAGAGAGAGAGAGAGAATGGGTGTGCGAAGGCCTCCAGCCTCTGTAAACGAACTCCAGACGCGTGCGCCCCCTTGTGCATCTGGCTTACGTGGGTTCTGGGGAATCGAGCCTCAGACCAGGGTCCTCAGGCTTCACAGGCATGCTCTCAACCGCTAAGCCATCTCTCCAGCCCTACAATAGGACATTTTGGTCCCATGTATTTAATGTGAGAGTAGGTTATTGCAGTGTCATAGTTGGGTATTGCGATGTCACTGTGGGAATGTGACGTCAGAGTCTGGCTTTGTGATATCACAGTTGGTTACTGTCAGGTCGCAATGGCCGTTGTGATGTCACAAGCACAGACCTTGAATGACCCATCACGTCTTACCATGTCTGAAACAGAACTTATCTTATGCCATGCTTAGTCACCAACCAGTACCTTTCCCAAACATCCAAACCATCCGATTGATCACCAAATTCTGTTGATTTGACATCCTATCTTTAAAATATTTTAAAATTTTATTGACTTACTTTTTAAAAAATATTTTATTTTTATTTATTTATTTGACAGAGAAGGAGGGAGATAGAAAGACAGAGAAAGAATGGGCGTGCCAGGGCCCTCCAGCCACTGCAAACGAACTCCAGACACATGCGCCACCTTGTGCATCTGGCTAACGTGGGTCCTGGGGAATTGAACCAGGGTCCTTTGGCTTTGCAGGCAAATGCCTTAGCCACGAAACCATCCCTCCAGCCCTTATTGACTTATTTATTTTAAGGGAGAGAGAATGAATGGGCACAGCAGGGCCTCTAGTCACTGTGAATGAACTCCAGGCTCATGCACCACCTTGTGCCTCTGGCTTTAGATGGGCACTGCAGAATTGAACCCAGGTTGTTAGGCTTTGCAGGCAAGCGCCTTAACTGCCGAGCCATCTCTCCAGCCCTCTTTTAAATACATTTTAAAGCACTGGGGAGTTGGCTTAGCCTTTAAGGCACTTGCCTGCAAAGCCTAAGGACCCAGGTCCGATTCCCCATAACGCACATAAGCCAGATGCACAAGGTGGAGCACACGCATCTGGAGTTCATTTGCAGTAGCTGGAGGCCCCGGTGCACCCATGCTCTCTCTTTCTCCCTCTCTCTCTAACAAATAAATAAATTAAAATATTTTTTTAAGTTTTTAAAAATTAAAAAGTATATATGCTTTAAAGTATGGTGGTCTTCAAAGTTGGTCGCCTTGCTTTCTTTCTGTCCTCCTTCCTTTGTATAGATCATTATCACCACCATTCATCCTTAGCTTCTGCCTCTTTGCTATAGAAGAAAACCTGTCAACCTTCATATAGTACCAATGAAGTTCCTCATGTGCCCTCATCTTACAAATCTCCAAGCCTTCCTCTTGTTTTCCCACAGCCTCCCACGCCCTGGACCTGCATTGTTTCTGACCAGACACCTAAGAGTTCATCTCGGTTCATCCCCTCAGCGAGCGGTGTTCGAATCCCCAGTAGACCTGTACTTACCCGCGCTCAGAGCTGTTCCCACTCCAGTGTCCCCTGTACCGTTGTCTGTCTGGCTCCTGAACTGTGAGCTTCCTTCTTGTCATCTTTGTAGACCCAGTACACGGTTCACAAAAGTCAGTAACTTTACTGAATGAATACATTAATTGAAATACATCTCTCTTTTTATTTTGAGGTAGCCTAGGCTGACCTGGAATTCACTATGTAGTCTCAGGGTGGCCTTGAACTCATGCAGACCCTCCTACCTCTGCTTCCCTAGTGCTGGGATTAAAGGTGTGCACCACCATGCCCGGCTCCTTATTAATTTTTAATATATCTATATTTTTAGTATTTATTTGAGAGGAGGAGAGAGAAAGAAGCAGATAGAGAATGAGTGCTCAGGGCCTCCAGCCACTGCAAATGAACTCCAGATGCATGCGCCCCTTGTGCATCTGGCTTCTATGGGTCCTGGGGAGTTGAACCTGGGTCCTTTGACTTTGTAGGAAAATGCCTTAACCACTAAGACATCTCTCCAGCCCAAGACACTTTATTAAAAAAAAAAAAAAAAGCCAGGCATGGTGGCACACCCCTTTAATCCCAGCACTCAGGAGGCAGAGGTAGGAGGATCGCCACAAGTACAAGGCCACCCTGAGACTACAGAGTGAATTCCAGGTCAGCCTGGGCTAGAGTGAGACCCTACCTCGAAAAAGCAAAATATGAATAAATAAATAAATAAATAAATAACAGAGCAGGATTGACCAGTACAAAGTCCCTTGGTTTATTTATAACTAAGCATTTATTTCTCTTGTAATCTGCATTAAACACAGAGTAGATTCATGAAGGATACAGGGCAACCTCCCCTGTCTTTAAGTTATTTATTTAGTTAGTTAGTTAGTTAGTTAGTCAGTTAGTTATGAGAGAGAGAAGCAGACACAGAGAGAGTATGGGCACACAGAGCTTAAGACCACTGCAAGTGAACTCCAGATGCATGTGCCACTTTGTGCATCTGGCTGTATGTGGGCACTGGGAATAGAACCTGGATCCTTAGGTTTTGCAGGCAAGCGAGCACCTTAACTGCTGAGCCATCTCACCAGCCCCCTTCCCTGTCTTTAAGGAACTTACATTCCGCTTGTGCTGGCATTGCATGCAAATAACAAGTGAAGGCAAATCTCCAACCAATTTCACTCTCTTAAAAATCTTCTCTATTTTTACTCCCTAGACACTTTGTGCAGTAGTTTGAATAGATGGCCCCCAATATATTCAGTTTTTTATTAGTTTGTAGTTTGCATCTGCAGCCACCTGGCTGAAGGCAGTGTCACTGGGTGGATCTTAAGGTGTGGTGGAGGGTTTGAGATTTCCATCTAAAAGATATGCAAAGTGTGCCTAGCTGGAGCTCCTGAAGTGTGCTGTGCTGTGTGGCTTTTGGCTTGGGGTTTCTCTCTCTCTCTCTCTCTCTCTCTCTCTCTCTCTCTCTGTCTCTCCTTAGACCTTTAAAAACAGGCCAGCTTCTTCTGCCATTATGGAACTTCCCCTGGATCTGTAGGCTTCAATAAATCCCTTCCTCCATAACTGTGCCTGGTCTGGACGTTCATCTCAGCGAACCTGAAGCCGTCTGCTATACTTTGGACAACCCATCTAGGGTTTCTTTTACTTGGGCCAAAATTAAACTTAAGCAGTCTTGATGGGACTGTGACACCTTTTCTCTGGTTCCTGTCTATTGTTCCCCAAAAGCCCATGAGCATAGTGGTGAGCTAGCGTAATACCCAAGAGATGTGCAACCCTGAAAAATGTTTATTTTTTATCATGCCTAAATAGCAAAGAGCAAGAGATTCCTTGGCCATTTTCCAGCCATCTCGAGTGTTGCCTTTTAAATATGAAAAGTTATTTCCGCCTTGCCTTTTTTTTCTCCTTCAGATTAATAAAAGCCCAAGGACTTGAGCTCTGATGAACCCCCTATGTAACTTCCTTTTAGGCCCCCCCACAAATTCAAGACACCACATCTCACTGCTGTCTCCCCAGAAATATTTTTATCTTTTTTATAATTTATCCAAACTTAAATAAGAGGCCTGCTCCCTGGAGATAGGAATCTTGGGTTGGCAAAAGACATTTTCTGGTGGTTTAGTGAAGACTGTGAAAGAAGGGCCACTGCACAAATAAATTATCAAGGAGGTTCCTCCCAGCAGATGAACTACACCATGGTCCTCCCCTCCAGACAGAAGAGCTGCAGAAAAGGCACTCGCTCCAGACAAATGATCCCCGAGAGACAGCTGTTGTAGACCCATGGCTGACTATCACAGACCGGGTTCCATGAGACACTGACCACCTCACAGAGAAAGGCCCAAACCAAAGGTTTGCCCTCTTGACCAAGATGCTATTGGGAGGTGGTGGAACCTTAATAGGTGGGGCCTAGGAGGAAGGAGTTGGGTCACTGAAGATGTGTCCTTGAAGGGTTGAAGGGGATACCAGAACCCCAGTGTCTGTTTCTCTCTCTCTCTCTCTCTTTCTTCCTCCTCTTCTTTTTAAAAATATTTTTATTTATTTATTTTATTTACTTGCAGAGAGAGAACGGGTGCACCAAGGCCTCCGGCAGCTGCAAATGAACTCCAGACACATGCACCACTTTATGCGACTGGCTTACGTGGGTACTGGGGAATTGAACCTGGGTCCTTTGGCTTTGCAGTCAAGCACCTTAACCATTAAGCCATCTCTCCGGGTCTCTTCTTTTTTTTTTTCTAGACACTTTGATGTGAGGAGGCCTCCTCTACCATGAGCTCCTGCCAAGATGTAAAGTACCGTAACAATCCCAAAATACGAAGTCCAAGACGCCGTGAGGGAGGAAAACCTGTTTAAGCCGATGTTGCGATTACCTTCTCGTTCCTGGCACAAAGCACCCAACCAAGGAAGAAAGCTGTTGATTTTGGCTTGCAGTCTCGAGGGGAAGCTCCATGATGGCGGGGGTAAATGTGGCATGAGCAGAAGGCTGGGCATCACCTCTGCCAACACCAGGTGGACAACAGCAGTAGGCGAGTGTGCCAAACACTGGCAAGGGGAAGCTGGTTATAACACCCATAAGCCCGCCCTCAAACAACACACCTCCTCCAGGAGGCTCCAATTCTCGAACTGCAATCAACTTCAGGACAGCTTTCCAAGCAGGAAAGGTAGCCGGCTCTCAGATCTTGCAACATGAGGGTTGGGGCCTGGAGAGAGATGGCTCAGTGACAAAGGCACTTGCCTGCAAAGACTGATGCCCAGAGTTCGATTTGCCAATACCCACGTAAAGCCAGATGCACAAAGTAGCAGAATGCATCTGGAGTTTGCAGCGGCAAGAGGCCTTGGTGTGTCCGTTCTCTTTCTCCGTCCTTGTAAAATAAATAAATAATAAAAAATACATTTTGGACCACAGAGATTGTTTAGTGGTTAAGGCACTTGCCTGCAAAGCCTAGGGATCCAGGTTGGATTCCCCCAGTACCCATGTAAACCAGATGCACAAGGTGGTGCGTGCATCTGGAGTTTGCTTGCAGTAGCTAGAGGCTTTGGTGTGCCCCTTCTCTCTCTCTCTCTCTCTCCATATATATATATATACAGGGCTGGAGAGATTGCTTAGTGGTTAAAGCACTTGCCTGTGAAGCCTAAGGACCCATGTTTGACTTTCCAGATCCCAGGTAAGCCAGATGCACAAAGGTGAGGCAAGTGCAAGGTCACACATGCCCACTAGGTGGGCAAGTGTCTGGAGTACGATCGCAGTGGCTGAGGCACTGGCACACCAATTCTCTCTCTCTCTAAAATAAAAAGGAAATATATATATATATATATATATATATATATATATATATATATATTCCTTCCTTCCTCCCTCCCTCCCTCCTTCCTTCCCTCCCTCTTTCCTTCCTTCCCTCCTTCTCTCCTTCCATCCCTGACCCCTCCCTTCCTCCCTGCCAGGGGAGATGGCTCAGTGGATAAAACAAGGCTCTCTGTACTATATATATATATATATATATATATATATATATATATATATAAAATGAAGTAATGAGGATTGGGCATAACGTCTCTTGAAGTCCTTGGATCTTACAAGATAATTTTTTTTTCATTTTTTTTTTAAGGGAAGAAGGGTTTGATACGGTCCAGGTGTGATGGGCTTATTTTCTCTGCCAATTAAAGAATTAAAGGGCTGGAAAGTGTTTGAAAGAATAAAGTTGATTTTAAAGTAAGAGGTAAAGAAAGCAGTGAGCACAAACTCCTCTCGGAGGAGGAGTTTCCAGAGCTGGAAAATCCCCAGCCCCAGTGGAAACTAAACTTGTGTTGCCCGCCCATCCCGAGTCCATGATTGGTCATCTTGAATGAAGGAGAAGCCGCGATTGGTTCGTGATGCATCCACTCCTGCGGCAGATGCCGGAAAGCCGGCCAAATCAGCGCTCAGCAGGAAGATCCATCCAGGCCAGGAGTAAGTGGAGTGGCCCTTTGTGCCATCTTGGGTTAGACTATAGACACCTGGGCTGGAGGGGTGGCTTAGCGGTTAAGGCGTTTGCCTGAAAATCCAAAGGACCCAGGTTCAATTCCCCAGGCCCCATGATAGTCAGCTGCACAAGGTGGCACATGTATCTGGAGTTTGTTCGCAATGGCTAGAGGCCCTGGTGTGCTCATTCTCTCTCTCTCCTCCCAAATAATAAATAAATAAGTTTATTTTTAGTTTATAGGTCAGTTTCAACTGAATTAATACTACCTCCATGCCATCATGAAGCTGACAAAGAAATGGTTTGTACATTCCCTTTTTTTATCTAAATGGTTTTTGTATTGGGTTTGTCACCTTGGCACTGGAAAGGGTTGAACGAGCCACAGTAGATGAACTTTTTCGAAGGATGGATAGGTTAGCCTGGGATCAGGCAGGACGTTTCTCTCAAACACGTGTACCAGTGCGTCCAGAGGCTGTTGTCCAGATAGCTGAAGTGCTCGTGCAAATGAAAAAGTTAACATGGGGCTGGGAGACAATGACTGCAGACACAAGGCAGTGCTTTGCTGGTCTAAGGGCTGAAGGGTCCAAAAATGAGACACGCTGCCTGGCTGTGAGACGTGGTTCTGCCACGCTCTGTGCGGTCCCCGGTAGGCTACTCTTCTGCCCATGCTCCAAAACGACCATGTGCTTCCTTCCTTCCCATCCCCTCCCTCCCTCCTTACCTTTCTCCCTCCCTTCCTCTTTCTTCCCTTCCTTCCTTCCCATCCCCTCCCTCCCTCCTTTCCTTTGTCCCTCCCTCCCTCCCTCCCTCCCTCCCTTCCTTCCTTCCTTCCTTCCTTCCCATCCCCTCCCTCCCTCCTTACCTTTATCCCTCCCTTCCTCTTTCTTTCCTTCATTCCTTCCCATCCCCTCCCTCCCTCCTTCCCTTTCTCCCTCCCTTCTTCCTTTCCTTCCTTTCTTCCTCCTCCCTCCCTCCCTCTCTTCTTTCCTTCCTTCCTTCCTTCCTTCCTCCCTCCTTCCGTCCCTTCCCTTCCTCCCTCCCTCCTTTTCCTTCCTTCCTCCCTCTCCCTCCTCCTCCCTCCTCCTTCCTCCTCCCTCCCTCCCTCCCTCCTTCCTTCCCTCCCTCCTTCTCTCCTTCCCTCCCTGACCCCTCCCTTCCTCCTTGCCAGGGGAGATGGCTCAGTGGGTAAAACAAGGCTCTCTGTACAAGCATGAGTAACTGCACCCACATAAAAGCTGGATGTGGTGGCCACATGCCTGTAACCCCAGCACTGGGTAAACAGGTAGAATTCCTGATTCTCCCTGGCTAGCCACTCCATCCATGCCAGTGAGTTTAGGATTCAGTGAGAGGCCCTTCCTCCCCTCCACCCCCGCGAAATAAACTGGGAAGCAATTGAGGGATACACCTGATGTTGACCTCTGTCATTCACATGCACACAACATACACATACATATGTCCTACATATGCATGCATGCACTCACGCCAAACACACATGCACACACACAAATAATTTTTATTTTATTTTATTTATTTATTTGCAAACACAGAGAGATAGAAGACAGAAAGAATGGGGGGCACCAGGGCCTCCAGCCATTGCAAACAAACTCCAGACACATGTGCCACCTTGTGCATCTGGCTTTATGTAGGTACTGGGGAATCGAACTCAGATCATTAGGCTTTGCAGGCAAGCATCTTAACTGCTGAGCCATTTCTCCAGCCCCCACAAATAAACTTTTATGTAGCACTTACCTCACTCATGGAGTTGTGAAGAAAATGAATCTATGCAAAGCACTTAGAGTTTGTGCCAATCATATATTCAGTACATGTAACTATTATTATAGTGCCTGAATTTTATTATTTGTTACTATTTTTTATGCTTCTGGAGCCTAGAGCCTAATCCATGCTAGGCAAGCCCTCTACTAATGAGCTATTTACCAAGCACTATTATCAGTACAAATATTGTTAAACAGAGGAAGAGCATTGATAGGAAGGGGAAGAAACCCAGTAGGAAGAGGGTAACAGGCTGGGAGATGGCTCTTTCAAAGGCACTTTCTTGCAAAACCTGCCAGCCTGGTCTCTATTCCCCAGTACCCACATAAAGCCAGGTGTACAAAGTACTACATACATCGGGAATTCATTTGCAATAGCAAGAGGCATGCCCATTCTTCCCTACTTTCCCTCTCTGTCTCATAAATAAATATTTTTATTTTTAAAAAATATTTTATATTTATTTATTTGAGAGAGGGTAAGAGGCAGAGTGAGAGAGATAGAGAGAATGGGCACACCAGGGCTTGTAGCCACTGCAAACGAACTCCAGATGCATGTGCCACCTTGTGCATCTGGCTTACATGGGTCCTGGGGTATTGAACCAAGGTCCTTAGGCTTTGCAGGCAAGTGCCTTAACCACTAAGCCATCTCTCCAGCCCAGTAAATAATTTTTTTAAAAGAAGGTACTACTAGCCAGGCATAATGGTGCATGCCTTTAATCCCAGCACTCTAGAGACAGAGGTAGGAGGATTGCCATGAGTTCGAGGCCACTCTGAGACAGGTCAGCCTGGGCTAGAGAGAAACTCTACCTCAAAAAAAAATACAAAAACAAAAACAAACAAACAAAAAAGAGAAGGTAACGACAGAGACAATGGGCAGGCGAAAAGAGCATGGCTACCTCCCCAATTTTTATAGGGCCAGGCATGTACGTCCTAAGCTTTCTGTATGCTTACAACACTAACCTATCTGTCCCCTTTTTTCTTATTTATTTTGAGAGAGAGAGAGAAAGAGGCAGGCAGAGAGAGAGAGAGTGTGTGTGAGGGAGAGAGAGAATGGGCATGCTAGGGCCTCCAGCCACTGCAAACGAACTCTGGCTTACCTGGTTCCCAGGGAATCAAACCGAGCTCCTTTGGCTTTACAGGCAAACGCCTTAACCGCTAAGCCATCTCTCCAGCCCTGTCCTTTTCTTTCTCTTTTTTCTTTTAACCTCAGTCCTTTTGAGTGGGTTTCTCTTCCTTTCAATCAAATAAGTCCAGACAAAAGCATCATGTCTATAGAACCCAGCGGCCCAAATGGCACTGCCCTCGGGCATCGTGTTCCCGTGGACAGCATCTGTGCTTTCATTATTCATTCTTTCAGCTAACCATGGTCTGAACGTATGAAATGGAAAGGTCCAGAAATAAGCAAGTCGTAAGTTCCAAAGGGAATATTGTTCCAAATAACGTGATGAAATTTTGTGCTATCTACCCTGTCCTACTTAGGATGTAAATCACCTGTCTAGCGTGTCCGATGCATGCTACATGTCCATTACTTCATACTGTCATGTTACTGTGCTTGTGTTTAAGCAACGTTTAGTTTATTTAATAATGACCTCAACATTTACGATTTCGATACCATAATACCTTAATATAGTATGCTGTTGTAATCATTCTGTTTTATCATTCGTTAACGTTACTCTCTTATGCTGCGCATTTTCTAGCTTAAGCACTGGCTCTCACTGGCCTGTGTGTAGGAGAACCCCTGGTGTATGGAAGGCTGTCCGTTATCCGCAGCTGCAGGAATCTTCAGGAATGTGTCCCCCGTGGGAAGAGGTAGGGACTACTGTAATCTTTCCTCCCTTGACATCCATACAAAAGCAGATGTGTCTCTGAAAACAGGTGACAGCATCCTCTCTGCCATATGCTTAGCAAGAACTCTACTCCATGGTGTGTGTGTGGGGGGAGGGGGGGCTGGAGGGAATCCTGTCAATTTCCACCTCTGAAGGTAAACAATTTCCTCTGTTGGAAGCCGAGGTCCAGGATTGCCTTGCAAATCCAATATTCTCCGCCTTGTTCTATTCATAGAAAACCTTGGCCCGGCTCCAGGTCTGTGTCATATTGTTTGTGTGGAATGAGGATGTATTCCGCTCTTTCAGAATAACAAGCCCATGTTTTCGAGTCATTAAGGGGGGAAATTTTTTTTTTCCCACAGCCTAATAATGGGCAGAGCCTCTTCCATCACACTGAAGGTGGCTCATTCCAAAAGACACAAATAAGACGTTCCCCAGGAAGAAATCCCCAAAATCCACAACATTCCAGCACCTGTCCAGTAAACAGCGCTGTCTGGGAAAATT
Organism: Dipus sagitta; assembly: GCA_036346955.1. Lineage (NCBI taxonomy): Eukaryota > Metazoa > Chordata > Mammalia > Rodentia > Dipodidae > Dipus > Dipus sagitta. The sequence goes on from CM070792.1 coordinate 20,185,375, forward strand.
GGCCTGAAGGCCTGGCCCTCACTCTTCCCCAGGAAATGGACGTCCTTTGTACCTTATCTGTCCTCACTTCAAAACACATAGGACACCAAGCCAGGGCAGCGGAGTCTGCCCTCAAGGAAAAGAAAACAGACTCGAGAATTGGTGGAAACTTCTGAACTAGGTTTTCTCACCTCAGTTTTCCCCCATCAAGCAGGCCAACCTCATGAGGGCAGATGGATGAATTCACATTCGTCCTCAGTTTTACAACACTAACCTATCTGTCCTCTTTTTTCTTATTTATTTTGAGAGAGACAGAAAGAGGCAGACAGAGAGAGAGAGAGAGAGAGAGAGAGAGAGAGAGTGAGGGAGAGAGAGAATGGGGATGCTAGGGCCTCCAGCCACTGCAAACGAACTCAGTAAGTTGTACCCCAGTCACCAGCAGAGATTTTTTTTTTTTCTTTTTTCGTTTCATTTTGTTTTGTCTTGTTTTGTTTCGAGGTTGGGTCTCCCTGTAGCTCCAACTGATCTGAAATCCACTGTGTAGTCTCAGTCCTACCCTTGAACTCACAGCGATTCCTCCTACCTCTGCCTCCAACAGAGGTACTTAATAGGTAGGAAAGGCATCGACTTGTCTTAAACATCTCTTCCTAAGCCAGCCTTCTTCCACACCCTTCTTTTCTCATTGGTTGGACAGGATTCTGAATGGCTTTGGCCACATCCAAAAACTGAACCCCACTTACAAAGGAAGAAGAAGAGTTGCCACAAGCCACTTGCTAAGGTGGCAGAGACACCTCAGCCCCATAAGTTTTTTTTTTCTATTTTTTAAAATATACTTTATTGGGCTGGAGAGATGGCTTAGCAGTTAAGCGCTTGCCTGTGAAGCCTAAGAACCCCGGTTTGAGGCTCGATTCCCCAGGACCCACGTTAGCCAGATGCACAAGGGGGCGCATGCGTCTGGAGTTCGTTTGCAGTGGCTGGAGGCCCTGGCACACCCATTCTCTCTCTCTCTCTCTCCCTCTTTCTCTCTCTCAAATAAATAAATAATGTATATATATTAAATTTTTTGTTTATTTTTATTTATTTATTTGAAAGTGACAGAGAGAAAAAGAGGCAGAGAGAGAGAGAGAATGGGCACGCCAGGGCCTCCAGCCACTGCAAATGAACTCCAAACTCATGCACCACCTTGTGCATCTGGCTAACGTGGGTCCTAGGGAATCAAACCGGGATCCTTTGGCTTTGCAGGCAAACACCTTAACCACTAAGCCATCTCTCCAGCTCCCTTTTCTATTTTCTTAAAATACATTTTATGTATTTGAGAAAGAAATAGAGAATGGGTGCACCAGGGCCTCCAGCCACTGCAAACAAACTCCAGACGCGTGCTCCCCCTTGTGCATCTGGCCTAATGTGGGTCCTGGGGAATTGAACCTGGGTCCTTTGGCTTTGCAGGCAAACACCTTAATTGCTAAGCAATCCCTCCAGCCCAAAACTAGATTTTTAAAAATAAATCAGTGGAAAATAGAGTCTATTTTCAAACTCTGCCAGTTCCTGTCAGCCATGAAAACTTTCACGAAGTGACATCTAGTATCCACTTAGTTCTAATCTCACACCCAAATGGTAGCATTGATGCATTAAATAACTAGAAAGTAAACCAAGATCCTGAATTTCCCAAGTTGTTTTCAAACCAAAAAAACTTTACTGTTGCCAAGACAAGCAGGAATTCCTGAACTGACCAACATTCCTTGGGTTTCCTTTAAGAGCTGAGATTTCTTTTTAAGGCAGCTTAAAATGCATTATGTAAGAAAGAAAGGTATGAACAAGTTAAGGGGAAGCCACAAAGGAAATGAACCCAGTCCTGAAATAAAAGGCAGGACTAGAAAACTAAAAATAACACACGGGGAAGCATGACACATCTGTAGGGCTCCCTCACATTCTCCTGAAGTATTGTACCTTTTTTTTTTTTTTTTCCAGGAGCATGCTAATAATTGTTTGGAGATTTAAATAGAACGCAGTTATTTGTTCTTTAAAAATAGTCACTTCTTTTGTAGAACTGTGAGAGTTTCAAATCGCATTAACTGAATTCTCACTCCTTGCTATCTACCAGTTAGGAATATCTTCAAGTTTGTTCCGTTGGTTTGCTTTAATCCCTTTATCAGGTCATCTAAATATAATATGCAAAATATTTAAAAATATTTCAGTCTTGTGGCATCTAACAGATATCAAATTTTGCAACACAGGTTGGCTTTTAACGTGTTTTAAAAAATATTTTTTATTTATTTATTTGAGAGAGGGAAAAAGAAAAGGTGGTGCGGGGGAGGAGAGGGGAGGAGAAAATGGGCAGCTCCAGGGCCTCCAGCCACTGCAAACAAGCCCTGGGTACGTGCGCCACCTTGTGCATCTGGCTTACGTGGGTCCTGGGGAATCGAACCTAGGTCCTTAGGCTTCTCAGGCAAATATCTTAACCGCTAAGCCATCTCTCCAGCCCAAGTTTGACTTTTATAATAACACAGACATCTGCTATCCACTGAGAAGCCTACGCTGTAGCAGACACCTTGAGACTATGGGATGAAATGGAGTGCTATTCCACTGTAACACAAGCCATCGCCCACAGGACATGGGAAGGGGAAACAGAAGCCGGAGGCTGAAAAGAACACCTGAGGTCGGTAGCACTGACCTCCTCTCACTCAAAAACTCACCTTCTAGCCGGGCGTGGTGCCGCACACCTTTAATCCCAGCACTCGGGAGGCAGAGATAGGAGGATCGCCGTGAGTTCGAGGCCACCCTGAGACTACATGGTTAATTCCAGGTCAACCTGAGCTACAGTGAGACCTTACCTTGAAAAACAAACAAAAACAAAAACAAACAAATAAACAAAAACCAACTCACCTTCCACACACCTTCAAGACGACAAAAAGACATTGTTGAACATGTGAACTAGCTCAGAGCCATTGACAGGATGGACACTCACTATTTCCTTTCTTTCTCAGTCTTGCTCACTTTGGAAGACTTTAAAATTGAATCGATACTTCTGTTCCACACCTTCTAGAACAACCATGGGCACGGGCCCTCTGGCGGAAGGCTTCTCTTCCCCCATTCAAACCATATGAGTTTATTAAGACAATTAGCTTTCATCTCCTCAGTGAAGTAAGTGACAGTAGATTTTGTTGTTTATTTTTTATTTTATTTTTTTTTTAATTTGAGAGCGACAGGCACAGAGAGAAAGAGGTATAGAGAGAGATTGAGAATGGGCACACCAGGGCCTCCAGCCACTGCAAACGAACTCCAGATGCGTGCGCCCCCTTGTGCATCTGGCTAACATGGGTCCTGAGGAATCGAGCCTCGAACCAGGGTCCTTAGGCTTCACAGGCAAGCGCTTAATCACTAAGCCACCTCTCCAGCCTGACAGTAGATTTTAAGATGATCATCTGCTCTGGAAACTCCTTAGGGAGAGGCCACACACTGCTGGTGTTCACTAATCACTTCCAAGTTGTTCATTCCTGTTGTCTCCAGACGCAGCAAAAACAGGAAATATTTACCCACTCCACAGGTGTCAGGAAATATTTTCAAACCCTGGTGGCCTGAGCCACCTGCTTGACGCTGATAGCATAGGTGCAGAAGGTAGACTGTAACTTCAGAATGTACACTTTGGTCCAAAGACCTTTCGCAATGCAGCTGAAGGTTCCCGAGTTTTTTTTCTTCTGGACCAAGTAATTGTTCCAGAAGAGAGGTATAACATATGCAAATGTGCTCTGTAGTCTTTATTTATTTATTTATTTTGAGGTAAGGTTTCGCTAGCCCAGGCTGACCTGGAATTCACTATGTAGTCTCAGGGTAGCCTCGAACTCACAGCAATCTTCCTATCTCTGCCTCCCGAGTGCTGGGATTAAAGGTGTGTGCCACCACGCCCAGCTGTTCTGTAGTCTTTCTACACAACTACAGTTGTCTTCTTTCTTTATATATAATTTCACATTCTATTTATGCATATAACAAAAGAAACCAGTCTTATACGTATAAAGTGGATCTTATATATAATATGACAAAAATAAACCATATCTGGTAACATTTATAAAACAGAAAGGTCAAATGCAGGTCATTAAGCTTGCATGAAGGGCAACACAGAAATTGAAGGGAGTTGCTTTTAATTTTGATTATTTAAGAAATTGTGAACTATTTGATCAAAATCATACTGAAGACAGTTATGTCTAAGGCTTTAAAGGTTAAATTATATTTTGTCTTCTTTACTCAGTCTGAAATTCTGTTTCTACCTCAGGATGCTCAGATGGTAAAGTGCATCTCAAAACGCTTGAAATACAAGATTATATACTTTTAAAATATATTTTTTTATTATTTATTTGCAAGGAGAGAGAGAGAGAGAATGAGCACACCAGGGCCTCCAGCCACTGCAAAGGAACTCCAGATGTATGTGCCACTTTGTGCACCTGGCTTTACATGGGTACTAGGGAATCAAGCCTGGATCATTAGGCATTGTAGACAAGTACCTTAACTGCTGAATCATCTCTCCAGCCTCAGAATTATATTCTTGTTTTTTAAAAAATATTTTATTTATTTATTTCAGAGACAGAAAGAGGCAGAGAGAGAGAGAGAGAGAGAGAAGGAGAGAATGGGCACACCAGGGCCTCCAGCCACTGCAAACGAACTCCAGACACATGCCCCCCCTTGTGCATCTGGTTTACGTGGGTCCTGGGGACTCAAACCAGGATCCTTTGGCTTTGCAGGCAAACGTCTTAACCGCTAAGCGATCTCTCCAGCCCAAAATTATATTCTTAATAATTACTTAGGTAGCAACACCCAAATTTATTTTTATGCTACAGTTTAAAGTTTCTGAAGATGGAAACAATTTTGCTTTCCAGATTATAAAACTAAAAATTTCACAAAAATACATAAACTATAAAAGTAAACATCACTGATATCTTGAACTATCTAAATTTATATATTTCTGCACAAAAACTTGCATACTCATATGGCGCTGTAATATGGGCTTTTTTCACTTAATATACAGTAGAGATGTGTTTTGGGTTTAATTTTGTTTTTGATACAGGGTTTTCATTGTGTAACTTGAACTGGCCTGGAATTCACTATGTAACCCAGGCTGGCTTCAAACTTGTGGCAACACCCCTGCCTCCACTCTCCAGCTGCTTGGATTCCAGGTGAGCACTACTATACCTGGCTCAGTAGCACTGTACCAAGAGTTGGCACTCTAATTGTGTTAGGCAAAGAAAAAGAATTATGCTCTACAGAGCAGCCAACACCAGAACCCATTACTTCGTGTGCTATAGTCTGGGTATGAAATGTCGCCCAAAGGTCCATGGGTTAAAAAGGCTCGGTACCTATTTGGTTCTGTTGAAAGACAGTGGAGGGGTGGGGACATGGCGCAGTGGTTAAAAGGCGCCTGTTTGCAAAGCCGTCCGGCCCAAGTTCAATTCCCAGCACTCGCCTACAGCTGGGTGCAGAAATGGCACAATTCTCTGCGATCCCAGAGTGCCTGCAACAACAGGAGGCAGAGAGCAGGGTAACGGGAGCTTGTTTGCAGAGACTGTGTCTCAAGGAAGGTAGTAGAGAGCGCCCACACGCCTCAGAGTTGGCATCTGACCCCCACATTAGCCCTGGGGCACACGCGCCCACTCACACAAAAATTAATTAACCCTTTTAAAAGAAGGCCGGTGGCAACTTTAGTAGGTGGGACTTAATGTGAGGTCTTCTGGTCACTGGGGTCACGCCCTCAAAGGTGGTGATGGAAGCCCCTCTCTTCTTTTTGTTTTGCATCCCAGCCAGGAGAGCACGGTATTGCTACGCCCTCCCTCTCACCGTGGTGTCCTTTCTCCTCCACTGTGGGTCTGCCCAGCCATGAACTGAAACCTTAGAAGGCATGAGCCGATATAAAACTTTTCTCTTTATCAGTTGATTTCTCTCAGATCATTGTTGCAGGGACAGAATGGTAACCAAAGCGTCGTTCCTTTCTGCTTCCAAGTGGATACATTCTGCATCCACCATCACTGTACATACACTCCGTCGTTTGCAATGACTGCCTGACATTAATTCCTGGCTATGCTGTCATTTCTTAGGCTGATACCACAGCAATGACCTTTTCAGATTATTTTCAAGTCTCCAATACTATTGAAAACCATTGCGTCCCGCTGGTGAGATCGCTTAGTGATTAAGGCACTTGCCTGTAAAGCCTAAAGACCTGGGTGTGATCCCCCAGGACCCACGTAAGCCAGATGCACAAGACGCATGAGCCTGGAGTTTGTTTGCACTGGCTAGAGGCCCTGGTGCGCCCATTCTCTCCTCCCTCTTTCTCTCTCTCTCGCTCTTTGAAAATAAAAAAAAATAAAAATATTTAAAAAAAACTAAAGCTGGGCATGGTGGCACATGCCTTTAATCTCAGCACTCCGGAGGCAGAGGTAGGAAGATCACCATGAGTTCAAGGCCACCCTGAGACTACATAGTGAATTCCAGGTCAGCCTGAGTTAGAGTGAGGCCCTACCACAAGAAACCAAAAAAAAAAAAAAACCTATTGGGGGGCTGGAGAGATGGCTTAGCCATTAACGCACTTGCCTGTGAAGCCTAAGGATCCATGTTTTACAATCCAGATCCCACCTTAGCCAGACGCACAAAGGTGAGGCAAGTGCAAGGTCACACATGCCCATTAGGTGGTATAAGCATCTGGAGTTCGATTGCAGTGGCTGAGGCCCTAGTGGGCCAGTTCTCTCTCTCTCTCTCTCTCTCTCTCTCTCTCTCTCTTTCTCTCTCTCTCATACTCACTCTTTCTAAAATACAAATAAATAAACTATTGGGGCTGGAGAGATGGCTTAGCAGTTAAGGCACTTGCCTGCAAAGCCAAAGGACCCAGTTCCAATTCCCCAGGACCCACATAAGCCAGGTGGACAAGGGGGTGAATGTGTCTGGAGTTCCTTTGCAGTGGCTGGAAGTCCTGGCACCCCATTCTCTCCCTCCCTCTGTCTCCTAAATAAATAAATTAAATTAAATTAACTATTGCATCACTTGTATTTACATTTTTGCGTGCTTTAATACATTATTTCTTCATAATAAGCTAATAAAAGAATTTTGTAGGAAAGAATATATACCTTTTAAATTTAAATGTAATAATATAGAGTCGGTAAGATTTTAAATTTTTTCCATTTTTTAATTGAATGCCTAAAAGTGGTATAATGACGTGTAGTAGGGTTCTTACTACCATGCATGAGATTTTATCACTAAATTTATTTGGAACTGTGTTTTATCTATAAATTCAAATATTTAGACTATAATTCTTGTGGGGGGGGTATTCTGAGGCAGGGTCTTACTCCAGCACAGCTGATCCAGAACTCACTCTGTAGCCCAGGCTGGCCTCAAACTCACAGCCATCCTCCTACCTAAGCCTCCTAAATGCTGGGATTCAAGACATGAGCCACCACCCCAGCTATATTTAGAGCATAATTCTTTTTTTTTTCTTTTTGACAAGCTGATACGGACGGCAGAACTTTAACAGCAAAGTTTTTAAACATCAGTGTTACAATGCTACAATTCTTTAGGTCCCACTTCTCAATCTTAATAACTAAGATTCCCATACACTCCTGTATTGTCTAGGGAACTGGAAAGTATAGAAATGCATTTACCTTACAAGAATTACTCTCTCAAAAATCAGTATAAACCGAGCGTGGTGGTGCACATGCCTTTAATCCCAGCACTCAGGAGGCAGAGGTAGGAGGATCACCGTGAGTTCGAGGCCACCCTGAGTCTACATAGTGAATTCCAGGTCAGCCTGGACTAGAGTGAAACCCTACCTCGAAAAACAAAACAAAACAAAAAATCGGTGTAAGTAGAATTTTCTAAGCAAGACCATGCCAGCAAACCAAGATGTATCTTTGCAGCAGAAAATATTGTCATTTCTTACTGTTAACCTTGTCCTTAGGATGGTATCTCTCTAATAGTGAGGGAAAAGGGAAAAAAGAAAAAATATATTTGCTAAAGAGCTTGTTGCAGACTAACACACCTGCCTGTCCCTCATAGAGAGCCTTCTGGGAAATGGCTTGCCTGTCATACAGTTTCCACACCATATTGCCAACTCTCGGTGGACCCTGCTTTACAATGGTCACCAGTGACCACCTGAGAACCCATCAGTTAGCTGTTTTTCTCAATGACATGACTTGATGGTCATTCTCGAATGTCTTTCTTTCTATTAAGAACACATTATTTTATTACTTCCAGCTCTCTTCTCCTTCCATTTCTATCCTGCTTTTATGATCTTCTGCCTGTCCCTACAAAGTTTCCAACTGTGGATGTTTTCTGTTTTCAGGTAGGACCTCAAGTTGGAGTCCCTCCTGCCTCCGTCTCTCAGGTGTTGCAGTTACAGGTGTGTGCCAAGATGCCTCACTTGTCAGAGCTTGAAATGACTCTGACATTTCTCAACCCTCTCAGCTCTTTAAAGAATTTAAAATGTTAGCCAGGCGTGGTGGCACACGCCTTTAGTCCCAGCACTCGGGAGGCAGGGGTAGGAGGATTGCCATGAGTTCGAGGCCACCCTGAGGTTACATAGTGAATTCCAGGTCAGCCTGGGCTAGAGCGAAACCCTACCTCGAAAAAAAAAAAAAAAACCGAATTTAAAATGTCGAAACAAAAAGTAAATATACCAACTGCTTAGGAAACATGGCAATGAATTCTCTTGTAAGATTAATAATGATTAACTTGAATCATAGTTTATTTCCCTTCTAGGAAAATCTAGGTCTCACTTTATCAGTGATTCTCAAAGTCTGGTCTCAAGAATATTTTTTATTATGTAAATATATATGTGTGTGTATATACATATGTGTGTATTTTTTATCTATTTTGATCATACCTTCCCTTGTTCCAACCCTCTCAATCTTCCCACCACTTACAGTGTGTACACCGTCACCGTGGACGACAATGACCCCCCCTACTCCAGAAATCATTAACTGCCATTACCCCTTCAAGGGGATGTGCAGGACCTCATGAGCCCTTCCCCCATCCACGACGGAAAGGCTGAGTTCATGAGTCGTGGCTATGTCATTTCCAGACGACGGAGTTCCACAGCAGTCCCCCCCCCGCCCATCTTCCAGCGTTTACATTATCTCCATTCCCCTCACCTTGAAGCGGATGTTAGAAATGTCATGCATATTCCTTACACTCAATAGTCATTTGTTGTCAGCATTTAAAAATCAGTTATGGGCTGGAGAGATGGCTTAGCGGTTAAGCGCTTGCTTGTGAAGCCTAAGGATACCGGTTCGAGGCTCGATTCCCCAGGACCCACGTTAGCCAGATGCATAAGGGGGAGCATGCATCTGGAGTTCATTTGCAGTGGCTGGAGGCCCTGGTGCACCCATTCTCTCTCTCTCTCTCTCTTGTCTCTTTCTCTCTCTGTGTCTATCACTCCCAAATAAATAAAAAGTAAACAAAAAAATTAAAAATCAGTTATGAGGGCTGGAGAGATGGCTTAGCAGGTAAGGCGCTTGCCTGCAAAGCCAAAGAACCCAGGTTTGATTCCCCAGAACCCATCTAAGCCAGATGCACAAGGTGGTGCATGTGTCTGGAGTTCATTTGCAGTGGCAGAGGGTCCTGGTGTGCCCATTCTCTCTCTCCCTGCTTCTCTCTGACTCTTTCTCTCTCTCTCAAATAAATAGATAAAAAATAAAAAAATATTTTTTAAAAAAATCAGTTATGAGTCTCTTCATTAATTGCTTCCCACTACAGAGAAGAAAAACAATGTTTCTATGACCTCTAATCTGTGGGCATAGACATAAATATTTAAAAGGCAGTTTGACAATACATGTGTTTATCAAAACAATAGTAGTGGGTTTCCCCTGTGGTGTATGACCTCCCAGCCATGGGCTTCTGACCTAGTTTACAGTACCAGGCACGAAATCTCTCTTGTGAAGCAGGCCTCACATCCAATCAGAAGGCAGTTGGTTACCCCGTCCGTAACAGTCACGCCACTATTGGGCCGGTGGCTACATCTTGCCTAGTGTGTCAATACTGTAATGTACAGGGTTTACTGCTGGGTTAGATCACTGATGAGGTTTCTCTCTCCCATGAACCTGCATAGCACCTTCCTGCACTATGAAAATTAGCCAGCAGTGGTACCCAGCTCAGTTCCAGCTTGCTTTCTCTATATCCTGTAAGCCAAGAGGGTGGTGTCTTCAGAAACAGGGAGTTAATTTATTCAGTTCTGGTGGGCAATCAGGAGCTGTGGTGCTTTGATTCAGGTGTCCCCCACAAACTCACGTATTCTGAATGCTAGGTTCCCAGCTGATGGAGATTTCGGGATTAACACCTCTGGAGGCAGTGTATTGTTGGGGGCGGGCTTATGGGTGTTATAGCCAGTGTCCCCTTGCCAGTGTTTGGCACACTCTCCTGTTGCTATTGTCCACCTTATGTTGGCCAGTCGGTGATGCCCATCCTCTGCTCATGCCATCATTTTCCCCTGCCATCGTGGAGCTTCCCCTCGAGCCTGTGAGCCAAAATAAACCTTTTTCCCACAAGCTGCTCTTGGTTGGGTGATTTCTACCAGCAATGCGAACCTGACTGCAACAGGAGCTATGAAACTACACTGTCCTGTCTAGACGGGCTCTGAGACTTCCCTGACAAACAACTCATAGAGAGATATCCTATATCTGACACTGATATTTTCATTTACTAACCCACGGATGGCCTCTGGAAGCAGCATTATCTATCCATGTAGGGTACCTCCATGCATTCTCTTATTTTGTTAAACTGCAGTTTGTCTATAGGACCTGGAATCATTTGTGGGTGATTTGAATGGAACATTCTTGGACCCCTACCGAATCAGCAATGTGGAATCTACCAGAACCTGTAGGTGATTCCAATAATGTTAGTAGCTGAGAAACGCTATTCGATAACATGCACGCTATTAAGTGAGACATTATTTGACTAGCATAACTAGAAGGGGAATGGTTGTGTGATGTTGGATCCCTTGCTGGTGTGTAAACGGAAGAAAAAGTACACAAGATGGAAACAGAAATCTTTCCAAACTGCCTCACATAAGAAACGACAACCAAGTCTGGCAGCCTTCAGGATTGTCTTTGCTGTGATGGATGATGTCCCAGGTGCTGAAGAGAGACACACTCCCTGGGTTTTCTGCCCCGGACAACCTTATATGTCGCTGACTCTAATGTGGGCCTCAGTTTTGTAATCACCTCACACAAATGTAGGCAGGATGGAGCTGTCTGACAGACATGGAACTAGCAGATTAAAGGGAAATATATATATATTTTAGCAGTCACTGCTTTGGTGGGAACAGAAGACGTGTCACCTGTTCTGTCCATCCATCCATCCATCCACTCATCCATCCGTCTTCCTACCCAATCACCTTCCAGTCTTTCGTTTGTCTATCTGCCCTTCTATACCTCTTCATACCATCATTCTATCCGCCTTTCTACTCGTCCACTCATTCCAGAAATATTTATTATCTGCCTAGTTTTTCTCTAATTTTAAGTATTTGAGCCTCACCAGAAACTACTGACTTACAGCATAAGCATTTTCTTTTTTAAAAAATATTTATTTATTTGAGAGAGACAAAGAGGGGGTAGAGAGAGAGAGAGAGAGAATGGGAGCTCCAGGACCTCCAGCTACTGCAAACAAACTCCAGATGCATGCGCCCCCTTGTGCATCTGGCTTACGAGGGTCCTGGAGAGGTGAACCAGGATCCTTTGGCTTTGCAGGCAAATGCCTTAACCGCTAAGCCATCTCTCCAGCCCAGTATTTTCTTTTATTTTCCCCCAGTGTTTCCCAGAATGGCCCAGTGGAGTGCAGCGAGAGACTCTCAGAGCTCCTATTCATATTTCTTACTTTGTCCTATTAAAAAAAATTCTAGTATGAATACATGCTTTACAATGAATATGTTCATTCCCTAGCATGGATAGTTTAAAACTACCTGCTCAAAAAAAATGCAACCAAAAACTGAAATCAGGAGCATGGAGAATTCAAAGATTTTGCAGACCCCCCTCCCCTTCTATGAAGAATGTAGTCAAAGACTACAGAAAAATCTAGAAAGCTCTAGCATTTGGGGTGAAGGACATTAAAAAAAAAAGCGTCCCATAAGATGAGTCAGGAAATTCAAGAGACGTGCCTGCAACTTCAGAGTTCATACGTCCACTCTTACTGGGTTTCAGTATTTATGGTCACACAGGAGGTTGCTACAGTCGGGAATAAAGGCCCACTGTGCCTTGTCTACCTCTTGTTCTACTGCTTATATTCACCCCAAAAGAACATTGGACTCGGGCCTGGGCTTCATGCCAAGACAACAGATCTTTAAGTAACCTCACTTCCTAAGAACATATCCTGAAGCCTCATAGCACTTGGGTGAAAGTATAGATTGTCACTGTTTTCTGTTTTAACTTAATAGAGTATGAATAGCTTCCGTTAACGTAACTTTTCCTTTAGTATGCAGTAGAGGTCTTATTGATTGAATGAGTAAAATCTAATGATTTAACAAAAGCGATCAACATGTAACAGCTTTGTCGTTATTTTTTTTTTATTATTGAACAATAGTCACCTTGTTCTTTTAAAACTAACCCTAACAGCTTATTTTGCTTACTTACATTCAAGAGACATTCACAACTCTGTTGGCGGACTTGGAGAATAAAATATAAGTAAATAGTGAAATAATTCTTAAATAAGTCCTTCATTTCAAATAAGACTTCTGTCGATATTTCCTAACAACATTTTCTGCAAGAGTCCTGTTCATCCGAAGTTCCTCCTCGTTCCACTTTTCAATCAAGTTTGAAAGAAAATAAACTGTATGTTAAAATTGTGTTTTGTGCTAAAAATCCTTTCTTCTTTCATAAGCCTTCTAGACAGTTATTTTCTACTTTAGATTTAAAATTAGTCCAAGTCATGGCATTCTAAAAAAAATCAATTGTTTCTGTTGCTTATTTTTTGACATTTTACAACTTCAGAGTGACTACATTTTTCTTGTTGATTTTACCATAATTATCCATAATAAAAGTGCCATGCCTGGATTTTGAGAACCTTAATTATGGGATATATGTTTACTGTAATAATTTTAAACAGTATTAAGTTCATTTCCTTAGTAAGGTAAGATAGATGAGTATGGAGGATGGCTTGAACTAACATATTTTATAAAAATATATAAATATTTACCCCTTCTCATACCCCAAGGAAGCAAAATGCTTCATCAGCTCTGTCTCGCAAAGCGGCACTCTTTAAGTCAATAATAGAAGTGTGAATTCACCCTTTTCCCAGAACCACCATGAGAACTATATTAGTACTAGCTCAATTCAAGGCTACTGCTCAAATTCTTACAGGTTTTACACACTTCGAGGGTGCTCTGGTTTTGGGTTTGTTTTTTTTTAATTACTCTTCGCCCTATGCAGATCATCTAAATTGCATTTGTCGATCCTCAGTGTTACTACACACCCACAGTTAACAAATCTATATGCATTAAATATGTAACAAATATCTGTCAGTCATATGTAGCCTATTTTTTTTTTTCTGGATCCACTCCAAATCACACTTGATCTTCAACCATTACATGTCCATATTCTATAATCTAGACAGTTCTTAAAATGTCGGCCGGGTATTGATCACTAAGGTAGAGCCTTCTCTAGACACTCCAACCCAGGATCAACGTGGATTTAACCATTTCATGACGGGCGACCGAGCAGGATTCTCTCTCACGATCTCTTCTCTCACGGTATTGCCATCTCCGGATGCAACTTCTCGCTCTGCAATTAGACGGAAGACAAATCAGGTCCAAAGATCTGCAATTTAATGGTTAAGCATGGATTTACTTCAGCGTAGTCTTTCAGTAAGGCATAAAATCAGTCTTTGCAGAATCAAAATTCTATGCTAACTGTATCAAACAGCTCGGCGTCAGTTAGCACTTCTTCAGGTAAGCCAACGTCCTTCACATTACCCCCTTCTAGATACCTATCATCACCTAATGTTAGCTTATACGTGCATTGTTCTTTTCCCCTGTGTTACATAAGTCTGTTATTAAGATTCCAACATGGGCTGGAGAGATGGCTTAGCAGTTAAGGCATTTGCCTGCAAAGCTGAAGGATCCCGGTTTGATTCCCCAGGACCCACGTAAGCCAGATGCACAAGGGGGCGCACCCGTGTGGAATTCGTTTGCAGTGGCTGGAGGCCCTGGCGCGCCCATTCTCTCCCTCTCTCTCTGCCTCTTTCTCTCTCTCAAATAAATAAAAATATATTTTTAAAAAAAAGATTCCAACTTCAGTGCTGGAGAGATGGCTTAGTGGATAAGGCACTTGCCTATAAAGCCAAAGGACCTAGGTTCAATTCCCCAGGACCCATGTAAGCCAGATGCACAAGGCGGCTTATACGTGTGGAGTTCGTTTGCAGTGGCTGGAGGCCCTGGCGTGCCCATTCTCTCTTTCTTTCTCTATCTATCTCTATCTGCCTCTCTCTCTCTTTCAAATAAATAAATTTATAAAAATGAATAAAAGATCTGAGCGTGGTGGCACATGCCTTTAATCCCAGCACACGGGAGGCAGAGGTAGGAGGATCGCCATGAGTTCAAGTCCACCCTGAGACTACATAGTGAATTCCAGGTCAGCCTGGGCCAGAGTGAGACCCTACCTCAATAAATAAATATAAATTTTTAAAAACGATTCCAACTCCACAGTCAGGAATTTCCTTTCATTTGCTCAGGCGATCTCACCAGCACCAACAACAGTGCCTAGAATGTGACAGTACTTAATGAACCCTCAGTGAATGCTACGCGAAAAGGTCTCTAAGTAAGAACTCTGCACTAACTGGTACAGAAGTCTTCACCTTTTGGTGTGCTTATAGAAGCCAGGCCCGAGGTTATAACTTTCATGAAAATAGTTCGTGGGCTGGGGAAATGACTGTGCACGAACGGGGATCTACGAGGACCTGATCAGCCCTGAATTCTATTCCTCAGCTTCTAGACAGGAAGCTGGCTGTTAGCAATCACACCTGTAAGCCCAGTCCTGTGTGGAGCGAAGACCAGAGCATTGCTGGGGCTTCCTAGCCAGCCAGCCTGACTGATAAACAGCAGCTCTGAGTTCAGTGAGAGAGACTCCAGCTCAAGGAAACGTGCAGATGAGCAAAATTAACGAGGACCCTGACAATCTCCTCTGGTCCCCGGAAGCATGTACATGCATCTACACCTAGGTATGCACACACCACACACACACACACACACACACACACACACACACACACAATAGTACTTGGGGATGAGGAGACAGCTCAGTGGCTAAGAGCACTTGCTTGCAAGAATGAAAACCTGAGGGCTTGCCATTTAAGGCACTTGCCTTCGAAACCTAAGAACCCAGGCTCGATTCCCCAACATCCATGTAAGCCAGATGCGCAAGGTGGTACATGTGTCTGGAGTTCGTTTGCAGTGACTAGAGGCCCTGCCTCACACATTTATTCTCTCTCTCTCTCTCTCTCTCTCTGCCTCATTTTCTCACAAATAAATAAATAAATAATGAAGACCTGAGTTCCATTCTCAGCACCCATAAACATCAAACTCCCGATTCAGCGAGACACACTGCCTTGGGGAAATAAAGCAGAAGAGCTGTTCAGGAAGATATCCAACGTCCTCCTCTGGCTTCTCCACAGGTGCACATAGGACCCATGCATATGCACATACACACACCATATACCACACATACAGACACCCCCCCAAAAATCCAGTCCAACAAGAAAGACAGTTCTTGCTGTACATATAATTTTTATAATATTTATAATTCACCAAAATAATTTTTTTCGCTTTTAAGAATAGTGAGACGTGGGCTGGAGAGATGGCTTAGCCGTTAAGCGCTTGCCTGTGAAGCCTGAGGACTCCGGTTCGAGGCTCGATTCCCCAGGACCCACGTTAGCCAGATGCACAAGGGGGTGCACGTGTCTGGAGTTCGTTTGCAGTGGCTGAAGGCCCTGGCGCACCCATTCTCTTTCTCTCTCTCTCTCTCTCTCTGCCTCTTCCTCTCTCTGTCTGTCACTCTCAAATAAATAAATAAAAATAACAAGAACAACAACAAAAAAAAAATGATAGTGAGATGTGGTCGCTTCAGCAGAGCACATCTTGAAAGGGAGAGCTGTAAGATTCATGCAGCCTGGCAGACGAGTATGGACAAATGTGTGGAACGTTCCAGAGCTTATGTCCTACTAAGAAAAACAGTGACGTGAATTCCCATCCTTGGACATTACCAAAAACTAAATAAAAACTAAAAATGGGAGCTGGGGAGATTGCTTAGTGGTTAAGGCTCTTGTCCGCAAAGGCTGACCTGGCTTTGGTTCCCCAATGCCCATGTAAGTCAGATGCACAAAGTGGCGCATGGACCTGGTATTTGTCTGCAGTGGCTGGAGGCCCTGGCACACCCATACATTCTCTCTCTCTCTCTGTCTCTCTCTCTGTCTCTCTCTCTCTCTCTCTCTCTCTCTCTCTGTGTGTGTGTGTGTGTGCGCGCACGCTTGCAAATAAATAAATAAAATATTTTTTTAAAAGTCAGGAAGCCCAGTTACTAAGAGTATTGCTGCAAAAGATAGGTGGAAAATTGGGGAAAACAACCTTATGGGGCCAGGAAAACCTATGTTGGTAAACTTTGGAGCCTCTTAATTTGTTCTCAAAGGCTGGGCTCTGAAAGGGTCAGAGAACAGTGACAAAGTCTCTGGGAGAACGGAGGAGCACACCACTTCCTGTAAATTCTAGCACATGGACCAGCAAGTTTCATGCAGAGAAAGCACAAGCAAACAGGAGGCCCCTGGGCAGCCTCTCTACATAGTTAGGACATTTCTCTCTCCATCCTGAACCTGAGGTTGGGTAAGATTATGCTAGTCATAATCTTGTAAATACCCTGGGTCAGAAAATAAAAGAAATCTGGCTCCTTTTCCCATCAATTTCTAATAAGAATCTTCATGTCCAATTTGGGTACAGAAATGTTTTGTGTGTCCTGTGACGTGACGTCCACCAGCATCCTAGCGTCTTTACATGTAGAGACATGTTTTGTGTGTCCTGTGATGTGACGTCCACCAGCGTCCTAGCGTCTTTACAAGGTAGAGACATGTTTTGTGTGTCCTGTGATGTGACGTCCACCAGCGTCCTAGCGTCTTTACAAGGTAGAGACATGTTTTGTGTGTCCTGTGATGTGACGTCCACCAGCGTCCTAGCGTCTTTACAAGGTAGAGACATGTTTTGTGTGTCCTGTGATGTGACGTCCACCAGCGTCCTAGCGTCTTTACAAGACAGAGACATGTTTTGTGTGTCCTGTGATGTGACGTCCACCAGCGTCCTAGCGTCTTTACAAGACAGAGACATGTTTTGTGTGTCCTGTGACGTGACGTCCACCAGCGTCCTAGCGTCTTTACAAGACAGAGACATGTTTTGTGTGTCCTATAATGAGATGTCCAGCGTCCTAGCGTCTTTACAAGGTAGAGACATGTTTTGTGTGTCCTGTGACGTGACGTCCACCAGCGTCCTAGCGTCTTTACAAGGTAGAGACATGTTTTGTGTGTCCTGTGACGTGACGTCCACCAGCGTCCTAGCGTCTTTACAAGGTAGAGACATGTTTTGTGTGTCCTGTGATGTGACGTCCACCAGCGTCCTAGCGTCTTTACAAGGTAGAGACATGTTTTGTGTGTCCTGTGATGTGACGTCCACCAGCGTCCTAGTGTCTTTACAAAGGTAGAGACAGTTTTGTAGTGTCCTGTGATGTGACGTCCACAGCGTCCTGAGCGTCATTACAAGGAAGAGACATGTTTTGTGTGATCCTGTGACGTGACGTCCACCTAGCGTCCTCAGCGTCTTTACAAGTAGAGACATGTTTTGTGTGTCCTGTGACGTGACGTCCCACCATCGTCCTAGCGTCTTTACAAGGTAAGACATGTTTTGTGTGTCACTGTGATGTGACGGCCACCAGCGTCCCTAGGTCTTTACAAGACTAGAGACATGTTTTGTGTGTCCTGTGACTGTGACGTCCACACAGCGTCCCTAGCGGTCCTTTACGGATGTGTGTGTGATGACAGAGTGACATGTTTTGTGTGTCCTGTGACGTGACGTCCACCAGCGTCCCTAGCGTCTTTACAAGGTAGAGACATGTTTTGTGTGTCCTGTGACGTGACGTCCACCAGCGTCCTAGCGTCTTTACAAGGTTAGAGACATGTTTTGTGTGTCCTGTGATGTGACGTCCACCAGCGTCCTAGCGTCTTTACAAGGTAGAGACATGTTTTGTGTGTCCTGTGATGTGACGTCCACCAGCGTCCTAGCGTCTTTACAAGGTAGAGACATGTTTTGTGTGTCCTGTGATGTGACGTCCACCAGCGTCCTAGCGTCTTTACAAGGACAGAGACATGTTTTGTGTGTCCTGTGACGTGACGTCCACCAGCGTCCTAGTGTCTTTACAAGACAGAGACATGTTTTGTGTGTCCTGTGATGTGACGTCGACCAGCGTCCTAGCGTCTTTACAAGACAGAGACATGTTTTTTGTGTCCTGTGACGTGACGTCCACCAGCGTCCTAGCGTCTTTACAAGACAGAGACATGTTTTGTGTGTCCTGTGATGTGACGTCGACCAGCGTCCTAGCGTCTTTACAAGACAGAGACATGTTTTGTGTGTCCTGTGACGTGACGTCCACCAGCGTCCTAGCGTCTTTACAAGATAGAGACATGTTTTGTGTGTCCTGTGATGTGACGTCCACCAGCGTCCCAGCGTCTTTACAAGACAGAGACATGTTTTGTGAGTCCTGTGATGTGACGTCCACCAGCGTCCCAGCGTCTTTACAAGACAGAGACATGTTTTGTGAGTCCTGTGATGTGACGTCCACCAGCGTCCTAGCGTCTTTACAAGACAGAGACATGTTTTGTGTGTCCTGTGATGTGACGTCCACCAGCGTCCTAGTGTCTTTACAAGACAGAGACATGTTTTGTGTGTCCTGTGATGTGACGTCCACCAGCGTCCTAGCGTCTTTACAAGGTAGAGACATGTTTTGTGTGTCCTGTGACGTGACATCCACCAGCGTCCCAGTGTCTTTACAAGACAGAGACATGTTTTGTGAGTCCTGTGATGTGACGTCCACCAGCGTCCTAGCGTCTTTACAAGGTAGAGACATGTTTTGTGTGTCCTGTGACGTGACGTCCACCAGCGTCCTAGCGTCTTTACAAGACAGAGACATGTTTTGTGTGTCCTGTGATGTGACGTCCACCAGCGTCCCAGTGTCTTTACAAGACAGAGACATGTTTTGTGAGTCCTGTGATGTGACGTCCACCAGCGTCCTAGTGTCTTTACAAGATAGAGACATGTTTTGTGTGTCCTGTGATGTGACGTCCACCAGCGTCCTAGTGTCTTTACAAGGTAGAGACATGTTTTGTGTGTCCTGTGATGTGACGTCCACCAGCGTCCTAGTGTCTTTACAAGGTAGAGACATGTTTTGTGTGTCCTGTGACGTCCACCAGCGTCCTAGCGTCTTTACAAGGTAGAGACATGTTTTGTGTGTCCTGTGATGTGACGTCCACCAGCGTCCTAGTGTCTTTACAAGACAGAGACATGTTTTGTGTGTCCTGTGATGTGACGTCCACCAGCGTCCTAGCGTCTTTACAAGACAGAGACATGTTTTGTGTGTCCTGTGATGTGACGTCCACCAGCGTCCTAGTGTCTTTACAAGGTAGAGACATGTTTTGTTTGTCCTGTGATGTGACGTCCACCAGCGTCCTAGCGTCTTTACATGATAGAGACATGTTTTGTGTGTCCTGTGATGTGACGTCCACCAGCGTCCCAGCGTCTTTACAAGGTAGAGACATGTTTTGTGTGTCCTGTAATGTGACGTCCACCAGCGTCCTAGCGTCTTTACAAGATAGAGACATGTTTTGTGTGTCCTGTGATGTGACGTCCACCAGCGTCCTAGCGTCTTTACAAGGTAGAGACATGTTTTGTGTGTCCTGTGATGTGACGTCCACCAGCGTCCTAGTGTCTTTACAAGGTAGAGATATGTTTTGTGTGTCCTGTGATGTGACGTCCACAGCGTCCTAGTGTCTTTACAGTGAGACATGTTTTGGTCCTCACTTAGTGACGTCCATCAGCGTCTGCGTCTTACAGTAGAGACATGTTTTGTGGTCGATGATGTGACGTCCACCAGCGTCTAGGTCTACATGTAGAGACATGTTTTGTGTGTCCTGTGATGTGCCCAGCATGTCTAGGTCTTTACAGTAGAGACATGTTGTGTGTCCTGTAGTGACGTCACTAGGTCCTAGCGTCTTTACAAGTAAGACATGTTTTGGTGTCCTGTGATGGAGCACGCGTCTAGCGTCTTTAAGGTAGAGACATGTTTTGTGTGCCCTTAATGGACGTCACAGTCTAGGTCTTACAGGTAGAGACTGTTTGTGTGTCTGTTAGTGACGTCGCCAGCGTCCTAGCGTCTTTACAGGTAGGACATGTTTTGTGTGTCCTGTGAGTACGTCCATAGCATTGCTCACAAGCTCTCACAACAGCCAGGCACCTTCACAGAATGCATAAACCAGAGTGGGCAGCAGGCTTGATGGAAAAGATGGCACATCAGAAGAGACCTAGAGGTCACAGCACTATTGTCAGCAGATGTCACAGAGCAGGGATGCCACCAAGAGTCCCTGTCGGAAAGGACTGATTATTCTAGAGCTGCTCTTGGGGCTCTTAGACATTCCATCCCACACCCCATGAACGCTCCACAGCAGAGGGCGGAAGATGAAGTCGGACGGAAGAGCACTTGTCTGGGGCACAAGAGCACTTGTCTGGGGCACAATGGCCTTGGGTTCCGTTCCCAACAACAACAACAAGAGATTCACAGCAGAGTCAAATGTTGCTTGGTGAGGAAGATGTAAATGAATTTTGGTATATTTATTTATTAGAGAGGGAGGGAGCAGCTCTTTCCCCTGCAAAAGAACTCCAGACTCATGCATGCACCCACCACTCTATGCACCTGGCTTTGTATCAGTACTGGAGACTCGAACCCGGGGCCATCAGGTTTTGCCAGCAAGCACTTTTAACAGCTCAGCCATCTCCTCAGGCCCTAGATGTAAACTTAAAGGAGTGTAAGGGATTCAAAAGATGACTGCTGCTCCCACAACATACAAACCATACTCCATAGAGAATACATGCAACCACACTGAGGAGCATCCCCAATGGAATGGGGGCAGGGAGGAGGGAAAAGTGGGTATCAACACATGATGTAGCCATATGAAACATCTTGTTAATAATAATAGTACTAGGGCTGGAGAGATGGCTTGGCGGTTAAGCGCTTGCCTGTGAAGTCTAAGGACCCTGGCTCGAGGCTCGATTCCCCAGGACCCACGTTAGCCAGATGCACAAGGGGGCGCACACATCTGGAGTTTGTTTGCAGTGGCTGGAGGCCCTGGCACACCCATTCTCTCTCTCTCTCCCTCTTTCTCTCTGTAGGTTGTTCTCAAATAAATAAATAAAAATAAAAATATTTTTAAAAATAATAATTAACATAAAATAACATGTAATCATCATAGAAATTATAGATATATTTATATAGTCATCTGTTAATCATAGCTGTAAAAATATTTTGTATGAACTATGGTATAATAAAATTTAGAGTTTTATCCCCCCCTAAAAGAAGAAAAATAAATGGCAAATGTAGGAATAAAAGGAAGATGTTCCTTCAACATTCTTTTTAGCCTGTGACTTAAAACAAACAAAACAATAACAACAACAATAAAAGCCCTTGTTTCTTCTGTGTGAAGTAGCTGGTATGCTCAGAGAATGAATGCCTTTCAAAGCTGGTCTAGAAGCAACCCAGTCCTTCAAAGCACTTCCAGGTTCGAGAGAGCAGATGAGTGGTGTTCTGTTCCCCAGAGAATGGGAGGAAGAGGGGAACCAGCAAGTGCTGGGCTGATGAAAATACTCCAGATCTAGACGAAGGAAGTGGTTATGTGACACTGGACGCACCTAAGGCACCTGCACTGTTTTCCTTCAATCTGGTTAACTTACCTCCTATGGATTTCACCTCAAAAAACTATCCATGGGCTACAAAGGTTAATCGTTGATTAAGAGTACTTTCTGGGGCTGGAGAGGTGGTTTAGTGGTTAAGGCCCTTGCCTGCGAAGCCTAAGGACTCAGGTTCAATTCTTCAGGAACCACGTAAGCCAGATGCACAAGGTGGCGCATATGCATGTGGTTGTTCATTTGCAGTGGCCAGAGACCCTGTTGCACCCATTCTCTCTCTCTCCCTCCTCTCTCTCTCTCTGTCTGTCTGTCTCTCTGTCTCTCTCTCCCTCTTCTCTCTTAAATAAATAATTTTTTTTTTTTTTTTTTTTGGTTTTTCGAGGTAGGGTCTCACTCTAGCCCAGACTGACCTGGAATTCACTATGGAGTCTCAGGGTGGCCTCGAACTCACGGCAATCCTCCTACCTCTGCCTCCCGAGTGCTGGGATTAAAGGCGTGTGCCACCACACCCTGCTAATAAATAAAATATTTTTTTAAAAGTTTTAAGAGTACTTTCTGTAAAAGTATGAGGCCCCTGAGGAGGACAAGAACTGCTCAGGTTCTATCCCCAGGACCCAAACACACAGCTAGGAAGAGTCATGTGTGTCTGCAACCCCAGTCCTATGGGGCAGCAGAGACCTGAGAATCACTGGAGCTGCCGAAAATAAAGGTAAAAAGCAAACAGCTGCAAGCTCTGGAGTAGGTGAGAGGCTTCTCCTGCTCTAATAAGAACGAGCAGGAAAACAGTGGGGTGAGGGACCCGGTGTTCTGTCCTGGCCACCACAGAGAGATGCACCCTACTGCAGGGACATGCACATTGCACGCATACATGCATACAATACACACACACACACATCACATGCCACATACATACACGTGAAAAATGTACAATATTTGAAGGAGGTAACAGAAAAAAGATAAGCACATTTGGCCCAGTTTCACATTTAAATTAATTTCAAGAGCAAAGGCCCAGAAATAGTATTTAAATGAATATATTGGGAAGTGTATGATTTGTTGCTATTAGGAATTGTTTTGGATACATGTTGAGAGTTCGGGGTATATAAATTAATTTTAAGCATCCTATATAACTGTATATATTTTGGGGTACAGAGTGAGATATTGATATCTAAAATATCTATTATGCCACATGCCAGGTTTTAGTGGTTGAAAATATCGTAAATCTATTATTTCAGCAATTTTGAAATACATGATAGATTATTACTACCATTCTATGCATTGGAGGAATAAGGTTTCATGATATATGTTGTTTTATTTATTTACTTATTTTGATCCAATCATTTTAATTATTATTTATTTATTAGAGTCAGAGAGAGGGAGAGTGGGCACACTAGTGCTTCCAGCCACTGCAAACAAACCCCAGACACATGCGCCCCCTTGTGCATCTGGCTAACGTGGGTCCTGGGGACCTCTGGATTTGCAAGCAAGTGCCTTAACCACTAAGCCATCCCTCTAGCCCTGATCCAATCATTTTAGATAAGTCTGTGGGCTTGGCCATTTATCAACAAATATATGCATTGGACCATTGTATAATTTATAGGGGGCTTGCACTCTTGAAACCTTTGTAAGAAACACAGAGACCTAGGAACAGCATGCGAAATTTCATAATTTCCTAAATTTCAACTGCAGTTACTATTTATCTTTTCCAAAAAACCTATAAAAATACATGCTTCTATTTATTTTTTTAAAAAAATAAGAAATGTTCCTCTCTCTCTCTCTCTATCTATCTATCTATCTATATATATATATATACATATATATATATATATATATATATATTTTTTTTTTTTTTTACCATGGCTCTTAAGCCTGATCCAACAACTACCTCACCACACTTTTTCTAGGTGGAGTTGGGAGAGAAATAGTTTTGTCTAGTGAACATATAAAACAGATCACTGAAGAATTTAAAGAACTTTGCATCTCTTGGTTGGTTGCTTGTTGTTACAGATTTACTTTGCTTCACCAAACCTAGCATCCTCCATAAAACCTCAGCAACCTTATAGGAAACCAACCTCAAAGTTATTGATGGGATCTCTTTAGAAAAGACCAAGTGCCGCCAAACCCCACTACCACCTACCCTTCCCCCCAATAAAATACGGGAACGAGATTACTTAAATCGGCCTGCAGTGGTGGCTCGGCCATTGAGGTGCTTGCCTTCAAAGCCTAAAGACCTAGATTCAAGTCCCCGGCACCCATGTAAAGCCAGATGCACAGTGGTGCATGCATCTAGAGCTCATTTACAGCAGCAGGGGCTGGCAAGATGGTTAAGTGGTTAAGGCACTTGCCTGCAAAGTCTAACGACCAGGGTTCAATTCCCCAGACCCATATAAAGCCAGATACACAAGGTGGCGCATGCATCTGGAGTTCATTTGCAGTGGCTAGAGGCCCTGGTTCTCCCATTCTCTCTCTCTCTCTCTCTCTCTCTCTCTCTCTCTGTGTGTGTGTGTGTGTGTGTGTGTGTGTCTGTCTGTCTGTCTGTCTGTCTTCTCTCTAGCTCTCTCTGCTTAAAGATTACTCAAGTCATTATTACGCTCCATGTACTGATTTTTTTTAAAGTTATTCAAACTAACCGCGAGGCTCTTGGTTCTGTTCCCGCTGCAGCCAGCCCTTACCTGCAGGAGAAGAGAGCGTCCTGCCGGGGGCCTTGACTGCTGGGTGATGGAAGAAGCGGAACTTCAGACATTCCCCGGTCACCCGGTCACAAATGCCCGACTGGCAGTTGCAGGTCTCTTTGCACTCCATCCCGTAGGTGCCATAGGGGCATTCTGAGGGCAGAGGAAGATAGATCAAGAGCTGCTGGCAGGGGCTGGAGAGACGGCTTAGCGGTTAAGGCGCTTGCCCTCAAAGCCTAAGGACGTGGGTTCGATTCCGCAGAACCCACATAAAGCCAGATACACAAGGTGGCACGTGCATCTGGAGTTCGTTTGCAGTGGCTAGAGGCCCTGGGGTGCCCATTTTTTTTTTCTCTCTCTCTCTCTGTCTCTCTCTCTCTCTCTCTCTCATCTCTCTTTCTGCATGTGAATAAATAAATAAGTTAAGAAAAAAGAGTTGCTTGCAATGCATAGGGCCCCATCCTGGCAAGCCCCACATGATCTGCCTTGCAATTTGAATCCACCTCACGCACTATGATAGTACCATGAAACCCACCTCTCAAAAGACCCAAGCTTTGAAGATGGGAGTTAGAAACGTGAAGTCACACATTAAGACCAGATCATGCCTGCCCCAGGCTTAGTGCCATGACGGAAAGTTTAGGTAAAGACAGCTGCCCACGACCAGTCTCCTTGAACCCTTCTTAACTCTGCTTATTTTCTGCTTAGCTGATGACACGAATCCTCACAGGTTACCTGGGTAACAGCTCAGTGAAGACGGGAAACTGAGCAGACATGTGCATCTGCTGAGCGTGTATTAGGTATAGTGTGGTCTTTGATTCTACTGTATTTGTAGAGTGTTTCCCATTTAAAGGTAAGAAAGCTGTCAGCCCACCCCACATGACTTAACCAGCCTTCATTCTGCACCAACCTTATAAAGTCTCTTATCTCTTAATACAGAAGCACAATTTCTCTAACTCCTCAGAGAGTAAGAGGGCTCACTACTCAATCTTTCTGCAAAGAAGGCTAAGTGGGCAGAAAGAAAGAAAGAAAGAGAGAGAGAGAGAGAGAGAGAGAGAGAGAGAGAGAGAGAAAGAAAGAAAGAAAGAAAGAAAGAAAGAAAGAAAGAAAGAAAGAAAGAAAGAAAGAAGAAGAAAGAAAGGTAGGTCAGGGTCAGTGTTTATACATCTGAAGGTTTGCATACCTACCAAGAACTGGATGCTTTCAGAGTTTCAGTGGTTTCATATCTAGAGTAAAACATGCTCTATTGAGAGGTTGGAGAGATGGCTCAGCAGTGAAAGGTGCCTGCTTGCAAAGCCTGATGACCCAGGTTTGATTCCCCAGTACCCGCATAGAACCAGATGCACAAAGTGGCACATGAATCTGGAGTTCCCTTGCAGGGGCAAGAAGCCCTGGGGTGCCCTTATTCATTCTCTCTCTCTCTCTCTCATAAATAAAATAAATAATTTTAAAGACACACTGCACTAAAATACAGAGGTCAGAGCCTTTTATTCAAAAAGCACTGTGTTATGACATAAACGCCACCTTGGTAGATTCACTCAGCAGAGGAGAGGTAGACTATGTATTTTGGGGCATGAAAATATCCTTGCCACTGTACAAACCTGTATGCATACAGTAACAAGTGAGGGACCTGAGCTGTCAGCACTGAATAATCATGTCAGATATCAATGAAGTATTTTTAAGACAGAGCCACCTTTATCCTTTCCCCCATGTTTTGGATGACAGACCACCCTGGGTTTTTTTTAAATTTTTTTAAAAATATCTTAGGGCTGGAGAGATGGCTTAGCAGTTAAGGCGCTTGCCTGAAAAGCCAAAGGACCCAGGTTCGATTCCCCAGGACCCACATTAGCCAGATGCACAAGGGGCACATGCTTCTGGAGTTCATTTGCAGTGGCTGGAACCCCTGGCATGCTCATTCTCTCTCTCTCTCAAATAAATAAATTAAATTAAATAGAATAAATCTTAAGCCCTCTAACATAAAAGCACACAGTACTGAGATTTGACTTTGCCCACAGTGATAGTAAAAATGAAAACTTTAGCCTAATTCCCAGTTATGCTTCCAGTGTAGCCCCTGATATATGACATGCCAGGTAAATAATGACTGTTCAATAACTATGTGTCCAGGGCTGGAGAGATGGCCTAGAGGTTAAAGTGTTTGCCTACAAAGCCAAAGGATCCCGGTTCGATTCCCCAGGACCCACGTTAGCCAGATGCACTAGGTGGCAATGCATCTAGAGTTCATTTGCAGTGGCTGGAGGCCCTGGAGCACCCACTCTCTCTCTCTTTCTCTCGCCCTCTCTCTCTTTCTTTCTCTCAAATAAATAAAATATATTTTAAAAGATAAGTATGTGTCGGCCAGCCAATAATTAACTGGACTACACAACATCAAGCATTGAAATATTTTAAAGCATCTGGATATGCAAGCTGACATATACAACCTTCATTTGCTCAAGAATGAAATATATCTAGAGTCACTAAGGTGCCTGCAGACTCATTATATCTATTCAGAGAGAAAAGTGTCCAAAAAGACTTGTCAGCAGTCTGCAAGAGGCCAAAAGAGCAATTCAAAGATGTATTTTTAAAAAATACATCGCATGAAGTGCTTTGTGTGCTGGCGCACGCCTTTAATCCCAACACTCGGGAGGCAGAGGTAGGAGGATCACCGTGAGTTCGAGGCCACCCTGACACCACATCGTGAATTCCAGATCAGCCTGGGCAAGAGTAAGACTCTACCTCGAAAACCAAAAAAAAAAAAAAAAAGAAAAAAAAAACAACAAAGCATGAATATCTATTTTAATCATTTATACAATAAAATCGAGAGAATAAAGTCTCCAGTGCTTGATCCATTACGCCCATGTCATTGCACATTTATAATCACATTTAGAAAGTCATTTTTATGCCAAGAGAAAAGGCAGTCCCCTCATATACTTGCTATATCATAAGCATGATTGTGTTAACCACTTCCTTCCTAATTTCCTTATGAGAGTTACTGTTTTCTTGGCTGATAAGCCCTGTAATTTACAGATAATACGGAGCCCTATTCAGTTGAAAGAAACATGAGTGTGTCCACCAAAGAAAATGTTTCCTCGATATTCTATCTCTTGCTGGTTCTAAGCAAAAATAACCTAAACAAAGAATAAAGTGTCCCAAATAGTTCAAGAATTTGTTTTCTAACCTTTCATGGGGTTTAGAGACTAAATGATTAATTGACAACTATTTTCTAACCGGAGAATTAATGAGATCAGCTCAATACTAGGTGGTTATCATTCCTTAAAGAATATTTAGAAATTTCTCAGAACTTTTAAATATGATTCTGGCAGCTTTTTTGTATTATTTTTGTATTATGATTAAAGGTTGAGCATCTATTGCATATTCACAATAAGCATTCTTAATGATGAGATTGTAAGGCATTGATCTGCAAGTATTTTCAGTCGCCATTTCTTTAACTCTAAACATTTCTAAATGGTAAGCATTTTAAATCAGTCACTGCTTAAGAAATAAATCCCACAAATGCTTAACTGAATCATTTAGGTACAATTTCTATCTTAATCAAAATTTCAATTTTTTCTTTAAGTCTATGAAACAGCCAACCTTACTCTCTACAGACTTCCAATTTACTGTCTTTTTTTTTTTTTTTTTTTTTGCCTGCCTTACTCCATCTGTTATTTTTCTAGCTAACCAAAACTTTTATAAAATACAATGACGTTTGTTTTATACTTCAGAGGACCCTCTTGCAAGAATGTCAGTTATTTCGTCCGCTGATTTAAGCTCTCCCTACTCTATAAAGTGCATTAGTGTTCATCAGAAGCCCTCCGCCCTGTGAAGTCTTTGAAGATCAAAGACTCATGCAATCGCAGGGACGAGAAACCACTCCAAGAGGTTATCTGGTGGGGACCTCGGTAATCACTGCCTTGTGGAAGAAAGACGCCCTCAACTATCGGTAACAGACTACCTGTCAAGTTTCTAAAGTTTTCCAGAAAAAAAAAGGGGGGGGGAAGGGGCAGGCAATGCAATCTTTCACTGCAACTTTCTTTCTTAAATGAATGCAATGCTGCAGTTCTTCCTGCACACTGGTGTCCGTGGCTGCAGAGTTATTCTCCTCCCCCTACCTAGGGTACCACCTGTGTGGAGGAGCATGCATTTTCCCTTGTCCTGAGGAGCAAAGCCACCTGACTTCCCAAACTGGTAAAAATAAATAAATAAATAAGATTAAAATAAAAAAGCCCTCAGGGAGCCTTGAAGAGAATCAGGCCAGGAGTCGCTGTTTACCTTTGCAGATACCAAACTCGTCACCAAAATCATCCTCCTCATTGTAGAACTGACATCGTAGTCCTGGGCCACACTTGACTCCGTCCATGCCCGAGACTGTCCGGTAGCACGTTTCTCCCGGTCCCGCTGCACACACCGGACAGCAACTACAGTCATCTAGAACCATCCTCTTGCAGCGCAAGATGCTGCCTCTGCACTGAGCGTTGTCACAGCGCTCTGGGCAATCCACTGCATACTTGGTGCTCCAGGCCACGGTCAGGTGTGCAGGGACCAGGAGTGTGGTCAGCAGCAAGAGGCCTCTCATGTTTCCCAGCTGGCTAAGGCTCGCCCCCACCCCCACCCCGGCTGTCTTCGTGGTGGTCTTGGCTGGTGGGAAGCCGCTATCCAAAGCGGTAGCTGAGCCTCCGCCTGCCCTACACGTTGATGAGCTTTATACACTGGTTCCCCGTCATCAATTTCCTCAAGCCAGCGGCAGCGCTGTCCCCCTGCCAGGCTCTCTTGTTTGAGTTTATGAAATCCAGGATGAAGGCTGGATTAACACGGCCGCTGCCATCCAGGAATTGAAAAGCCCAAAGCTGATGTCATCTGTTATGTTTAGATGGTTGTTTTGCATGAGGGCTGAAAAACTCCGCTCACATCCGTCTCAAGGACTCAAGGACAACGACTGTGGAAGGAGAATAAAGAAGGTTGCATACCACCCCCTCCACCACCACCTCCACCACCACCAGCCCATCCACCAGCCCCCCTCCACCACCCCTTCTACCACCACCTCCACCACCACCCCACCTCCACCAGCCCATCCACCAGCCCCCCTCCACCACTCTTCTACCACCACCTCCACCACCACCCACCCCCACCACCTCACCACCATCCACCACCCTCCCCCATCACATCCTCACCCACCCCCCCCCCCCCCCCCCCCCCCCACCACTCCCCCCCCCACCCCCCCCACCCCACCACCCCCCCACCCCTATCACCACACCCCACCTACCCCACCAACTCCCACCCCCCCAACACACTCATCCCACCCCTCACCACACCCCACACCACCCCATCCACCACCCCCTCCACCCCCACCACCCCTACACCACCCCCCCCCCCCACCCCCACACCCCACCCCACCCCCTCACCCCACCACCACCCCACCCCCCCCACCCCACACCCCCCACACCCACCCACCCCACCACCCCCCCCCCCCCTCCCCCCCCACCACCCCACCCCCACCCCCCCCCCCACCCACCCCCCCCCCCCCCCCCCCCTACCCCCACCCCCCCACCCCCACCAACCACCCCACCCCACCCCCCCCACCCCCCCCCCCCACCCCCACCCCCCACCCACCACCCCACCCACCCCCACAACCCACCACCACCACCCCACCCCCCACCACCACCACCCCCTCCCCCCCCCACCCCACACACCCCCCCACCCCCCCACCACCCCCACCCCCACCCCACCCCCACCCCCACCCCCCCCCCCCCCCCACCCCCCCCCCAACCACCCACCCCCCTCCCCCACCCACCACCACCTCCCCCCACCACCACCCCCCCCCCCCACCCCACCCCACCCCCCCCCCACCACCCCCCCACCCCACCACACACCCCCCCCACCCACCACACCACCCCACCCACCTCACCACCCACCCCACCCCCCCACCCCACACCACCACCCCCACCACCACCCCCCACCACCCCACCCCACCCCCACCCCACCACACCCACCCTCACCACCACCACCCTCCACCCCCACCTCACCACCACCAC